>VXBZ01007715.1:768610-998271 GCA_013399135.1 Heliornis fulica | reverse complement strand
TTGGATTCATCTCATCTGACTTGAGAAACTTGTGGCCAAGTTCCATCCTCATGAACACAGCCTATGGCAGCTTACACTTTCAGCCCGAAGGCAGAATTGGTCTTGCTAGATACACCACTTGGTTTTCCACAGCTGCTTGGCTAACAGAGAGAGGAGATAGTGAGGAAAAAGTCAGACATTGCTTGTCATGGCCCTGCTGTCACAGACTCTAATCCTAGAGGAAGCCTTGAGATTTTATTACTGTGTAGCAGTGAGGCCTGATTCAGGGAAGACATTTTCACCTCTCATACTGGATACACTCTCACCTCCTTTATTTCAGTTTTGATGCATAATAGCTTTTAAGATGACTTAGATTTTGATGTGGAACATTCGTATTTTGTTGGATTTTTTGCCCTTTTCGGGCAAGTTTATGCTTTGTCTGTTATTCCAACTTCATCTTTTCAGCAAAAGTTGAGAAGATACATTTTTATGTTAAAAGAAATACAATATTTTTGCATAAGCAAAACTCAAAACAGAAATCATGTTTAATGATTTCCCAGCTAGGTAGAACTCCTTGGTTCAATATTTCTTGACAAGCTCAGGTGACAATTAAGGTGACAGTTGCATTAATATGATCAGCAAGTCACAAATCCATCCAGGACAAATGTGGAAGATGCAGGAGATACCTGCTGCTTGCTGCATTTGAGTACTCCTGGAATAATCCTGAACCTAACAAGCCTTGAAATAAGTATTAACTTGTTATGTGCCAATAAGATGACAATTTTAAACAGGTTTTCTGTTCTTGCCTATGCTAACTATAACCTGCATTTCAAAAGGGAAAGGTTGGTTTCTGTTAGGAAAAAAAAAGATGCACCAAGAGGCTTTACTAGTCTTAGCACAGTGGTGTCAATCTGGCAACACCAGCTGTGTGAACAGGGACAACAGGTGGCTTAAGTCATATTTCTTACTCAGCTCATGTGCTCATATTAAAGGGTTACAAAAATACACAATCAGTCAAATACATAGCCTTGGTCTAGTGGGCTGGTGGGTTTTTATGTTAGAATACAAGAAAATAACTGTAACAACAGTTTCATCCACTGTAACTGCTCAGGGAGGGTTCCTTTTTGGTTTTTGTTTTGGTTTGTTTTTTGAAGTCATTATATTGAAGTGATAGTGGGTTTAACACTTTCCAAATGCTTTTAAGTCTGAATATTTCAGACCTGAAGTAAGTCTTCCCTTAGGGATTTAATGTATTTAATTATCTCTGAAGTTTTATCCATCATAATAGCTAAGTGAAATCATTGCTCTTGTATAGAACAAAGGGAAGCCAAACATATAAATCAATATTTGATTTTTTAAAGTTTTTACTGGAGTAACACATGACAGACACTGAAACAGTAAAAGAATCCCCAATAATTATCTTTTTACCAAAAAATGAACAAAAAGGTATTTTAAAACAACAAAATTCAAGGCTAATTACTTCAAAGAGATGGAAATGCACTCAGCACTGTGGTGGCAAAGACAGATGAACCACAGAGATTTCTAATTATAATTTTGTATTAACTCAGGTAGCATTTGACTGGTCACTGCTTATATAAATGTCATCTTGGAGTTGCCCCAAGTCACAAGAGACCTTCCTAAAAGCCCAGAGTAGCTAAACTGTTTTGTGAGCATCATTCTACCAGGAACTTCATCCTTCTTATTTTCTTTGTGGTCACATACTAATGCAGTCTCCAGAGTTTTAAAGGGCACAGGGAGATCAACTCTTTTGCAGTTATACTTCTTCAGGCAGTCATAGCCCTCCATCACCAAGATGAATAAAATTATAGAGCCCAATACAGAGTCCAAAACATATATGTAAGCTCTTCCTGCCTTTTGGAAAAGGTGGGATTTTAATTTTTTTTTTTATTGTTTTCCCCTATCTGGGGAAAAAAGTTGGAAGAAAAGGTCAGATTTCCAGTCCATTTGCAGAACTTTAATGTTGTTTGGGGCCACCTTTGTGTGGCACAGTTATGTTAGCTCCCGTCCAAAACTCTGATCCAAAACATCCTATATCGCTGTTCTCCTACCCAAAACCCTGATCTCTCTCCAAGTCGAGATCCCAGCACAGGTTTCTGAATCTTCTGCTTTTCCTGTCCCCCTTGTGCACATCCTGCAAGGCATCCACACACCCAGGGTCTCATCCTTCACAGACTGTATGGCCTGAATGTCACAAAACTTGTCTGTGAGCATGACCTCCCCTGCCTCAAAAGGTAAATACCCCAGGCTGCAGCTTGCTTCCCCTCTCCCCCAATTAACAACCTGTGCATCCCCATCCTGCCCTCCACCTTATGAGACTTCTTGTGACCCCCTCACCTCTGAATGGCCTGATTCAGCCTGTCACCTCCTGACCCATCAGATAAGATGGAATGAGAGAGGACTGGGGTGTGCTAAGAGGCAGTTTGCTACCTGTAATTTGGCCACCTCTGCCTGACGTACATAAAAGGCACAAGGGTACTGTCATACACACAGCCAACGTGGATTTTACATTCCAATTTAGCACACAAACACTAAATCACATCTTGTTAGGCAGTGTGCTAGCATATCCAGCCTTGTGGAACATTTGAATGTAAATTCTGAACTGTAAATTTGTATGGTATCTGTGAGATTACATAAAGGTTGCAGAACACGCCAATTTACTTATTACTTATATTCCTAAACTTTGTTTTACATTACACATAGTGCCTAACCTATTACTAAATACACAATTTACAAGGGATATAATCTGAATCATTTCCCAACCAGGCATTTAAAAAAATGGATTAATTCTCAAGTACATTAATCAATGCTTTTGTTTCTTGGCATCAATTCCTCGCTCCCCCCATTGAGCAGTGGTGCTTGGAGGGAGCTGTCACAGGCTGCCAGCTCTTCTGCCATTGAAGCTGAGAGCTGGAACAGCAGTCAGAGAGTAAACTATTACATCAGCATTACATGCCATGATTGCAGTCAATATTGACACAAAAGTGGAGCAGCAGAGCTGAGAATGAGGACCTGAATTCTACCTAAATCTCACATTCCCTCTGCAATACCTGCAACTCATATATTTTCCCTCCAGGATTTGAGACACTCTGAGATTAACAAGGCCACACCCTATTTAGAGAGACAAAGGCAATGTCACTCCTCTGATAAGGAAATTCAAAGCATTTCCTTGGATTTTTAACTCCCAAAGTTTTCTGGGCCATGCAATTTATGCCTGTGTGGGATATGATCTGGTGCTCATCTCCTGTGCCATTGCAAAAGATTCAAAGACAGATGCACTACCCCCAAAACACAGTATGGAAAGACTGGATAGAAATTGGCAACTGACGGTTGTATTCTGCTGGATATTACTATTGCTGCAACAGTGGAACAACAGTTATATAAAAGGAGATACATATGGAACCAAGTCCCAATTACAAACAAGAGAATCAAGACACGTGGAGGAAAAGAACTTGCACACCTTCACAAAGGGAGCCAGAAGTCCATGTCACAAAGTCACTGATAGATGTCATGCATTTGGTAAACATCATGGTCAATAACAAATGGAAAACATTTGAGATATGCATTAGGAAACATCCCATTTAACATTCCTGTTGTTTACTTGGAAAAGGATGTGGTGAAGGACCATAAAACTGTGCCACATACTGGAAGAAATAGAAACGTAAGCCCGAACTGATCAAGAAACAGGATGTTAGGTGCATTTACCACCAACACCTGGAGAGACAGTCAACTGAAGTAAAATAAATTATCCCAACCAGGTAGTTAGAAAGTGAGTTACTGGGCTGTTTTGCTGCTTTTTTTTTTTTTTTTGGTTGTTTTTGTCTAAAGATAACCCTGCAGCAATTAGATACCAATCACATCACCACCACAGAGTTACAAACAGGAAAGGAGCTACAGTCCAACATACGCACCCAGGTTTCTTTAATCCTTTTTCCTCTCAGGCAAATTCCAGACTATTCCCACCTGCCTGCTGTACCCTTGCTGATCAATTATCCTGTTGAACTGAAAGTGAACCTGCTGCAAAGGGTTAAGGGGGCTACACTGTTGCTGAGTCAATTGCATGGAAAAGAAGATGGATAAAACGCTCCCAAGAAGAATGAACAGTGGCAACAATACTAATGTCCTTTTTAGCAGGTGTCCAGAATGGGCTTTATATTTTATATAAACATATAAAATATTTATTATATTTATAATGTATATTTAAAATACATAATGTATATATACTTAGGGTAAAGCAATGGCTACCTTGCAAAAATTATGCCCATTCTTCAGAAGGCATAATAAAAGCCTGGAAATGTGAAGCTGTTTTGACTTATACCCTCCAAGGGGATGTCAAAGACATCAGAAGAGGTAAAGTTTACCAAGATGAGTTTCACCTATCCCAACAGCACACTGCAAGTACCACACTGCACGGGCCACCAGTCACTGCTCAGGAGCCCCCCTCTACTTGGCTGCTTTATTAGCAGAGCTGGTAAAAGGGCCATTTAGTAATGAAAGTAATGGTCATTCTAGGATACTTGTGCTCTCCAAACATCATCCAGAATGACCCATCTTACTACACTCACTAAACTTCCTTTGAAATGTGAAAGGTTTTCTGTCACTGCCAATCTGGACTCATTTTGAATTGGCTGTCTGCTTTTAAATATGACCTGTTATTCCATAAATATCTGTAAAAAACAGTATAGGACCCCACATAGTTGATATTGTACTTTATATTCAGATTCTGTCCTGTGATTTAAATTTTAAAGTCTGTTCTCTCTTCCCCTCCCACTCTTTTATTTATTTAAGTAAAAAGCTTCTCCAGAAAAAAGATTAGGTTATATTTTTGCCACAACACTTGGTTTTCAGGAACTCTGTCACTGGAATTTGTGAGTATTATCTTGATCTGGAAAAGATTTCCCCTTCCTTCATTCATACCTTGGGCACGTAGTAACAAGTCAAGGTATTTAATGAATGTCAGAGAACAGATCTCAGCAGCATGCTGATAGAGTACTGACATACAGCGGTGACACGCGTTATCTTCTCCGCCAAACTGATGTGCCATGTGATTGTGCTTGCCATCCCCTACCAACTCAACTCCAACTGGATGGCAACAGAAAATTTTAACGCTCATGATCTCATGAGAAAATGAGCCTGCCATTTCACAACAAAGTAAAGCACTAACAAGTAGTTGCAGTGTCCTAGCTATAAAGCTAAAGATTCTTGTCAACAGATATGATTAATTTGCTGATTTTGTGGTATTGCCAACCCCTCACACTTTCAAAAGTCATGAGTCAATCCCCAAAAGCTTATCAGACAGGCTTAAAAGGGATCTCTCTCTCTTTATATATAAATATATGCACATATATACATAAACACACATATGGATTACTGTTTGCCTTTGGGATATCAGATCTTCAGGAGTGAAGATCCATTTTCAAATTTTCTAACTTTTTGCTGCAATTATGAGAATTTAAGTAGCTATTTTTAATAAGCAGAGGAAATTATGTCATGAAAGATGACATTCAGGAACAACTCATCTTTAGAATAGAAAACAGTGTCTTCTGCAGTACAATATGAGCTGGCAAAACTATTAGAGACACTATACAGTTCAAATTATTAAACCCCTAGACAACATTTCTGGATGGCAATTTTTAAGGGGCAGCTTCAGAAGTTCTGGTATTCAGCAACAAGACCACAGTAGAGATTAGGCTCCTTTCAACAGGATATGAAACTGCCCAGTCAGTCAGGGTTTACACTTTCTAAAACCTAGTGGATTATAATTACAGCCTACGTGTTTCCTATTTAAAAGATAGCAATTCTTAGACAATAAGTATTAAACATAAATAACTGACAAACTCAAAGAGCAGACCAGTGGGGATCATTGTGAGTTAAGTAAAACAAGTATATTTCTTTCATTCTCTTTACAAAGGTCTGGATGACCAATTTGCTTAGTCTAAACAAAGACTGTTCTAATGAAAGGGCGTTGATCACCTTTACTATTAAATTAGTAAGTTAAAGTCTTCAGAGAATGAGTTTGGATTCATCATCTCAATTTGTTCAAGAACATTCTACCGTCAACAAAGCAGTAGTCAGACTGGAAATGCCTTAAAGTCCGACCCTCTGGAGATATGTAATACTTGCTCATTTTGTCTATGACAAAATATAGTACTGGAATGGTTTTCTAAAGAATTTTCTTTACCTTTTTTTTGTTTTTTTTAAATTTACCAGTAAACCAAAGTATCAATAGATGAAAGAGTTAATGTGACCCTAAAGCCTCATCCATGCACCCCTGAAGTCTTTACTGATTTTAGTCGCATCCCAAGTGATGTTGGACAGACAGCACTCAAGATGGCCATTCACCAGTTTCTGAAGTGTTTGTACAGATAGACCTGTCACCACATCCTTGATTTGAAACAGTATTTTTTTCCAGGAAAGGACATCATAATTTTTCACTGGGTGATTGCATCATCACCTAGCAATGATGCTTAAAATATTTCCAGGTATCAGTAGCTACAATCACTAACCTGTGTGAAGTGGCCAAAATTACTGGTCTATCTGTGATGAAAGTGAAACACAGGGGTCAAGTGACTGTCCAGGAGACTTGAGTTATTTCACAAGACTTTAGTGTCTTCCCTGTGGAACTGAGCTCCTAGAGGACACACAGGGATGCAAATTACATTAAATTGGATTAGTGCATTTGAATATAGTTTTCATATTTGGTAAAGATCAATAAACACCCTGTTGGTTTTGTTTCAGCAGTAAAAAGGCATTAATTCTGTGAAAGTACCAATTCTGCTCATGGAATTTACATTTTGATCAGGGTTTAAATTTGAGTTTCCCAGTTCAAACAAGCCGTCAGATTAAGTATGGATTTTAAAGATAAGAGCACTAAATAGATATAGTCTCCTTTTTCCATGGGCACTGAGGGTATTCAGCATCCTTTCCAGATTTATTTGGCATTGCACAAAATCAAGATGATATTGTTCAGATTCAGGTAGTTCAGCATAGCAGCAAACAGCCACTACTGTCCCATCATAGGCAATCTGAAGCAACACACTGACACTGGCACTCTGTAATTCAGGTGCTGCTTTTGCTTTTTTTTTTCCCCTCCATGTGTGTCTAATGCATTTCATATTTCTTGGGGACAAAGAGCTTTAATTTACAGAGCCACATTTGCAGAGGAGATGCAGGGATTTCCTACACCCATTGGGCCTAATAGAGATTCTGGCACTAAAGCATGCAACTCCCACACAACTACTATATTTGTCTAGAACAAGCTCGGGCAAATCATAAAGACAACAAATTGTGATAATACAACATTATGAATGTGCACTACAGCTTCCAAGTATTTGGAAATGCTCTCCAACAGCATCTCAGCAACTGTGCCAGAAATGTTGCTTTTTGGACTCACAGGCTTCACCCTCCATGTCAAATTATGCGGTGTCATATACAACAGAGTAAAAGGGAATAAAGAAGTTTAAACAACTGGCTCAGATAGAAAAAATACCATTATTAACAGGAAACTGCACTGTGAGTCTCAAGAAGGAACACCACGGGTCCCTATGCAGCACAGTCAGAGAGAGAACGTTCCAAAGAGACAAGTAGAGGAAACAAACGCACACAGATTTACTAGATAGCAGTTGGGCATAGGAAATATTCCCCTAGAATATGAACTGTATATGCATGATTTTTTTAAAATAATAAAGAAAATCATAAATCTGCCATCAGTCTACAATAACTTTTGTTTGCTACTATGTGGGACTAAATACAGGAACTAGTGTAGAAGTAACAGGCCCTGTGACTGTAAAGAGTCGATTAGTCTGTTAATTTTTCCTTGATCGGAACAGGAAATTGCTGCTGTATTTTGTGCTTACTAGTGAAAACACTAGGTAGGTGCATTAAGACAACACACAGGAGATTCATATTTTAAATTTCAGCTTATCAAAATAGATGAAACATATAACCAAACCCATCATCAGCAGACCCAGTGCTGACTGACCTCTGATTTCAAGTTCATAGTTGGACTCTACAGGCTCAAAACACAAAGGTGTTTTTGTGCAGCTGGGGCACTCAGAACATTTTGCACTTTATCTAATTAGAGCTCACCCTCTGCTGCTGTGTTTTCCATTACTAGTAAAAATCCTTACATTGGACCAGATATTTCTAAGAAACATGAAGGAACTTTAAAAATATTGCCCCCTGACCACATCTAGCTGGAAACAAGGTCAGTATCAGAGACTGGCAGCATCATCCCACAAACTTCTTAGAAAATGGGCTGAAAAGATACAGGTTGAAGAAATGAAGACAACAAAACCTGGTTTTCAGCTATTAAACCTGACAGTCTACATACGGTTTAATTGCTTACCCTGTTTTCAGTTTTGAGCACATGCTGTTGTAGTCATCAAGTAAAAACAGGGTTTAGGTATGCAAGATAAGTTTGTGGATAATGTGAAAGAAAAAAAAATGTTGAGGCATACTATACCTTGAGTATTTACATTCCTGTTTTTATAATTATCTTAATTAAAGAGTAATTATTTCTCTAACAGATAAGCCTATCTCTAACATGAAACTACCTGTCTACCATAAAAAAAATCTGAAAAACATAAAAATTGCATTTTTTTTCTGTATTTAATAGCTGTTCTCTATTTTAAATGCTGCCTTCAACACAAAGAAAATATATTGTTATACTCACTTGGTATTTAGAGTTTGCAAAAAGCAGCCAGGTTGCTAAGAACGGAAGCAGAATTTCCAAAAGCAAACAATTAGCTGGCTGACAAAAAGATGCTTTCACCTTACGTGAAATGAAAGACAAAGACAAAACCTGCTAACACTGGGTTAGTCGTGAAAATTTAAGACCAGCCAACAGTAAAATGAGGACTCACAGTCAAAACTAGATAAACTTCCTTCTGGTGACTGTCTTTGCTGGTGCTGCTTTGGGTGAGCACCCAGACAGAGCAGGTCTCAGGCCTTCACCTGGGTGATCCTGCAAAGTGGAGCCAGCTGCAGGCATCTCAGGTCTTTCTGCAGCTGATTCGACCTGTCAGGCAAACATACCATCAAGTTATCTTTTTGGCTGGCATCTGCGCTCCTCATTCCCTTTACAAGACAGATCCAGATCTCATAAGATCCCGACTAAGAGCTGATCCCATCTAAGAGCTGTCCCATGACATCAAGGAGCCCTTCTATTTGTAGATAATCAGAACCAGACAAGTAAAACATAGGGTACATATAGGATATGCATTTTCACTCTGAATGACCTGTCTTACAGCCACTTGACCCTTCACCTGCGTTAAATCCTAGATCAAAGTGGAACAATCTCACGGAAGTTTCAGGGTTACTGTTCTGCACGGAAAACTGGCAGGAAAAGTAGGTGGGACCTTAAGTTAGGTCAATTCACAAATTTACTGCATGTATTTTAAACACTGCCTAGAACAGAAATTAGGCAAGGTCTTAAAAAGCTGCCAAAGTCACAGTCAGCCTTATCATTCACGAGGACCAAGTGACATGCTCACCAACAGGACCATCTTTGTCTCAAGTGTATGTGTCCAATAGATAGTTTTTAACTCATCATGCTGAAGCACCTTCTAACCCACATGTATTTACCCATTTTTTTTTACCTATATAATATACATAAATGACACACTTGTTACCTAAATGCTTCACTACTTAGCTGAGCCCAAGCTTGTTTCAACTTCAGTCAAAATAGCATGGGAGCAAGTTTGGAAGGTGGACCTTTAACCCAGCTGGACTTGCTGGCACCAGCTGCTTTATTGCTTGCTGAGAAGATGGTGAGGTGCAGTATGATAAATAAAATCAACAGCTTTTCTACTCGCTGTTGTATGTTGTAGGCCCATTGACATCTACTGCTTTATATGTCATGATAGAAGGCACTATATTTGTGTCATTAAAGCAAAGCAAATCAACAGAAAAAGAAGCTATAATGCATCACAAGAAATGTGGAAACACCTGTGATGGGTGCAGAGAGGAAGCAGGATGTTTTCCCTCCTGAGGAGTCACAAGCACAATGCTGAATTAGTGGGACTTCACTCAAACATGCAGCCTGAATGCTAATGCACTCCAATGCCACAAGGACTTTTATGGTTAGTACATACCCTTCAAAGGTTATTCTTTCTGTGAGTCATTTTTGAGGTGGAAATCGGTAATGTATGATAGGGACACTTGTTTATACCAGCAACTGACTCTTTGCAGTGGTAGGAGCATTCATGAATTTGTGCAATTTATGTTGCCAGACTGAGTGCTGGCAAGGTTTTGCTGAACGCACTAGATTGTGTCACTGCTATGGAGAATGTGTTTCACTTAAAATAAAACAGAAAACACCAAGACCCTCCCCACACAGACCCCCCCGACAAAGATCACTTCAATACAGCCCCTGAGACTCTTAACTTTTAAACAACTGCACCAAGATGACACAAAACCTACCAAATACCTCGAGACAATAGAGTTCTCACAGCTGTATTGGTACAATTACATCAAAGATGCAGAAAGTCTGTTACCTATAACAAGATGCACAGTAGTATGGGAAGGTTGATATTTATAATAAGATACACAGTAGTGTTTTACTAATACAAGTAGAAAATCCACCATATGCATTTGCCAAAAATAAAGTGAACTTCAACACCAGACACCCATTTTTGAGGACCAAAAGTTGTCAGTAGTGACATCTTTCAGCTGAAGCCTATGCATGCACTGGTGTCAAAACTTCTTAAATTTTGGAGCTGTTTCTTCTGCAGCATGTTTTGCAATAGAATGTGAAAGCTCAGGGAGGCTTTTTCCATCCCTTACAAAAATAATGTACGAAATATTGGCTAAAACATTTGACTCATTCAAAATAACTGCAGTTCTCTTCGAGTTATTCGTGCCAGCATTTTGCTCTATATGGGCTTAATCACAATGCAGAATATTGGAGATAAATGTCCGGCACGGACACGCACATCTCAGCGACTCAGAAACTCCCGTGCCGAGAGGTTTCCTTTGTCTCTATTCTGCCCTCCAGTGGTTTCGGAACCGCACAGGTCAGGGAAAATGAAAAATACAATGCACCCACCAGGACACGGTAGCTTATTCCTTTGTCTGGCTAACGGGCTGATGGCTGTGAGAAACAGGACGGGCCAATGCTGGAACGATCATATTTTTTTTTTTTATAGAGGACAACAAAATAAGGTGTTGGGTTTTTTTTATAAAGTAATAAGCTGTTACTTAGAGTTCCTGAGATATTTCCCAACCCTGATTAAGTTCATTAAGAAGTAAATTAATTTCAAAAGTATGATGTTCAAAGCCTAATGCAGAAGACAGATTTTAATCGAGTCTTTCTGAATTCTATTGGAGATGCACACACCTACCAATACAGTAAAATAACTGTACACAGCCATTGGTCATGGTTTATTCTTATGAAAGACAACCTCTTCTTACTGTAAGAAATTTCTTTTCCCACCTAAGCCCCTTCAAAGTGATTGTAAAAGTGCATTTTCCCAAAATGGCTTTGTCTTGTACTCTATATTTGGGAATGGGCTTGATGTTATTTTCTACGGCATCACAATCTACTGAACATAGATATGAGGGATGGCAGTGGCCTCTGTGTATGCATGATGCAGACCCTGTGAATATACTTCAAAAGCATTACTAGAACTTTATTTAGAATTAAAAAAAGTAACTTTAGTCCTCTTCTGAAGTCCTTGTTTTCCCCTGCAGGAATTATGGCTTGGAGAAAAGAAAGAGAGCTCAGACTTAACTAGGGGCACATTTTCTTGTGGCCAGTATGACTTTAGCCCTGCACCTGACATTATCACTGCATGGCGTGGTGCCTACCAGGTGGATTTCATGCTGTACACAGATGGTAAATACCACCATTAGCAGGAGAGAGCAGCAGGACGAGTGAAGGAAGTTCTTGTCTCTGGCTCCTACCACCAAGGCTTTACCTGCAGAGCTGTCCTCAGAGACAAGGGTCTTGAACTCCCCAACATCGCATGGCATCACCTTTCCCTCCAGCTTACCCTCAGCCTGCTGTCTATTGCCCATGTAAGACTGTCCAGAGCCAAGACTTGCTTGTTTTCTTCTCTCTGCAGCTACTCTACCTGATATAGGTGGGGTTTGTTCAGGATTTCTTCTGTCACTCTCAGATGCTGTTTTTCAACCTGTGGTTTGACCTTATTTTTCCGCCTGTGGCAATCTTCTTTCTAATTCCACCTTGTTGGACCCTTCCCTGTTTTCTGTCTGTCACACCTCTCCCCCCACCCCTCTCCTGCCACCTCCTCAGCCTAGCTCTGTGGAAGGACGGGTCCCAGTCTGCACACCTTCCCTTTCTGTAGGTAACAGCCCGAACAGATATCTCTGTGTGGAGGGGTTGGGAGCACAGCACCATGAGGGACCAGTCAGAGCAGAGCACGGGACTCTGCAGTCACAGCTGAAGTCCGAGCAAATGCTCGACGCTGTAGCAGCTTGCGCGGCGTGATAGCACCGAAGCTCAGCAGCGAATCATGGAGTGGCTGTTTTGAGAAACCCAGGGCCAAGGAACAGCCCTGCACTTTCCTCCTTTGCCAATTCAGGCAACATGTCACAATCAATGAGATTTTAAACTGACACCTCTTCAACTCGTTTTACGTCAGTCTGGGTTCTGAGCCTTTAAGCTTTTCTTCAAAGCCAGGAAAGCCACTGGCTTCTAAGTGTGAGATCCTCTCTTACTAGCAGGAATCCATTTGTTATCATCCTCAGAAAGCAAAACATCTAACCAGTTTCAGCCATACCTGTGATTTTTCTCACTAAATCAAGGAAAGTTTCTGCTTAAACAGCAGCCATACTGCTTTGTCATATAGCTCTACTGTGAGAACTTACTGTGAGCCTTAATCAGTCAGTGGGTTGGGTTTCCATGAGACCAGAAAGCTGTTGAGATATGGAGACAGTGCTCCTGCTCACAGTACCAGTTTAAGAATTAACAAGTCAAACCTGCCAAGTTCCCAGCATTAAACCAAGTTGGAAACCCATTTCTAAATAATAGTAAAGCCAGGTGACAAGATACTGTCTTTTTTTTTCTTTTTCTAAAACCTCTAAGTCACATATTCAAGTCTCTGTAAAACCATGACATCTCCATCTCTCAAAATAAATACCCAATTTCTTATCATTTAAAAAGAATGCACACACAAAGAGAGCAGTCCATGTTAGTTTGCTCCTTGTCATCATGGGTAATTTACCTGCTGAGAAGAGGTTTAATACAAAACACAAACCCGCATTATTCCCTGGACCACAGCAAGTAGATGATGGTAATTATTCCTACACCAGTAGTATTGAGACCTGTGCTCCACTTTGATGAAGCCTAGAGGAGAACTGATTTTGTTACACAGAGTAATGGGGGTGGAAGAGGGTCTCTTTCATTGGAAGGTTATGAGCTTACTGCTCACAGTACCCAGCACTCTGCCACACTGCAAACAATAAAATGCCACAGTAGCGTCCAGCCCACATCAATAGCTAAGTAGGATGTGGATACAAGCTGTTACTCTGCTGACCAGGTGGCATTAAACATCCTCCATATCCATATGTTCTTACAAACAAACTGATTTAGTGTGGAGACTCCATGCCCTGGTGTTCTTCCCACTTTCTGCCACTCACATTCCATACAAAGCCTAAGCAAGTATCTTAGTGGCATTTTAGTATCTAAGGCTAAAATTACAAACCATTCCTTTCCCCTGCATATCAGCTGCCTCAATCCACTGCCACTGCATTTTTTTTACATGGAAGCTCCCTGGAGGTTCATACCTCTGCACACACCCAGTATCAGCCCTGCATTGAGACCTGCACCTAGTCAGGATCTGAAACAGAGATGGTGTCTCACAAGAGCTTTGGGAGAATACATATTGTTACAGATTGCACAACACAAAGAGACAAAACTGTGTTCCTAGCACAAGAAGTACCAATTTCTGTAAAGTTCTGATAAACAGCAGTAGATATTATTTTTATGGTAGCCTGATTTTGAGAAGCAGGAGTTTGAAACCCTTCAAAAGGGAATGTCCAAGCCTTAGCTGCCCCGGCCTGCCCAAGAAGTCACAGCTTTATGAAACATGGTCACAGTTGCACAGATGAATGTAGGATTTTTGCACAGGCAACAGACACCTGGGGGTGAGACTGACTGCACAGTTGTAATTCATCTAATGTGAGCGAGGAAGCACAAAGCACACATGAAGCGTGAGAGGTATGGCAACAGAGAAAGTCAGACTCGTATACCTTGATGGTCAGAGCATAACTGTTGATATGTGAAGGGTACTCCAACACCACAGTGATGGACCACACTAAAAAAAATAAAATCTTAAAAGAGGTAAAAATCAGTTCTTGTTTCACCTCTTACCTCTGAATACTTCACTTTCAATAGTGTGAATTAACTTAGTCAAGATTTCCTCCATGAGAGTACGCTGTACTGGGCCAGTTGAAGTCTTGGTTAGTCCCACTTCACAAAGACTTGGAACCCACGAGCCAGGTTTTCCTCTCAGTGTCACTTGAGTAACTGAAATAGTAGAGGGAGTTTCTCTGATCTCATACAACTAACCCTAAAGGGAGGGTAGTGTTTGGCTCTTGCTGAGAACATTAAAACACTTTGATTGATCCTTGTGAGCCGTTAGGAAATGCCATCAGTCCCTGTGCACCGGCACGATTGTTGTTTGGGGTAAACTTCTGTTGTGCCCGGAACCATGATTATACAATGTACAATAAGAAACAGAGAACAGGGCACCAGCTTCCCATTCCTGTCCCACCACATGACACACTTTTTTCCAAAGGGAATGTTTAAACATTCTCTATTTAATGTTTAATCACAGATGTGCTGAAAAGGGGAAGGAAAAAATGGAATTAATGTTTATGTAACTAAAATTAGTTATAACCATGTGCCAAATTATTCCCTTCATTTACCACAATAAGTGGATATGGAGGGGTAGATCAGAGCCATCTTTAATAAGTTTAACTAATGGTTAATAATAACCCTAATTGTTAGCAGTAATAGTACAACAAACCTCCAAAAAGCTGTGCTGATCTTTAATATGAGTTTCTCCAATCAAAATGCTGATTTTTAAAATATAATGGTAAAAACTTAAAACCTGCAGTTTTCACAAAACATAAGCATCCTCCAAGTGCTACTGCACCGATTTTTCTCTTCTAGTGAATCTTCTCACCCATTCAATCAGAATGTCTCTGGTTCATTTCCCATCACTCGGTATTACGAAAAACAGCCTGGCATTTAGTCAAACTAGGACAGCTTTACTGATAAAGCCAGAGGGGGGAAGCAAATAATTTGTCAAATCTCGCTGCTCCTAAACACAAAGAGCACTGCAAATCAATACACGGAAGTGTTCTCAGTTTGATTCCGACTACAGAGAGGAAAGGGCAGCACCATGTTCACTGTCTCCTCATTAATTGAGTGAGAGTGCATTCTCCATCATATCTACTCCCTACCAGAGAGGAAATGTGGGGGATACTGCGTGAAACTCAAGGAGGAGGGGACAGTAGGCAAAGTAGGAAAAGACTTGGAAAGATCTTGAATTAGATCTTCTTTAAGTGAACATCTCCCCCCATCCCTTCTTTATGCCCAAGCAGCTGTCTGCATGCCATCTGATGGATGAAGTCAAATTCAAGAGTTTCTCATTATTGAATCTTTATGAACTTAAATTTATATCCAAGTATCTATAAATAGGGTAGGAAAATACAAACACATAATGATAACATTAACTGCATTTATCTGTTTTCCATGGTATCATCCAACATGGCTACTATTTGTGGCATCTGTAGTTTTGCATCCAAAACCACAAACCATGCCTGCAATCCACTTGCCAAACTAATGTTCAACACTCCAGATTTTTGCTAATGTCATTCATCATAAAAAAAATTACTTGATTTTTGTGAAAAGGTATTTGTATCTGTTACTATAACATCTAATCTATCTGAACTGTAACACCACAACCTGAAATGCTTATCCGTCTCCCCAAGCTGAAGTGAACTATTGGAATATGCCCAAAGACTATGCTGAGAGTCCTTGTCTTTCTGAAAGGACAGGGAAGCAGGTAAGCTGTTTGCAGCTCAGTCACTAGTGGTCTGTCACAATTTGTTTAGGTTTGATGGCAAGTCAGTGGTTATCCCAAAGAGCTGAGTTTTATATTTCCCGGAATGCTAACGCTGAGAAGACTATTGCAAAGTTAGGACAGTTTTATCTACTTTTCATCTAAAACTGCAGTGAAGAAATCTGATTCCATGCACTTCCCACCCAGATCCTTTTTATCAAAATGGACCACGAGCACATTCTTTCATGTGATGATGACCTACAGGGAGAAACAGCATCTATTTTGCTCGACTGCATTGTATATCTCACGTGGGCTTTATGCTTCCCAGGCACATACAACTGCTATCTACGAGGCCTCTGTCCAGGTGAAGCATTCCCAGGACTCCATTCCCAGCAGAGCATGGGGGCTTACGTCACCAGGTACGTTTTGAAAGGCAGGAGAAGGGTTAGGTGGGTTCATATTCCTTTCACATTAGTTCACCCAGCCTACAGCCGGCTCGGCGGCCGTGGTTATGTAACGGGAAGCAGGCAGCCTGCCTGGACAAGACAGTGCTCATCCAGAAGGTGCAGGATCTACACAACCTTTCAACACTCAGAGTAAGCCAAATTAACATAAGCCCTTTAGCTTTCATGTTTGTGGACTTGCCTGTTACCCTAAAGCTTTAGCAATAACAGTGTTCTGCTGGTGTTTTTCAGTACATGTTGTTAACTTTTACACAAGCCAGGGAAGCAGTGTGCATGTATAAAAAACATTTCATGGGTTCAAATGTTAAAACTACTGTGCAAGCCACCATTTCTTTGCCCCAAACCATTTTTTGTAGCAGTGTGCAATACATCAGAGCTTATCACTCCTGACATGACAAAGAATCTCCTACTGCCATCATTCTCAGCTCCCAAACCAACAAATTAATTCTTGTCTCTCCATAAGGACAGGTACTCCAGAGTTAATAACATACTAAATAACACCTTCTTAGGGAAATTCACCCTTTCTGGGATGTTTACACTCATATTCTGAGAGGAGAAAAAAAAACGAACGACTTTTTCTCTAAAGGAGATGAAAGAAATATTTAGAAGAATTAGACAAATATTTTTCTTGTTTATAAAGTGAACATTAGGAATGTAAATTACAGTAATTCTTCAAAGACCTTGATACTCTGGAGCTGACTGAACACGAGATGATGTCTTGAAGGCGTGCAAGTGTATTAGCATGGTATGGTGACTGAGATAGTAAATCCTGTACCTACACAGCTCTAGGATGGCTGATATCTGGGCTGTTTGAAGAGCAAAAAGCCTGGGGGTTCCCAGACATACCATGAAAATTAAATACCTGTTCAGGTGTTTTTGCTAGCTGCTATAAGACCAAGAGACTGCAGATGAGTCTCTCTGAGGCTAGGAGTGACAACTACAGTGAAGGACAGTAGCTATGCTTTATATACTGCATTGGTGAGGCTGCACCTCGAGTACTGTGACCAGTTCTGGGCCCCACACTACAAGAAGGATATCAAGGCCCTGTAACATTTCCAGAGGAGGGCAACCAGGCTGGGGAAGGGTCTGGAGGGAAAATCTTATGAGGAGCAGCTGAGGGAATTGGAGTTGTTTATTCTGGAGAAAAGGCAACTGAGGGGAGACCTTATCCCTGCCTATAATGACCTGAAAGGAGGTTGTAGAGAGGTGGGTGATGATCTCCTCAGCCAAGTGACAAGGGGAATGGCCTCAAGCTGAGCCAGGGCAGGTTCAGATGAGATGTCAGGAATAAATTGCCAGGAATAATTGTAAGAGCTGTTGGGATGCCCAGGAAGGTGGTGGAATCACCATCCCTGGGTGTATTTAACAGATGGGTAGATGAGGTGCTCAGGGATATGTTTTAGGAGAGGACAGGGATGGTTGGACTCAACGATCTTAGAGGTCTTTCCAACCTAGTCATTCTGTGATTCTAGAATAGACACACAGACCAGTGGTAACTCCAGGTTCAACAGGATACAGAAAGGATATAGCAGTGCAGAAAGCTAGATGCCCACAGAGAAAACTAAGATGCTGAGCTGTATTCTTAGATTCTCTGTGAGGCAAAGGAACTTAGAAATTCACTACCCAATCTCAGCAATTGAAGAGGAAGCTGCCTAAAGTCTTACTTAGTTTATTGTTACTGATAACACTGCAATAAAACCTCATCTCAGAATGCCTTAAAACCCAGCTTTCCCATAAGGCACAGGTAAGATTTGCACTAGAGAGGGAGTACCCACTGAGAAACACAGACCAGAACTCAACTGAATAAAAACACCTATCCCGTTATCCTCACAATCCTGAACGTGACACTTTGTTGGCAGTGGAGGCAGAAATGCAAGTGGTTAGATGGCTCACACCAGCAATGAATCTGCTTCCCTTTCACAGCACCATGCCCTAAGCACCACCTGGCAGCTTATTCTGAGTGGTCAGGATCACCTCCCTTCTGCTGGAGCCAGAGCATCGTTCAACAAGGACTTCACTGAAACAGCAAGGTAGTGTGAGTACACAGTGCAGGGATTTGAGCACTTACCTGTGTGGGAAGAGTCCTGTAGTCTGAACTGTTTCTATGGTTCCTGCTATATTTTATACACAACTTAGCACTGTAAAGGAACAGAACTAGTCCTGGGAGCAGGGAACCGAAATCTCTCATCCTCAATGACTTCCCTAAGATTCACACTCACTTCTAGCTTAATAAAATTACATACTACACAGTTCAGCAAGACCAGTGAAGATCACCCATGCCCAGACTAGACTGGCAGCTTAAGCACTCTCCTTCAAGGTGGGAGTTGAGGATGTTAATCAGCAACCAGACAGAGGAGGGAATTCTGTATCTCAGTTACTGACAAATCCTTTAGGACACTGAATAACAGGTTGCAGAGCAACAAGCTTTAAAAGGAAAACAAAACCCATTGCTCTCACATTTCTGCTGGCAGCCTGATCCTGCCTGTCCCATTGACCCAGAATTTGTCCAGGTTATGTTTACTAAGGTGATCTTTCTTGAAAATGGCAATCATCGCACTGGTAATAGCAATTAGTACAAATGCTGTTTTCTAGGACACAAGTGGGTTGCAAAATCGCTGGAAATTATTTTATGGGACACAAAAATACTCAGTTTCAGCTATGTGAGGCTAAACTCTAAGGCTGAATGTTGTTTGCATCAGTCTTGAGCCAAAAGAACTTTTTCTTGCAGTGTTGCATATTGGTGGAAATGTATGGTAAGTGGAACCAAGACATCTAATGGCTGTTTGGAGATGCACAGATACACTGAACATCAAAATTTACATTATAAAGTAAAAGAGAAGTGATTTAGTGGGCACAGGGAAAATGAAGCTGCCGAAGAGCCATATTTAAGAGCACTTCATTGAATGTTTTTTCCAGCATCATCTGTCCTATATAAATTGTATACAAATATTCTGTATTCCATATTTTTTGCCCCCAAGTTCAAATCTTTATGTCTCAAGACATGAGAGTGGTAAGGTGTACACTGAAGCAGGAATGAGTGATGTGGATCTAGATAGCACCAGATATAAGTACCTAGAAATATAAATATATTTGAAACAGAATAGATTAATTGACATGAAAGAATTTACTTCATCACTATATTGATGTAACCAATGCATAACAATGTAGTGCAATACGGCATCAAGACACATGTTGCCTTTCTGGAGCCATATGTAAATAATATACATAGAATCATAGAATAGCTAGAGTTAGAAGGGACTCCCAGAGGTCATCTAGTCCACCTCCCCTGCAAGGAGCAGGGACACCCGCAACTAGATCACGTTGCTCAGGGCCTCATCCAACCTGGCCTTGAACGTCTCCAGGGATCCAGGGGCATCCACCACCTCTCTGAGCAACCTGTTGAGTGCTCCACCACTCTCACAGGAAAGAACTTTTTTCTAATATCTAATCTAAACATGTGTGTATATATACATATATATAATACAACATCTCAAGAGGAGACTCTGTAAAGAAAAAGTCACCCATTTACCTTGTGTCAGTAAAATTATTATCCATGTTATATTTAGCTAGCTGACAAAAAAGTTACAGGGTGTGAACAGACTTTTTCAGGAACATCCTTTGGCAGCTGATTCACTGAGAGACATTGACCATAGCCTTGGGAGGAGAAGGCTGTGAGATTAGCTTTTTCCTTCTGGTGAGAGGAAGACCTATTGCCTTGCTGACTGCAACAGCTGAAGAAATGACGTTGGAAGAGGGGTGTGTGTGTTTGTGTTTGTGTGTGTGTGTGGGGGGCATTAATATTTGCCAGGAGGTATATTCACATACACCAGACAAGGATTGGGTGAAAGTCATGGGTAGCTCATCACATCTCTTCAGAGATATAAATCACCTCTTTCCTGCCTGGTTGAGCTCTTCTCTCCTACTTTGCGTTTGGGAGGTACTAACACACTTCATGCACCCATGCCCAGTGTGTGAAGGGTGCACAGAAAAAAGCTCCTACAACTTTACTCTGGCAATGTGAGCTAAGACATAGTCCTTAGTGCAACCGTTAATATTATCTGCACTACACATGTACATCTGGGTTGAAATACATTAAGCAGAGAAGGGAGCAGAGGAGAGATGATAGGTGAGATGTAAACAAATGTCACTGGATTCAGCAGTCTCAATTACCTGATATAGTATTTTCCTATTCAGGAAACTATATCTATTCCGAAACTATACTGGAGGGGAGATGGGAAATACTTCTGGGCTTCTCTCCCTCTTTCAATTAATTTATTTATTTAATAGGGAGTTTAAAGGTGTCTCTCCTGCTTTCAGATATGAGATTATTTCTGGCTGGGCATAATCACCTCCAACTGCATGCCTATTGATAAAGTGAGACAGTATATCCACATCTCCAGTTAATGTTTCTTTTCCCAGAGCACTGTAATGCAGCCCTTGTCTTAATCAATAGATCACAAAGACACATCACAGTTACTGAGGGGTAACAGGTGATTCTTTCATCTCCAGTTTATGCATTCAGGAGAGGATGAAATGACGTACACGCCAGGCTGGAGGGACTACTGCTGGTGCACAGCTTCTGCACTGCCTGAATATAAACCTCTGGCTCACGAGCCTCTGCAGCACAGCCTTCCAAATACCTGCCAAAGCAGCACGAGCAGACATCAAAAAGCAATAATTTAAAGAAAAAGTAACCACTCCTTTGGACTGCATTTCACACAAGCAATTGTGTGTACAACTAGAGTAATATATAGATATATATTGCTATATAGAGATATAGAATATATGAAGATATATATTTCTAAAGAGACTGAATTACAGAAATGTATTTGTTGCTAAAATAAAGAAAATCAGCATTCCTTCTGCAAAGCTATGTTAAAGTCCCACATCTGCAAGAAAACTCCCTTCCTGTCCCTTTGCAATCAGCTGACAGAGTTGCCTCCTGCTTTTTGAGCTAGCAAGAGCCATTCCCAGGAGAACACAGCAGTCTCAGTCCTGTTTGAAAGGAATGCTTAGTAACAAAAAGAAGTATGTATCCTAGTCTTCATCAAAAATGGGAAGAAGTGCTCTCACCTGAGATTTGGACCTTATGACACAACTATCTTTGCTGTCAGATTTAATGCTATAGTGCAGAGCTCTTAGGGAACCAGTTATTCATGCCCCCAGGGCAGGTCTCTGGAGCCCTGAGAATGGCTCAGAGTTAAGCAAAAGAATTGGGCAACTTCCCAGTAACAATATACCCAGCTTCCCTGGAGCATTTGGCTCCCATTGTTTCCTAGTGGTATTTTCCATTTGCTTCCTAAGTGTTTACATCTCCTGTACCCAGTAGGCTCTTCAGGATACCCAAGTAATAGAGAACACTCATCAGGAAGTCTCTGAGCATGGAGGTGAAAGTCCACAATGGCTTTGAGACACAAATTGGGCCAAGATATGCAGCGCCAAAAGCTCATAATCTGCCTGCAATTAAGATAGTACCTAAGTAAATAAGCACATCCAGCCTGGAGAATTTGAGCCTAAGAGGAGTCACCAAGACAGGGAAAGTGAAAGAAATATTCTGGGGTGCAACTGCTGGAGGTGAAGCTCTGCAGATAACACCTGGAAAGAGGCTCCTTTCTCTCACATTTAACTACCCTGGATTAAGGTACAGCCAGATGCTTTCTTTGCTGGTTGAGATTTACATCCCATCATTGAGCTGAACCTGGTGGTTTAAATTTTTCCTTCCTTTTGGTTCAACTGAGGAATTTTTCAGAACACTAACTTCACTCAGAAACCTCTGTAGGTAAATAATTCACAGCATTTCTCTGTAAATATATGTGAGGTATGCCTTCCTGAACACACCTATGTCCAGTGGTAACACCTGGGGAAATCTCGGGGTCTGAGTTTGTGGTCAAGAGAGGGAAGGATGAAGACTACTGTTAAAAGAGGTTTGAAAGGCACAAAGATATCAGATACCAGTGCTGCCTTTTACAAGGGGATGGTCTGCAGTGTGTTATTTCCACTGAGAGAAAACAGAAGGGGATCTTGGGGGAGGATGTAAACTGATGTATTATGAGGAGAGAGTAAAACAATAATATTATTGAAATGCATGGCAAAGAGAAATTAAATTACACTATAATAAAGGAAATTAAATTAATTGTTTACAAGTAGTTATAATTTATTCTTAATGATTGTAAAGACAATGATCTTGAATGGAACATGCAATCCTATATATACATATCAATGTCCAAGTCCTTTTCACACCCTTTCCTATATTTATAATTAAGAAGGAAGTCTTCTGATGATGTGCCTCAGGAAGAATGAGAAATTACTTAGGTAAGTTAAATAGCAGTTTCAAGTCCTCCTGGAAAATAAATTATGATTAGAGGTCACATTCATCAGTAGGTCTGAACAGAATGAGAGCAATTCTTTGTACATATTATCCATGTGTAAATTAGCTGTGTTTACATTTGCCCAGTGTACCCAACACATGGCATATAAATAGTAGGTGACTCAAGATAGTAGGTTTCCTATGAACTTCTACTCATGTACTGAGGGTTTGCATTTAAAGACAATCTTGGAGTGTTATTTTTGTTCCTTGATGAGCGGAGGTCCTAAAATAAGAGTATGGCTGCATAAAATTGTGGCTTTGAGTATCTGAATGGAGTTAGAGAGTCTTTAGGCATTGAATTACATCTTTAAATGTAAGCACAAAACTAAGGTACTTCAATGCTGCCACACTGGCACCGAAATGTCACTGTCACTACTTCTGTGAGCAACTAACTATAAGTCATTCTTAGTGAGTATGTGATTAACTGCTCCATTTTAATCTCTTAATCTCACACAAATGCATTGCGATCCAAACTCTTATAACCTGTTTTCATTGTACTTCTCCTTATACTTTTTCATTCTACTGTTCAGTGGTCAAGGGTATAGGATAGATGCATTCCCTTGCTAGAGCCTCCAAACAAGCATCATCCTGGAAAAAAAAGGCAAAACCAGATGGATCTGGAGAATCCACATTCCTCACCTTTCCTTTTTGAAATACAACTGAAAAGATTCATTAGCTTTGTTTTTTAGCCTCCGAGAGCTACATGTTTCTTACAGCCACAAACGAAATTATGGTACTAAATTCCATAGGATATTGTATCTATACAATATGGTATCTATGGTTTTTACATATCATTAAAATATTTGGTTCCATATTTGTCTAGAATTCTGTTCCTTGTGTACTCAGGTTGCATTTATCCATAAGATAGATGGGACCAACAACTCCGGTAAGCAGCAACAAGACAATAGTACTTTTGACAAACAAAGAAAATGTGACTGAAAAAGCAAACTGCTGGAAACAGGTGGGCCAGAACTTCCTTCTGGTTTTTCACCTACATTTGAGGTGCTGCTTTTGACTAGTCCTACCTGAAACAGCCTGGGACTGACACACTGGAGTTACTGCCTTTCTCCTCATGGTTTCTCACCAGAGCTGCTGAACCCTGATTATGAAAAAAGCAAGGAATGGTTGTTCTTTGGGTGGACTCCAGGATGCTGGAAGCAGTTCTTTATCTTTGCCCACACAACTGAATTTGTTGTCCTGCTAAGCATAGTGAAAATAAAAAGATTTGAAGGAGGTCCAGTTCTGCTTCCCCAAAGATCCAAAGAAAAAAGGCCTGAAGAGCCTTTGAGCTGTCATCATTCACCCACTCCAACCCAGGCTGAACAATACCATTTTGTGAGATAAGCCCTGGGAGGGAAGGGCAGGCACTGACAGGGTGGGTTCCTGCAGCAGGGCACGGGCAGCTGGGAACAGAGCCCAGCACCTCTCCCAGGTCAACATGCTACTCACAAGACACAGATAGTGGGCATTAATGAACGGTACTAACGGGGTTCTATTTCTACTCTTATTATGGAGACTCACACTCTGCATTTGAAACTTGAAATGGTTTTCAACTTGTATCATTTTTGAACAGACAGGTTTTAACTTGGTGTGATCCCATGACTGAGAAAATGACTAACACTGAGGGTACATGCAACTGGCTGGGTCCTCGAGACTGCGCAGCGTGGCTGGGTCTGCCTGTCTCCGGGCGACTTCTGAAGCCTCTGACGTGAACAGATGTAATCTGGCTTGTTCTGGTGCTGTGTGCTCACAGGTCACATCTTGTGCGTAACACGAGGTGACAGCTTCAAGGAAGCAGGACATGCCAGTTAGCCCGAATCAGCGGATTTGATTTTCAAAGTTTATAGTGAAAGCTTCCTTTAGAAAGAACACCTCCTTTGCCCCCTCACTACTTTCGTTTGTTAGTGAAAAGTTATGTGCTAGGGTCAGCAGTGTACTTGGCACATGCCTGTCCCAAGGAAAAGGATGAAGCAAATACACATGCAGCCTTGCAGCATGGGAAGTACCAGATCACAGCCCAATTCTGGTAAGACCTGTGCAGCCATATTCCATCTCTATGACCAGACTTTTCTGACAAATCTACGCTACCTATAGGCAACACTATAACATTAAAAGAACAGTTAAGGTTGAAATACACTTCAGAAATACCAAATGCTTCAGCCCAAGCCAGTGTGTTGTGGCAGCTGTGGCACAAGCTGAGGAGAAGAGGAGCTCCCCAGGGTTTTGGTGGGGTTTTGTCAGCTTGGTGCTGCAGCAGCATGTGAGTTCCACCACATTTACCCACTCCCATCAGAGCTGGAGGGTGCACACTGGTACACCTTCCTCCAAATCCGTTGGCCTGGGATCTCTTTTAACCATTCAGAAGACACATTTATAGCACCTTTCCTCTAAGTTCTCAGATGCCCATGGCCCTCTCCTCTCCTGCTCCTCATGCTGGCCCTGCCCTCACACAGTCCTACTCCCTCCATCCCACCCCCCCCAGCTTGTGTCCCTCAGGTATTTTCTTTCATCTTGCTCACAGAGAGGAATAAAGTCACCAGAAAGTTTCCAAGAAAAACAACTTCCCTCAAAACCCCAACGAACAATAACAACAAAAGCAAGCAAATAAATCAACAGAAAAAGCCAAAGTAATCACCAAAACTTAAAACCCCACACTATTACAGAAAGGGAAGGGCTTCAAATGAGAGCCGTCGGATACACATGGTATTGTCTGTTCCTTCCTCTAAAAAATTCTAGAAAAGACGCTCACGGGAATAGCAGTCAGGTTACCCGTCCTCATCCCTGGTGGGGAATCCCTGAGAAGCCCTATCGGCTCCTGCAGAGGACAGAGACCCGGCGCCAGACACGTGCAGTGAGAGCAGGAGCCACTAGATGTCACGGTTGGTGCACAAAAAGCAATAAAACGCCCAGCTGATAAGTGAGCTGAAACCCCCTTGGGTTTAGACGTTGCTGCCCGGAGGTGACAAGCAGTGCCCTGCCAAGGACGTGTCCCCACGCAGCAGTCCTGACCAGGTCCTGACCGGGGGATGTGATGCTCTCGCCCATCTCTGTGACCCTGGGAGCGAAGGGAAAACGGTTCCGAGTGTTTCTGGACTGGCTTAGTTGAATGTCTCCTGGTGAGAGGCTGAAATTATCCCTCAGATTTTAAAAGGAGTTGGCTGTCTTTATGGGCTTTGAAATCCCAAGTCTCAGGTTGCCTTTCCTTCCCTAGCTCGGTGCCACCTTACCCTCTCCTACCATCCTAATAAAAATGGGGAGTTTTACTAGTTTAAATGGGGGCAAGCACAAATCCATCCCCCTCCCCGGGGTGGGCATTACATCAGGGACGCTGAAGATTTCTTCTTTTCTAGACTACAGCTGAAGAGGAGGACACTATCAGAGACAGGTTTTCAAAGGGAGTTTAAAAACTAAATGGCATGCCTATGCCCCAAGAGCAGAGAGGAAAACAAAAATGAGGGAAAAGAAAAGGATTGCAGGGATAAAATGACATATGGATACTGCTGAGCAGGAAGGCGGGTGGAGGAGTGAAAGCAGACAAATGCTGGCAGCTCCTGTGATGACTCCACATTGGAAGCAAGGACAACGTGGCACTTGATGGACCTTATGACAGTGCAATGACCTAAGTAGTAATGGCAGCTCAGTGAGATAAGAATCAACCACCTGGGATAGAGACCTAGAGGTCTCTATCTGCACCTGGAGGCTAGATGTGCTTGGGAAAGGGAGAAGGATGGGATGGTTCCTCTGTCTTTCTGACAAAGGCTGTGAGGAAATGGCAGCAGCAGCACTGAAGGGCAGCAGCAGAGCTTGTGGAGACCAAAACACAGACCACAGGTCCAAAATAGAGAGATGTTGGAGGAAGCAGAGGTCACCTCAGGACAGTCTACAGAGAGAAAAAAGTGTGAGTGAAAACCTGATGATGAAAAAAACAGGAAGGTGTTTTCCTTCATACACTGTCCACCAAGGAGAGAACACAGGAGTCATGCCCATGACAATGGCATGTTCCTGCACAGCTGAAGTGTCCCAAGCCCCCAAAAGCTAAACTGGGACTGGCTGTGAACATCTCCATCTAACAAAAGGCACAGCACCATTCAGGCAACAGGTCTGATGTTTCTGCACAAGAAGGTCCCAACCTGGTTTTAATTCTCAAGCATGGGGGCATCCCTGCACCAGTGGAAGTCCGTGGGCATCATCAGGAAAGAGTCCGTGAGTGGTTAAAGCAACATGTGTATAACAAGAAGTCAAAGCACAATATTGCTGTTAATTAGAGAAATATATTGAAATTCGTTCTGCAGAAAGGTACCAAAGACCTTTTCTATATTTATCTACAATGATAATCCATATTAGTGGAACTGCACTGATTTAAAACTTTTAAAGAGAGAACTGGCCTTGCATTTTGGCAGCTTTTTTCTTCCAGTTAGATTTTTATGGCTTGGCTAATAGTTTGGCTTTCTGTTCTCCCCTGAAGAACCCTGAATGGCTTCACGTTAATTTGCTGAAAGCCAGAAATCTAGTAAAAATGTAACTTTCACCTTGCTAACAGCTGGAGAACCAAAATGAATTTCAGCATCTTGCTGAGTAATGAAATTAGTGGGCTGACAACTGACAGAAACCTCACCTGACTGAGCTGAAGGGCAGTGCCCTCACTTTTACCTCCCCCCTTGATGCAGACACAGCTCAGAAGGCAGCACTAGGCACGTCTTCTTACTCTTAAAGGATGCTCCAGCTAAAAGAAGATGCAGTGGTAAATGACAGAAAGCCTGGTTTGAACTCTAATATGAGCTAACACACAAAGACCAGGGGTTAGGTCCAATACCTGTACATGAACATCGAGCACCTGCACAGCTCACACCTTCCCTAGGAGGAGGAAAGCTCCAGTGGGAGAGTTAGTGGTACTCACCAGTGTCAAATATTAAACTGGGAAGTTGCCAGAGCCGAAGTGGACATTTTTATAGTACCTGCATTTCATTTTCCCCTGAATTATCTTAGAAGAAACTGGGCAGCCTGTGTTACTGTCAGGCAGAGCTCAGTCCTGATGTGCATCTTCCCGTCACATACTCACTGATACTATTTTTACAGATGCTTTATTCTTTACTTTTAAAATCTGACCACAGTCAAATGTGCTATTCTGGTTGGGAGCCTCTTGAGAAATAGGAGGAAGGAACTGATGGTTTCTAAAGGAATGAAGTAACTATACATAGAAAGGAACAGCAAAATATGATGGCTTCAGTTGCATTCATTATTCTCCTGGTTGCACAGGGAGACTGGTTTAGAGATTAGGAAGTTCAAGGATTGGTTTAGAGATTAGAAAATGTGATATTGGAAGGGGACTGATGAGTTGTGATTTATTTTTCTTTTTAAAGCAGCTTCTGAGTTTATATGTTGTAACAGCAGATTAGTTATTTAGCAGCAACACACAAGCACCTCCTTCTACATCACCAGTGAGTGGTGTTGGCAAAACGTGTCCTGAGAGATGTGCTCCCTGCGGGATAAGTCTGTTTATGAACTGGAATAATCCCACCAATGACTATCTTCCAAGTGGATGGGCAGCTGCAATGTTATTTCTACACATCTGACTCAGGTGGGAATGGAGCTGCTCATTAAAATCCATGATGTTTATTTGCAATTTGCAGCTGGCAGGGAATCCCCAAGACCCAGTTCTGTGGCAGGTACAGCTTTCTGCTGGGTGGAAACTGCCTGTTATCAGCAGACTAAAGCCAATCATTTTACCATGCAGTTGAAAGGCAGGCAAATGGTGTTGTTATAGGGATAAAAAATATTAAGAACCAATCTATGCAGCTATAAAGGTCTCACCACTTTTCCTCACCTCTTTCCTCAGTATTGAGCCAAGGAAAGAGCTTGGCTAGAAGCAAACTTCTGACTTAGTGTGCAGACCACAATATAACGTGAACGAGAAAGTCTTCAGAACACGGCATCTGCAGTGCAAGTACCCAAAAAGGCATTTCTAGCAGATGTCTGTGTTGGAAATTCATTCAAGTCCCAACCTAACTGCATGTTACCTTGCTCCCTGTCCCCAATTCTTTGCTAAATTACATTTTCCTCTTCTGCAGAACAGATGGATTCCTAAACCCTCCGAGCTCTTCTCCCTACCCTAGTGAGCACACAGTGCACAGAACCATGGGAGGTTTATGCTGCTCAGAGCGCTCAGGGGTTCTTTTTCCCCACACAGAATAACTTCAGAGACAATGTACCTGTGGTTGCTCAGTCAAACAGACCCTGAGAGACTGCAAAATATGAGATTCAAATACCAACTTTTTATGCAGTGCAGAATCTGATCAAGGGAAAAAGCCCATGAGGGAGCTTCTTCTCCTTCATCCCTAACAGAGGCATTGGAGGCATCAGGATACAACTCACCTACAAGAGATTGCACTGTGCCACAGTGAATGCTACTACACGGTGACAAGCAGAAGGTGAAAAGAACTGAGCTGATTTCCCTTTATGAAACAGCAAGAAGTCCAGTCTTCACACATTCCTGTGTGATCTAATCAAGGTGATCCTGCTTGAGCAGGGGGGTTGGACTGTGTGATCTTTTGAGGTCCCTTCCAACTCCTGACAGTCTGTGCTTCTGCGATGCTGCAAATGCAGGTACGTGTGGTTGGAGCTCCTGGAGCTCCATGCTGCTCTGACTGCTCAAGCTGCCCAGTTGGAAGCTGGCTCAGGAGTAGGTCCATATGTGATGGTCACACTTCTGATTGCAATTTAAACGTAACTGAACTGTCCGTGCAGTGATTAACATGACAGGGGCACAGTGTTTGAAATCCTGAAATAAAGCACTGCCAACTAGTGCCTGCTTTAGTACAAAAGAAGAGTTATAAGGAATATTGTTCTCAAAACTACTCACTGTCTCAGCCTCAGTGCTTTCTCCAGACTGGTTCCTGCCTGTCTCTGTACTCTAACTAGCCCCTGTCCTTTGCTTGCCTGTATTTCTGGAAGGAGGACACTGATTATGACGCTGGCAACACCAGTCTCCTGAAGAAAGGCCTCCTGCTCTTCCTAGAGTTTTTCTTACTGTGGAGAGGAGACTTAAAGCTAATCAAACAATTAAAAAATCCATCTAGCCCAATCCTGTGCCCTGCCTCTGGCGGGGGGGTTGGGTATAAAAGAGGCTCTAAGTGGAAAAATCAGGATTTAACCTAAGCTAGAAGAGGACAGAAAAACACTTTCATCCTTCATTAAAAGCACTCAACTCGACGAACTTTTCTTCTAAGCCAGCATGGTCAGGCCACTTTCAATACTTTGTTAATAATTATTTCCTGTTGGTGGTTTACACCTGCATTAACTTATTGTACCTGGAAGAAGAAGAATAAAAATGCTAAAAAGCACCCTGAACAACCTTGCCATGACAAAACAGTGTTTCGGTCTCAATATCAGAAGTCCTTGACTGAAGTAAGGTCTCTGGATCATTACAAACACATACCCCCCAAAAATAAACTCAACAACAGCTACAACACACCAAAACAATCCACCCACAACCCCCCCACCTCTCAAAAAAAAAAAAAAAGCCAAAATAAAAAAAAACCCTCCAAAACAAACCCTGAACCCAACACATCACACAAAAACAAACGTAACCCACCATCCCTCCAACTAAACACATTACATTAAAAAAATTATCATATAGGTAGAAACTTGACATTCTGGCTCTCTGCCCAGCTCTTTAAAAAAAGGGGGGGTTAAAACCAAGAATCCTTGGACTCTGTGGCTCATAAGAACGTGCAAATAGAGAAGCTTACAAATGAAGCATCTGTAAAGACATCCCTTCGTAAGGGCAAAACCAGTCTGTATCCTGACCAACAGGATTTCTTGGAGGATTTCATTCAGCAAAAAGACTGTGAAGAATTACAGAGTAGGTTCTGGCATGCAGCACATTCCCTTAGTTTGGAATTACAGTGGAGGTGGGCCTGCATAAAACTTACATGCCTTGTAAAGTACAGATTTATGGGGAAAATAGGCTGTAAATGGGCATTGTGCTTATGTGAACATGAACTTCATATCCATTGTGATTCAAGCATATTTAATATGCACGTTTGAAAAGTTTCCAAGAGGAAGTTGGATTAATTTTGCTCCATTTATGAACCTCTGTGCATCACTCTAGCAGCCAATGTTTGCCAAATTCTAATCTGCCTGGGATTTTAAAAATAAAGTATTGAATAAATAAGTAACTCAATAATCAGATTGGTTGGCTAGTGTCCCAGGGCACGATTAACCTGCCTCAGCCACGAAGCAGAGCTGGAAGTGCTGCACATTCTGCATGGGTCTGGTCTCCTCCCAGGCCTGAGGAATCCAAACTCCCTCAGTAAAAATCTTTCAGCAGTGAGATTATATAGGTGGCTCTTTTTTAATGAGTTAATACAAATTCCTCATCATCTAAGCATGAAAATGAGTGTGCCTTGTGCCTCCTTGTGTCTCAGAGGAACAAGTATCTCCACCCATCCTCACCCTTCAGAGCACACATTGAGCATGACTTGTCCTTGGAAACAGATGACCAGGAATGCAGCTCTGCAGTTAAACCACACCTGATTCACACATCTGTTGGGGATTGTACCTGAAACACAGACCAGTACAGAGTTCACATTCACAAACCAGGCTGTCAGACCGGCCTTTGCTACCGACCCACTGCGGCCTGTTCAAACCACTTTGTCTCTGTTGCAACTTCCCTTTGGGCTCATCTAAACAGATCTGCGTGTCTTCAGGACCAGGACAGTCTCTAACCCTCTTTTAGAGGTGATCAATAACCTTACCTAGTTATTAACAAATTTTAGTTGATAATTAAGCTGGAATCCTAATAAAAAGTGTAATAGTACAAAATAAACTTACTCTTGCCTCTAAGGATAAAACAAAAACCCTGCCAAATTGTTTTGAGGTATCTTAATAAAATCTTATCACTGAAGTCTGATTCCAGAAGCCTTTTGTATCGATTTGTCAACTTAGCAGCAGCTGAAGTCGATTCTGCTTTAGCAGTGCACTAAAGTAAATCATGGCTTTCCTCTCTTCCCCTTCTCATGCTTCAGCACTAACAATACCTGCAGGATCACTTGCAGACAGTCCTTGCTGGCCTGCTTCTGCTGCTGACACGCCACATGAAGTCAAGCCCCATCCTCTGGGCTGGGTTCTGCTCGGAGCTCTGGGGGTGATGGCAGACAGGCAGGCAGGTCACTGGAGTGACACACGTCCAGTCTGGGTCGGAGCATCGGCACTGGCCTGCTGTGGGCCAGGCCCTTGTCCAAGTCTTCTCTGTGCTTCTCAAGATGATTGTGTGGTCACAGGGCTTTGCTATCATTTGCTTTGGGAATGGCTTTCTCTTGTCAGGATTTTTTCCTAAAGCCTTTCTTGCAGGCTATGTGGGGGATGACTTTTTGGCATGAATCTCAATGTGTGCAGTGTGTGTCTTGCATTCAAAGGTGCAGGGCTCCTGGGACAGTGAGGACTGTACAGGACAGAGGAAGGTCGAGCTGGCCTGGTCTCCTGTGCTCCTGCACAGGGACTATCTCAAGAAGAGCTGAACAACAGCAGCAGCACCCAGGAGTGACTACTTGCATGAGGGAGTTAGGACATCAAAACAAGTGTGAGTATTAACATATGGCCTGGACAGACATCCCCTGTCAATAGCCACATAAATACTGCACAAACATGGAAGAAGGTGCAGAATTGATTTGCTCTGAGTATTTATAATAAATGTTGTAGTGGCACTGTCTCTATTCAAACAGGCAGCAGACTGATAAACACAAAAAGGAATAAGCTTGTGAACAACCCCGTAGTTGTGACAGAAGTGCTATTTAGAGCATGTTTCTTTAGAGACAAATGCAGTTCTCCTCATGAAAACCCCCAACACACGTGCCCTTGCTGTTCCTAGGCCTCCTAAAACACTGCACAGAGGACTGCCGCTGCATGAGGGGCACAGCTTTTTTCTTTCCAATTCGTCACAACCCTACACAGCAAAATGAAGCAATTCTGCTCTAAGGACTGGGAATTTGAAAAAGCCACACAGCAGAGGGAGAGCATCTGAACCAGCCTGTGCAAATAACGCAGCAACGGAAACAAAGCTGTTCACTAGGTGGTGGTGGTGAACCACGGCAGAACAGAGCAACTACACCCTGGCTCAGTGATGAGCCCCAAAGCACGGTGGAGAGAGGAGCGTGTAAAGGTATTTAAAGCAGTAACATTGAGCTGGTACGTGTAGACCTTAATCTCAGTATTCATTGTACTGACAGGTGAGTTTGTCCTCCCCACACGCTGGTGTCAAGCCCACCTGTCTTCCACGCAGAAAGAGGTGACCCAGAAGTGCAGGGTTCAGCCAGGAGCCCTGGGGTGCTCGCTCAGCTGAGGAGGATCTCCAGGAGGGATCCCAGGCACGGTCTGCGGGCACTGGCTGGAAAAGGAGAGTCATAATCTCTCTGCATCAGCTTGAAGCTCCTCTGAGCATCACGGCAGTGCTGATAGCTGGGGGTGATGGGGAGGAGACAGGGCCTTCTCACCACTTCCCAGCTGCATGTCTACTGGGCACAATGGTGAAAGAAATGCTTGTGTGGTGTCTGCATCTGAAGAGGGTGAAAACCCTCCATCTCCCACAATAACTGTGGATAAGCTCTGTGCTGATGTTTTCCCAGATGCCATGGTTTAGGAGGGCATAGGCTCAGGCTTTCACTGGATCCCTCACAGCCTTCCATTCAGAGTAACAAGCTCTTCTGCTCTGGCAGTTCGAAAAGGATTTTTCCACCACTAGCTTTTTCACAATAGAACTATGTTTCTTTAAGACTACTGTAGAAAACTTACATTCTTCAAAGAAAAAATTCCTAGACCACACTCAAAAGAAATCCCTTAAAAACACCTTCCATTATCTTCCTATTTCTGGAAGCAATGTGCTTTTAAAAAAATACAACAAAACAACAAACAAACCTTCTCCCGACTCCTTTGGGCAATCAGTCGAGGATGAAAAAAAAATGAAGGTAGGGGTGGGAGCAATGCAGTGAGACTGCAGCACAAAGTTAAATGACAAAAGCAATCTGCTTGGCTTCATTTAAATTTCAGTCCTTGCATTAGAGACAACCGTAAAGCTGAAGGTCAAGAGCTGATCAGCACTGCTGAAGGGCAGCCTGCACCCTGTCCATGGCACGTGGAGGGTTAGAACAGCGGAGCGGTGCGGCAGCCACTCCATCCATCCCTACAGCAGCAGGCCCTGCGTCAGGCACTCTGGTAATAGGTACACCAGAACTAGAGATCATCACCCACAGTGGCGTATTTCAGGCTGCTCTTTATATTCTCTTCCTCCCTTCATGCAGCTGATGTATTGTCCTTCAACTCTATTGACTGTCCCCTCTGCAGAAGTTTTTGCTTCCAAGCCACCTGCCCACTGAAGCCAGCTGAGAAGACAGCAAAGTGCATGTCTCAAAGCCCAGCGTTTATTTTCAGCAGGATGGTTTTTTCACACACTCCTAGCCTGTCTTCTGATGAAAGAAATTCTGAAGCAGAGCCCATTTAACAGCAGGAGTAGTAATGGGAGTAATAGGGTAGTGCAGTGCTAACTGTGGTGTTTAGTGACTGTGACACTGCCTGACATTGATTGATTAAGAGGCTGAAACTCTGACTGTGGCACTGGGCTGTTAAGAATAAAATGAACTTTCACTTCTCATTCGTACAGATCCATCACCAGCAGACAAGTGTTAGCTTTGGTAGGAATGACTGTGGCCTCTTTTGTGAGAGATATGAGTAAGAGATGTAAATGCAGTTTCCTCTGTGCTTTCAGAAGCATTTTAATTCATCAGCATTTTTTGAAAGGATTTTTAAAGAAATAAAACTTTCTGGTAACACAGCTGGGTTTCAGCAAGTTCAGCATCTTGGCTATCAAAGACTCTTCCTTGTTTGGCTGAGAACCTGGCTGGAGATGTGGAAGCAAACAGCTACCTGCTGTGGTACCTTGGAGGCCACAGCTCTCACTCCCCAGTGCAGGAGAGCTGTGGCACCTCCCAAAACACCAGGCACTTGTCTTTTGAAGGTAAGAATACCCTCAAGCCCTGCCTTGAACCAGGGACACATATGGATGCTATAGGGGGCATCACTATGGGATCAGCTGGTGCATTATGGGGGACTCTCATGTTTACACGCTGCCCTGTAGATACATCCCCAACTGTCCAGCTTCAGGAGTGACTGTGATGGTAGCGGTATGGCTCAGGGACCTTCCTGTCTACAAAGAGATAGAAGGAAGCTCCCCTTTACTTTGGCTTCTGCCTTCAGCATCATACTAGCAATTCTTCCAGTGACATGACCATGGCCATGGGCTGTTGTGGGAAGATGCCTGAAGTCTTAGAGACAGCAAGTCGCAACAGTGAATCAATAGGAAAAAGCCAAACCAAGACTCTGAGGATTATCTTTAGGAATAGTGACAACACTGCAGATTTCTGGAGAGGTAATTGTCCTCATCAGGCACTCCGGGAGACAAGATTACAAAGTCATTTAATACTGTGATTGGAAAGTGTCACTAAATAGAGACAGCAAGTATGAAAGCACAAAGACCAACTCAGCTAAATGTTTAAACAAGCAAATAGTCATCAGCTGAACCATGTACTGCCTAGACTGGCTCATATGTAAGTGATTTGCTGAACCAAATCTCTCAGGACTGTTGGCATTGCCATGTAGGAATCATATTACAGTTTCCAGTACTGATCCCTCTTGTTCAGATCATAAAATGACTTGGGTTTTTGCAAATTAGTTTCACATTTCCCACAGCTGCATTTGGCTCCAGTCTACTTTGATCTCTCTCTCTTTCTCCCTCTATCCCAACTTTGGCCTATCTTCAAAAAAATAGGAATTTACATTATAGTCAAATTAAGGCACATTCAGACATTTGCCATTTTGTGATATGGCTTATTTGTCTTTCCAAAACCAGAAAAAAAACTTCAGTAGAAACGTCAGGAGAATTTCACCCATCCATCCAGGACATGTCAATTGTCTGAAACACAACATGCTTCCAAACCCAGTCACCCTCCTCACAGCGCTACCGCAGCATCCGTGAGAGACAATGGCTGCCGAAACAAGCTGTTTGAGACAACAAACAACTGCAGCATCACTTGCTTAGTTCCCCACTTCACCCTCCTCAGCTCCTCCTTCAATCTGTCTCACCTACTCACTGTATCTTGTCATAACCTATGCCCCAGCCACTTCACAAACAGACAGCCTGTGACATAGTTTGGCATGTCATCTGATATCAGGGTGTTCTGGCTGTACCAAAGAGCACAAAATGGAAGCTCCCAAAGTCTGAATGCTGTTTCATTCAGACCTTTATTAGCCTCAGATCAAATGTTACACAACTGTAGACATCCACTAACAACATTGGGACAATATTTATTTGCCAAGTTTTACTATTGTAAAAAACCTATTTACTAATGAGCTTCCCAAACAGGTAACAGCAGCTTTGGTTATTCCCAAGACACACATGTTCTAGTTCCTTGACAAGACTAGCGTAATTTTTTATATTTTTGTACAAAACAGACCTCAAAAAGAAAAATTAAAAGCTACAGTTTGCTGGCATCCGTGCTTCCAAATTAGAATTAGCGTGCTGCGAGCATACCCACGGCAAAAATATCCCCGATGCCTATATGTCCTTACAAGAGGAAAATACAAAGAGGGCGTGAGCGTAGCCAAAGCTAATCCATTCCAAGAGTTGAACAGCTATCTGCAGAATGCTTTTTGGAGTAGTCAATCAGCACAGACAGCTACGATGCTCTCCTCTTCAAAGAATGCCGGCCTTTCATGTAGGCTGGCTTTGTGCATAAGGGAAGTATTTTTAGCCGTGCATCGAATGATTTGACATTGAGAGAACTGAGGGACATTGTCAGACTGGGGAAACTTGGATTGTTAGTACTTGTACTGCAGACTTTCTGGCCCTACAGAACAGCTTTCTCCTCTGACGCCAGTCTAGAAGATTCATAGACACTGTAACTACATTTCTATCATGCTTTAAGAAAAAACAACAAAAGACAACAAATCCCAACCCATTCTTTTATACCATCATCTGATCTTCCCAGAGACCACTAAAATATTCCTTTGTGGACATACCTCCTATTTCCAGTTCAGGATTTAGGTAGGCACAAGGTCAAAGACATTGGAACAGGAAACTGTCCTGGTGCCCAGGACCCAGTTTGTGTGCAGTATAGCCCAGTTCCCTGGGGAATACCAAGCCAGCACAGCACGACCTCCCTGTACCAGAGATACGTGCCCAGTGCCTCGGACCGAAGCAGACACCGCAAGGATAACTCTGCCTCCTGATGTTATTACAGCCTTAAAAGGACACACCAGGTAGACATGAACAACATCTACAGTAATAAAATTATATTTTCACCTTCAGTACTCAAGTTTTTAGCTATCACATTAATATTCTGCCACTGTGAACCCTGCATTCCGTACGTAGCTAATTAGGAGCCAAGAGGTATCTGTACCACAGAAAACAGATCTGTGCCATTGCTTGCCATTACGTGATGAAAACCTACAGTCCTTAAAAAAACCTATTCAAAGCACAACATTCTTAACATCTGACTTAAAAATAATCAACATGCACAGTCTTTCTTGAACCTGAAGTCTTAAATTATGACTGGTATTAATTGTATATAATTGAAATGATAAACTCCCCCAGATAAATCATATCTCACTTGTAAATCAAATACTTCTTTCCTAACATTTATAAATAAGTCCTCATTCATAAGCATTTACAGATTAATGCAGAGCTATGGATGTAATTTCTTTGCAAATGAAGCTATGTCAATGTCACTGTTATTTATAAATCTCTAGACTCCATTTTTTTTAATCAAGCATAACAGGTTATGAATCAAGGCATTTTTTATTGTTTGGTGTATATGCCTTAAGAATCAGAAACATGCTGTATAATCTAATTTCCCCTGAGATTATGTAACAAAAGTGATAAATTTACAGTTAGTACAGCAATGTTTTTGACAGCTATATTTCCTCCCCCCACCCCCCCCGAAGAAAGTAATTTGAATTTAGATTAAGACACATCACTATAGACTTCCTTAAAACTGCTGGATTAAGTTTCTTGATTGCTCTGTGTGCACATTTGCCTGAGTGAACCAAAACGTGGAAATTAAAAATGTAGGAAGAGAGGAGCTTATGCATTCCATTGACCTTTATATTAGCTAAGCAGTTGAATTTTAATATACGTATGATACATACTTTAATTAAAGTGTAAATCAGAACTCTGAATTTCTTGGATTTATGAACCATGTATCACTGGAGCTTTGCTCTAAAACCCTTCATCCAGCAGGCTTCTCCTTGGTGGAAGCACCATTGCTGAATGACACATTGCTCCATGTTGATAGTAAAAGAGATGGTGTGAGTTAAAGGTGAGAACTCCTGGACATTTCTCTCTTATTTTAACTTTTTAATTTAAATTTGAATATGAAAGCGATCAGAGGAAAAGATTAGAGAGAATTCTAGCTGGCTGGGATTGTTACAGAATTGATAGTTGCAGAGGAATAGTAGTCTTCTCTTTCTGTCTATAAACAATAATTTTATAGCATAGTCTGTCTTTATTTTCCTCTGACCATAGGGTAATACAGATGTGCTCATCTTGATGTAGAGGGTTTACTCAGTTCTTAGTGCTACACATAAATATACAGAGGTAGTAGGGGTTTGCTGGCTTCCCTGATGCTACAGAAGGCAAAGGCCATATTCCTCCTGCTCTCAAAACTATTTCATGGGAAATCTTTGTTAAAAAACCCAAACACAAATAGACAAATAAAAGACCCCCCAAAAAACTCCTGAAACATCACCACCTTCCCACCAAAGCCCCCAGACCATAAAACAAGCCCTCACTACAAGCTCCTGTGGAGTGTACATGGCATGGGAACCTGCCTAAGTACCACTTTTGTCCAAGTGGCCCAGAGCGAGCACATCTTTCACAAATCACCACTCTGGAGGATGTTAAACAAAAAAAAAAAAGTAATTCCTCAGATGGGCTGTTTATTGCCTTCCCTCACAGATCCTTTAGAGTGAGCTGTGTATTTATAGCAGCTGAAATACGTTCATCACAATTACCATTACTCACCACAGCATTTCCAGCACGTTCCTCTTGCCTCCTACCTTTTGTTGTACTGCAAGGCTGCATGATGCAAAAAGATGCTAAAAATTAACTCTGAGGAGATCATGTTCTGCGCTTCCACAGACTTTAATTATCTTAACTCACACCAGCAAATGAGTTCTAGAAGACCAGCTTTTCTGGGGCAGAATTCCAACAAGTTGGTTTCTTGTTTGGATTGCACCTCTCTTGAGAGCATCCAGGCTTGGGTGAAACAGCACCCTCATGAAAAAAGGGTTGCATGGCTTATGCAGCCCCCCAGACCTGAAGTACCCTGACTGGAAAGGGAAAAGCAGGATCCCAAGAGAGATGATTATCCATTTGGAAAACTTGTGGGAGTTTGCTTAGTTCTGAAAGGAAGCCCTGGAGGTGTGGGTTTGATATCGCTTGCACTTCCCTTCCTGGGAGCGATGGTGGTACCCGTTATCTTTCTGGCTATTTCTGCTGATGGATGTAACGTAGGGCTGTGAATTTTATCTAAGTTTAGATCAGCTGATGCTCCTCTTTACAAAGAGGCCTTTATCCTCTGAAGCTGAGAAGCAGTTCTTGCAATAATTTATCATGAATGACAAAATCTTTAACAATACTGTTCTCATTCTGGCCTATCTGTAATACTTGGATGTTGTTTCCGCTCTGAACAATGTTATCGGAGAGACGCAGAACCGTGTGGTTGCAGTGCTGTGAAGGCAAATACAGCAGCTGAGCCTCACAGCCCATCTGTGACCTGCAGGCAGTCGGTCCTGCCTCAAAAGCCACAGGATGGCATGGGGAAGAGGCAACGGTCTGGACAGAAGAACTTTAGGAATGGGGAAAATGTACAGAAAGGAGAGGCTGCCAGTGACCCTAGAGCTAAATGAGGACTAGCAGTTTGCACTGCCCCTTGTCTTTGAGAGCCATTTGTTGCTCCCAGAGCATTCTGCAAATTTTGCCTACTCTGATGACAAAATAACATCAGCTCAGCACGTCCCCTGATGTGCATGTAGCTTTGTCCCTGCAGTTTCACACTGTCTTCTGCGGCCAGGCTACACTGGCTACACACATTTATGCAGTGACCGAAGGCAGAGGCCATTAGCCATACCTTTATTTTGGCTTGTGAAACCAAAATCATTTGCACAGCCAGAGGGAGTGGGGAAACCAAAAAGGGGGATGACAGCCATAGCATTGCCTTCTCACGTTACTGTGCAGCACGCTGTAAGGAGGTCACTAACTGCTCACTAAAACCAAAGCCCACCCAAAAAGCCAGCACAGCATCTGTCAGTTTGCAGTCTGGTTTAGCACTGATTTCTGCAGCACAGTGAGATAACTAAGCAAGGTCATTGTGGACGTACATCTGTAAAGATGGTGGATTGTGTCACAAACAACTTGTGTCCATGGGCAGTGGTGTTGGCACACTGACTGCCTGGGGCTGCAGCCAAAAAAGGTGAAGGGGTGCAGGTGTGGGATGCAGTTCCTGAGAAAGTGCTGCAGTAAGAGAGCTGCTAACAAATTCAACACCAAAATACTTCCCTACATAGAAGGACACTTCTGTAATCTGTGCAGACCGAAACAGCCAAACTGCAGCTTCGACACAGCTCTGAGGTTTGCGGTACTTTGCTGAAAGGCTCCAGGATTTTAATCTTAGCAGAGGAGTGAGGTAAGTGCAAACCAGCTCTCCTCTGAGCCATATGCGGTGGTACCCCCGTTCAGCCCACGCAGCAGAGCTCCCACCCTGTCCTCACAGCTAGCTTATCTTTAGAAACTGTCCTGCCATCCGTCTCGTTCAAGAGGGTCCCTCCAGATTCCCACCCTGAAGGGAGCAGAAAACATTCATTTCCCTTCACAGAATTCCAGACTTGTCTGGGTTGGAAGGGACCCCAAGGATCATTGAGTTCCAACCTCCCTGCCACTGTCCGGGCCACCAACCTCCAGGCCTGGAGCTAAACAAGGTTGCTCAGGACCCCATCCAACCCTTCAGGGGGTAAAGTGTATATCATTGATACTGAGTGATGGGAAGCCCCCAGGAAAGGAGGATAAGCTGAGGACACCCTGGGATGCTCAGAGACTTGGAGAGGCTGGACTTGTTTTATATAACAGGTCTCAGTTGTCTCTGACATCTCAAGGGCAGAGTCCTCTTACCCCCATGGCTTGGTTCCTTGGGCAGGCCAGTCCCCTCCCCTGCTACCCTTGTCTGTCCTTCCTTCCCATCCCACCGTGGTCCCATCTCCCTCCCAGCTGCAGTGACTATTTCATTCTTCCCCATTACCATAATCCCAGTTTTTGTCCCAGAAAACACCAGGTAGACATAGCTGTGCCCGTCTTCCCTTCCAGAGCATGAACCAAGCAAAACAGGGATTTCTTCCCAAGTGCACTCCTCTTTCCCCACGTCCCTAAGTCTGTCATTTCCACCAGCTAGTTTGGGTATGTGCTCTTATTCCTTATTACTATTAATTCCACTTCTGTTCTCTAGAAGATGGATAATGTAAGATTGAACTCTATTATGATTGTATAATTCTCTAGCTTCCCATACACCCTGAATATATTTTCATGCACTTGCATGAGTCAGAAGAACATTATATTTTACTGTATGTCTGAAGCACCAAGGCTGATGGACCTGACAGGCAATGAACACTTTTCAGGGTGAATGTTTTGGGAGGGGGAGGAAAGAAAGAAAGAATCTGTCTTGAAAATATTCTACAAGTATAAGCTAGTTGTCCAAGGTCACACAGGATGCCTTCTGCAAGAAGAAATTAAACCTAGGTCTTCCAAACCTTGAGAGCATCTTGTCACCTATCCAGCCTGACAATCCTCTATGTAAAGAGCAAATAACAGACCTGCTGCCTTAACAGCGACCATATGGCAAAGGGACAGCATTGAAAGGGGAGGAAAAAAAATAAAATAAAGAGGTGATTGTGTTCTTTCCTTACTTGTTCCTTGAAAGAAAAAAAAAGTGACATCTCTTTCACTGTCCTTTTGCCCATCTGTTTTGAAATCCATGAAAGCTGCTAGTTGTCCTTGATAGCACACAGGTTTATTTTTGATTTCAGCTTACACTACTCTGTAGCTTACACTGTGAGAGCAGTGACTGCTCCAGCTTTGTTATCCTGGATGCTGCATCTAATCAGGAGCAGCAAACATTACAGCAATGCCATATTACTGTTTGTATTTATGCTTTTTGGAACAATTTCCTTCTACTGATTCTGTGTGTTTGTCATGGGAAAGACAAAATCACACCTAGACTGGAGACACCCAACATTGCCTTCAAGAAAATCCATACCCTTCCTACATTGCCCAGTGCCGGCGCCTGGTGAGGCTGCTAGGATAAAGACCAGGATTCGGGAGAAACGATTCCAGAGTACCTGAAAAGATTATCCTAACCCACTCCTCTTGGGATGGGACTCATGACCTCCATCAGGAAATAAGGAAGGAAAAAAAGATGAGAATTCTTGTTCTCCAAAGATACTACGTTACCCTGCATGATGACAAAGACACGAGAATCGTGCTGGTTTGTCTATCTGCATCCTGCCTTACCCAGTGCAGCCCCAGATTCCAATCTGTCAATGGCTTTGGAAGGATTTGAAGATGGAAAAGAAGCAGTGGAAGGATGTTGAGCAGAGAGCTCCACTTGCTTCCACAGCCTAACAGGACTCTTCAGCCTTAATTTTTGCACAGTCTTATTTAGTAAGATCCCAACGTGCAGCTTGCATTAAATGCATCTAAGTTAGAGCTTGAATATTTTTCAGTTCTTCTGCCAATAAATCATTAGATCAGGATCCATCATTTACTACCCTATCTCTGCCTGTCCTAATACGCAGCACATGGCATTCATCACCACCTTCTGCCATCGTTTATCACGGCGCAGCCCGTTATCACCCTCGGAGAAACCTCGGCACTGAGGAGCTGCAGGATTTGGCCCATTTTAACCAAATAACAAAGAGTATCTGAAGTCTTTCTGATGTTAGTAACTCCAGTGGTTTCCTGTTTCTTAGATCTCGTTTTACTGCCTCTTATTTAGGGCTCAAATAATTAAGTAGAATTATATTTATATTGTCTTATTTAGTCATGCCTGTTACTTAAAACCTAATAACAAACAATGACATTATTACTCAAGCACTTAGGATACCCATAATCTAAATTAAGATCCAGTATAAATGACTGCTTATTCTGACTTGATGGATAAACAAACATTCAGCAGTAAAACCAATCAGGACAGCAAAATAAACCCTTACTCTCCCCTCCACTGCCGATCTTCAGAACATACAGCAATGCCTTAGAGGTGGGTAAATGCAGATATTGATATCAAATATGGAAATCAAGTTAGAAAGTCAAATCCTATTAGTATAACTTTGGATATGAAGGACTTGGGATACAAGCAAGACAAGGTTTGAGAGAAGAGATAACACCTTGATTGCACGTAAGGAGAAAGTGTTGAGAAGAAATAAGCATTAGAGGTTCAAAATGCTTTTTCAGCTCATGCCTGTTTTTTTCCAAGTATATCATTATATCTCAGAAGTGATATTATCTCTCCTTGCAGACTTCTTAGTTCTTAAAATGTCAAGTCTTCTTGAAGATGTCGGCTCTGCACCTTCCATCTGTTCCCAAGGATGAAGCTGCTGCCCATCACTGCTTCCCACCCCTCCCACAGCAACGTGGAAAAAGGTACACTTCTGTAGATAAGAGCTTCCAAATAAATTATAGCTTTTTGATGCACATTAACCTCATTTCAACATCTAAAACTAGTCGCAGAGACCACAGAGCCTGGGTATTACATGCTTGCCATATGAAATTCTATTTTCGGGCCCCAGCTCTCAGAGTAGACACAAGAAAAATTTACCAGTGGTTTCAGTACAATATGTGTACTGTAAAAATCAGTCTAAAATCCTTACCAAAAAAAATCTTCTACTGGAAAAAGAAAAAGGAGTTATGATGTAGGAGTTGGTGGGTGTAGAAAAATTAGTTTCAGTTCCTCCCAAAAGCAATAAGAAAAAAACTAAAGCAAACAGGGAAGACCCTAAACTCATAGTTTAGATGCTTAGATAGCATTTATTTTTATTAAAACCACAGAAAGAAGTCAGTCAGTCTTTTGTGTTGGTGTGACCTGGGTTAAGGGTAGCATATATCATAGAATCATAGGTTGGGAAGGGACCTTCAAAGGCCTTCTAGTCCAATCCCCTGAGGTGAGCAGAGACATCCTCACTAGATCCGGTTGGTCAGAGCCTTATCAAGCCTGGCCTTGAATGTCTCCAGGGATAGGGCCTCCACCACCTCTCTGAGCAACCTATGCCAGTGTCTCACCACCATCAAGGTAAAGAACTTCTTCCTAATGTCTAATCTAAACCTGCCCTGCTCTAGTTTAAAACTACTGTCCCTCATCCTATCGCTCCATGCCTTTACACACAGTCCCTGCCCAGCCTTCCTGTAGGTCCCTTCAGGTACCGAAGGGGCTCTGAGGTCTCCCTGGAGCCTTCTCCAGGCTGAACAGCCCCAGCTCTCTCAGTCTGTCTTCATAGAGGAAGTGATCTAGCCCTCATATTGTCCTCATGGCCTACTCTGGATGCTCCCATGTCCCATCTTGGAGTGGAAAGCAAGGCAGAAGAAGCCTGATTTGCCTGGTCACATCAAGTGCATGGCAACACGGGGAATCAAACCTTGGTGGTGTCCATACCACAGGTGCACCTCTGGACAACACCCTCACAAAGGGGCCACAGCCAAAACAGCAACCTTGGGTAAAGTCCCACCAGGTTTTTGCAGAGAGGCCTCTTGGTCAACGAGGCATCTTTTACACTCAAGCCATTTTGCATCCTTTTACTAGGTTAAGGCATCCTTATGGTGACTGTAGACATAACTAATGTTCCGTGAAATACACTTATATGCAGCTAAGGTGGTGCAGGGTGGTCTCAGCATCAACAAAGACGAGGCCTGAGTACTCAGTTGCCATGCTTTGGGCTGGTCTCCACTTCAGCAACATCCAGGCAGTGCCACAGTACAAACATCAGGGGACTGGGTCACAGATAAACGAGGCGACGCCTGTGTTCCCATCTTTCTGCCAGGCACAGTTGGAAAAGATGCAGTCACTGTCTCTTGGCCACAGCTACTACCTGGGGCAGCCCAGTCTTGAGCAGCCCACTTGCCCTGAGCGCTCATATTACAAATGCCAGCCACGCTCACGTAGTCAGGAGCGCCAGCAAGAAATCCACCCACTCTTCTGGCTCCTTTCTTCAACATTATGTCAGTCTGTTACAAGCCAGTGAAGCCAGTGAGTTCCCCCCATCAAATCCCTGCACTCATATAGTCAAAAATACTCCTCCCATCTGTGCCTGCCAGCTTTCAGCAAGGGGGAGTTCTGCTTTGCTCCATTTTTCAAGCCAGCCACATGCCATACCGCGATGACTTCATGCAAGTCTATAGACTAATCTTGCCAAGAACCCAGAACTAAACTGCAGCCACTGAACTATGGCAAACCTCAGCACTTATGGTTTGATGGATGTAATTCCTGGCAGTGATGTCCTAAAATGGTGCTTTCCAACTCTTCATGGTGGAAAGCCTCCAAAAACATGTCTGCCCCAACATTCAGTCTCTGATGCGTTTGCCACCACGCAAAGGCGCTGGTTCTCGTTGCGTGGTGAACAGCTCATCCCTTCTGCCCGCAGCTCTACGGATGTGCATTTCTCTCTCTCTGAGAAACTGTGGGCACAGTGGAATGAATGGAGCTGCCTGGAGGTGTGCTACTTCCCCGAGTGGTGCTAATTAGAAGTAGGTTACAAACCATTCAGTTTATTGTTTTAGGGTCCTAAAAATTTTACACTGTTAAGGCTAGTTTAAAGCTTTTATTATGCCTGCTGGCCGATCATTAGCTGACAGCACGGCTGGTAGAACTGCAGTCATTGCTTTTACCAACTGCACTTCAAAGAAAGCCTTAAATTTGTGGAACTGTGAGCTTTTCCATGGGTAAAAATCCTGTCTGTTTCCTTTGTGGTTCTTCCACCTGATCCTTTATGATGGTCCTCTCTGTCACACTGATAACGCTTCAATCAGCCATCCCGGAGAACAACGTTTCCTTCTTTTTCACATGCCAAGGAAAGCCACGATCAAGAGATCCAACCTATCCCTGGTTTTCCTCTCTTTAAAGCAGAGCTGCTGCATTGATTTCACCCTGTCACGAGCTCATGGAGTTGAGTGGTACTGAATCAGGTGTGAGTTTGGCCCCGTGCTTCCCCAGGATACCCACAGGGCAGCACTCTTGGTCGTACAGGCAAATGCAGATCACAGATGGAATGCAGGGATGCCTGTTGGCCTCTAATCCCCCTGACACTTGCAGGGGAAGGTGCAAATGCTGTTCTGGCTACAGAAAAACTGTACAGCAGCACCCTAAAGAATGCAGGAGCCAACTATAAGTGTGGGACAAGGCAGATATAATAATACTAAATCAGGTCATCAAAACTAACTTCCTCTGTACTCACATAAAAACATTGTGTCCTCTTGAATCATTAAGACTGTTTTACTGCTGCTTTCTTTTCCAATAAGTATATATACTTATGAGCTCATAAAACCCCTCTTTTAGTCTATTCCAAGCAATACAGAGCAAATCACAGCATCTCCCACATTTCTGGGAGTCTTTTACATGTATTATGGATCACAAGATGATTAAGTGCTGCTGAAGTAAACAAGAGAGGTTTCTATTGTCGTGGTTTAGCCCCAAACAGTAACTAAGCACCACGCAGCTGCTTGCTCACCCCAGCAGTGTTCCCACCTCCCAACTGGCTTCCCCAGTTCTACAGGAGCACAATGCTGTATGATATGGAATATCCCTTTGGCCAGCCTGGCTCAGCCATCCTGGCCGTGCTCTCTCAGCATCTTGTGCCCGAGATGCCAAAAAGCCCTTGACTAGGGCCTTTAGTTGTTGCTACCCAGCAACAACTAAAACATCAGTGTTACCAACGTGATCCTCATCCTATAGCCAAAGCACAGCACTACACCAGCTACTAGAAAGAAAATCAACTTTATCCCAGACAAAACCAGGACACTACCAAAAAAGCCAAGCGCCGTTGGAGACAGTTATCTTGCATCTCAGCATCAAATTAAACGTGAGGTTGATGAGCAATGCCAACGTTTCTGGGAGAACGGTGTTTATGAAATGGCTGTTACCCAACACCTTCAGTCAGAGGCTGCACTGCTGGTCTGATCAGCCCAGGCCAAGCTTTCCTTGGGAACCTCAGCCTTCCAAGTGATTGCGGCGAGCTCCTGGACCTTTGCCACTCAGCGCAGGATATTCTTGGCAACAGCATTAAGGGCACTTGTTCCAAATAAGGAGAAATCTAGAAACTGGTGTGTCTCGTCACTCTTGGAGCCAAGCAAATCTGCCAAAACTCATCGAGCAGGACACAGGAGGGGGGAAAAAAACCCACCAAAAAAAAAAAAAACAAACCCAAAAACCAAATGAAGAAACAGAGTGAACTTATGACTGTCTGTCTAGCCAGTACCAGCAAGATCTCATTATAGAGCAATGATGATGAAATAGTGACAGTAAGCGTAACAGATCTGATGAAAGACTTTGAAATGTTTATGCTGGTACAAAGTTTCAGTTTCACATTCCATACAAGCTTTTAAAACAAGAACAGTGCCAGAAAACACAGAAAAATTGTCTTCAGTTTTACCTTTAAAAAAAAAAAAAAAGCTCAAACACCAAACCCTGGTTCCCTGTTTTTTCATTACAGCCCAAATCTTTACAGGACAGGTAAAAAAGGTTTTCATAGTTTGAAAAAAACCCAAAACAAAACAAAACACAAAAAGCTTCCTCTTGCTTCTAAGATAAGCTCACATCAGTTACACACTCCTTTAGTCACAGAGTGCCCCAAACCAGAGTTTGGAGGAAGAGCGTGGGGCCAGCGGAGCAGCTGGTAGACGACAGCACAGCAGCATGGGCCACACTTTACACCACTGAGGAACTACCCTACTACCTTCACAGTCACTACACATGTATTCACCAGTAGGCCACCCCTACGTGGAAGAGAATGAATAATTCAGCTCCTGGAAAACAAAACAAACCCCCCGAGAAAGCTCTAGTCCTGGTCCTGCTCCAAACATCTATTATTCAGTCTGACTGCCCCTGTTCTATTTCCTCCACTTTGATCAAGTAATAGCCAAGAAAAGCGATTAACCAGCATAAGAAAAATATATTCTTGCTATCTCTGAACTGCTGCGGCGGGTGTAAATGCATCGCTTTCTACAAGAACAGAGGAAATATTTCTTCAGCAGCTAAGATGAGAAGCGAGGGGAAAAGAAGTAGGAGGAGGTAGGGGAGAAACTATTATTCTATTAACTAATTAGATCAGTGTTAAGAGAAAATAAGCCTGCTGGCAAATCTCTGGGTTATTGATTCTGAGGATGGAGCTGTAGTATACAAGGGAGATACACACCTTGATTTGCATTTGAAAATGCCTAGCCCTGTCTGGATGGGAACACAGCTGCCTACTAAACAGTCAAGGGACTGTAAGGAGTGTGGCAGGGGGATAGATCCAAGCAAAAAGTCCCTGCCAGCACATGACAGAAATGCCCCATTGAGGAAATCCAACCATTCCTGCTGCACAGCTTCCCCCGAGCCCCCCCAAGACCACTGCTGTGGCAGCCAGCCGTGCCGCCACTACAGCCCCTGAGTAAAGGGGGCTGTAGCCCCAAGCGGCTGTGAGGTCATGGACAGGCCAAAACCAGCTCAGCCACTCAATCAGCCACTGTGGGCTGGGCTGGGCACTGCCTGGCAGCGCCACCCCTCTGCCCTGAGCTCCTTCTTGTGCTGGGAAGATGATGCTTTAGGACATAAACCAGGCAAACCCGATACCCTCTCCAAACAAATACACACGGCGATCATTCAGGCACAAAGATTTAACATTACACCCTACACCGGATTTCTTCTACAGAAACAGCCCAAGAAAGAAGGAAGCCTACTGCCTTAACAAAACCCCAGCACCCCAGTGGAATTTGGGGAAAGATAAATCATCTTTCACTAGTGATTTCCCAGGGCGCTCGTTCAACCCCGCACTCGGCAAAGCCCCGATGCGCCGGCAGCAGCTGCTGCCCAAACCCGCCGCCCTGCGCCGGGGAAGTGTTGGTGTAACTTAGAATAATATTATCCTCCAGGCCCTGGAGTNCCTGGAGTGGCAGCTCAGCGGTACCGGCAGCGGGTTCGAGAGCTGCCGGCCCCGGGGCAGTCTCGCAGGCATCCGTCAGAGAGGGCTGATGGAATTTTGGGATGTTTGTCTTTTTGACCTGCGCCCTTTGAAAAGGGAGAGAAGTGAGGAAACAGAAACCTCCTGGCAACTGGGTAAAATCAAGGCAACCTACAGGAGGCAACTACAGCAGGAGGGAGGCTGGAAAGGAATTCCTAAAAGGAAGAGATGAAGACTTTTGCTGGGTCGAAGGTACCTAAGTTAGTAAATACCTGTGAAGTCTGGGGATTTCTAAAGGTGGGAGGGCTGTGCAGTGGGGCTGGCGGGGGCTTTCGTGGTCCTGAGCAGGTAATACCACAAGTAAAAGCAGCTCTGCACCATGTGCCAAAAGGACTTGGACACTCCCCCAGCACCGTGCAGATTCCCAGCACTATGTACCATGGCAGAGACACGAACACCCACCCACGCTCTCTGGATGCTCACCAAGCCAAACCATTCAAGGCATAAACCAACCCCCAGCACCCAACGGCCGCCAGCTACACTCCCCCACCATCTGCACACGGGAAAGAAGGCTGGTGGGAGGGTGGAGAGTCTGGCAGCTCCAGTATTGACCCTTAGCTCTAGAGTGTCCTTCCAGACTGGAAGCCTGACCTTCACCCTCTTCTGATTGCTTCATTGACCAGCTGAAGGGTGTGTGTTTAAACAACAGGTCCCTATACAGAGTAATCATATTCTTAAATGGCTTTCATCATTACATATGTCAGAGTCTTACAGATGCAATTCAGACAATGTCACAAGCTTTGGCCACGTGTGTCTTTGTTCCTCTCCCCAAAGAAACATTAAGTTCAGATTGAAGCTGTATCTTCACCTCATCCACTTCAGTGGAGCTCTGCATCAGCAGCTGTTGGGAAACCATAGAAAACTTTTTCTTAAGAAAATTAAGTATTTTTCTCTGGAAGTGATGATTCTCAAGGTTACTGAGGTTGGGGCTTTGATGGCTGGTTGCCTTTGGTGTTATTTTTGGTGTTTTCAGTGTTAACCAGTTCAGCAGAAAATGTACAGTGGTGCACAGCTCAGACACGTCACATCAGCTGTGACACCTGAGAACATGCTCAGCCTCAGCCACTCCACAGGCAACTGGTACGGAACATCCTGGAGCACTGGGAACAAACAGCCAGGAGGACTTATTCCAGCCTTCAACGTGGTAGCAAGAGATGTGTGACCATGAATACTCTGACAGTGGGAAGTAGAGGGTTAATTTTATAACTGTTACACTGGATGCAAGGACATGTCAAGGCTGTGGCCACACACATCACAAGTGCTTTGTGCCCAGTTATCCATTCAAATACAGGCTGGAACAGACTCCAGCTCTTCCAAACCCCAGAGGAGCACTCACGCCTTCCCAGTTAACGGGATCACTTGTGTCAATAGCTGCTACTTCAGTGTAAATGGAGAATGCAGCCTCTTGCCTACGTGAAGCATAGTTCAGAGCAGTGCTAATATATGGGAAACACAGAAGAGCATCTGCTCTGGTGAAGTTTATGAATACCTGTGTCTCCTGTCACAGGCTCCCCTGGTCTGCAGACATAGCAAGTGCTATGCTGACTTTGGGAATCCCTAAACTTTGTGACTCCCTGCGTGTGCCCTCCCAACTCCAGTGATAACCAAGCAGGAGTCATTACAGGACTATCTTTTACTCTCCCCGATACCACAGCACCTTCACAGCCACTGTGCTACGTTGGAATAATGCTGTACACTTGCCCTGGAGCCAAGAGAAATACCTACAAAGTGGAGTTCAGGTATTATGACAGGTAGCTGGTGATTACACTAACGGCTAGGCACAGCCCTTCCCCTAATCACAGTACCAATTCTACACCATATTGTATCATTACTCCAAAACTACACTTCTACTAAACTCTGTCTGAAATTTTCCTGGCCAACGTGAAAGCTATTTCTCCAAGTTACCACTGAATGACAGCAGGATTATCCTTAGCAGACCTCTGCAACAGCAAAGATTTAATGGGATTGTTCTTATAAAACTACCACAAAGACCATCCATAAGAGAAGGAAACAACAACTGCGTTTCAGTGGCTGCAGCACCATGGTGGCACCCGCTGCTCCACCTTTGCTACAGTTTGCTAGTTTACACGGTTAATTGAAACTCCCCAAACAGCCATGCTCCACTTCAAACATAACTCATTGAAGAGTATCAGGCTTTTTTCCCTACTGAAAGGATTTCACACACATTTTTCTCTGCTGGCCAGCAATGCTGAGGATGCTATCTATCCTCTGTGGTGCATATGGCTGCAGGCAGTAATTGAGTGATAACAGGGAGTCAAAAACCCTGTCTGGAGTGTGTGGGGTGCAGCCTGTGCTGTGGTATGGCCCCCTCACTGGCACAGAGAAAGGTCTCTCCAGCCTCCTACCTCTCAAGGCATCTATGTCTCCATTCTGGATCCATTTTCCTTAAACTGGACCAGCAATTGTCACTAACGTGCTTTGTAACTACTTCCTAGAAACGATGGCACAGAGGAGAGTTCAGCATTCCACATTGGGCTGCTGTTCAAACATAACACTTGATTTTTAGATCTTCCCCCCGTCCTCTCTCCTCCAAGGATAGCATTCACCACTTGCTCTATTGGGAACAACTTGTGAAACTCCAACTCCTTCACACGGCCCCTTCCACCATCAGTGTTTCTCCTCAGAAACTTGGTATTCCTCTGTGAGATTTCTCAGATGCTTTAGTTCTGGATTATTACTAATGAAACACATCTCCAGGAACCCAGGCCAGGACTATAATAGTTGCTGACTAACCTACCCCTGGACAACTTGCATGTACGAGGTTTCCATCTCAGACCAAACCCAGGGTTACATTCTCACTGGGCCGGTCTGTCCGTCAGATCAGATGTCCCTTTTTTGGGCAGAAGCTCCTGCAAGCCCTACCCCACCAGTTCAGATCTTCAAGCCCACCATTACCACTGCACCATCCAAAGCTCCATTAAAACACCCTGCTGTGAATTTTGGCAGTTAGCACAATTCTTGGCTACCACACAGCAGACTTACTATTGTACAAAGCATCTCCTCCTATCCTTCCCTTCACAGTACATAGGGCACTATGATGGCATCTTCTTCCTCCCCAACACCAGCTAAAAAAAGGAAAATCCACATCAGATGCCATAATTTTTTAATCCTGCTGTAACAGGGAACTTGGCCCATGGGAAGTCAATGTTCCCTCTTTCTCCCAAAGCTCCGAAGCTCTGGAATAGTCTTCCACGTTGAATTACATCCACAGAGAACATGCAAAAATTGTGCTTTAGAAGACAAAAGGCTCAAGTTTAGAGCTTCAGCTTCATGTCACTAAAACTGGGTATAATTAAATCCTGGCTTTCAACAGTCACTTCAGAATTAATGTCTCTGTGATGCAGAGAACACTCAAAGTGGGAAGATACTTTTTATTTAACCTCAAAATCTATTTTCACTGCAGAATCCTAATTCTCCCTGGCTAGAACTTTCTCCTCCTCTTGGCATGAGTAGGAGCAATGGAAAGATGAAGAAAAAAAACCCCAAAAACCCAAAAAACCAATGGGTGGTAAAGAACAACCAGGGCCTCTCACATGAGCTGGAGACAACAAGGAGGGAGGCAAAAAATAAACAACCAATTCCCTGTAGCCTGCTCACCAGACGAAAGCAACTCCTCACCCTGCAAAGGCCCGAAGGGCAGTACAACTCCTCCCCACTCACAGAGGTCACCAGTTCCATCATGCACTCAAGGCTTTGCCACCAGACCACACAAACCCACCAACCCAGCACCACCACCACCACCTATCTCAGTACCAGAGAACTGCAAAAATCTTACTTTGTTGACGTTGTTTTTAGTTCTCTTCTCATTTTCTTTCCACCTTGCACACAGCTTTCAGCACTCTTGCTCCTGGTTGCACTGTGCAGAGCAGCACTTCTCAGAGCAGCACAGCCCCCATAGCTAGCAGAGTAGGCACAAACAGAAAGCCAGCAGGTGTGGAGGAGACTGGCCTCTCAGCTCGCCCAAAAGCTAAGTGCTGTCAGGTGCTGAGCATTTGCAAAGCCACCAGAGAGCAAGTCAGCCCTTCAGCTGCATACATCACCCCATCACCAACTGACCTTCTCAGGTGAAGCATATCTGCAAGGGAGTGGGCTCTAGGAACAAACCTCCCCCATGAAGAGGTGGGTCAGCTTTTCCCCCACTCTGAAGTCCCAACACTTGCACTGGTAGAGGCATTTTAAATGGGACATTTACACAGGAGGATGTCTCATGAGCTAATGATGTTAAGGCCATTGGTGTAATATGACCTTATTGCAGCTTTAACCTCAAAGGGTGATCCAAACCACAAAATCCCCAGGTTTGAAATCTGCTTCTGTCCCAAATCACTAGACTAAGGAATAACTGATATAAAGGAGAAGAAAAATAAAAGAGAATTTAGTTGGGTGTGGTGGCTCTCAGAGCTAATGTAAGAATTCTGGCCTGTTCCAGTTAACAGCTTACTCTTCTGTGACAGGGACCTGTGCCTTGGTCCTTCTCTGAGGGGTGAGCCCAAAGCTGAGAACCATGACGTGGAGAACGCCATCAGACTCACCAAGGGAGGCTCACACAGACCAGTCAGCAGTAATCCACATACATGCAGTTTATACATACAAAGAGAGTGGAAAATACTTCCTCCCTGGTGCAGAAAGGAAATAATTCATGTTAGGTAAAAGCATCTTTCTCACTTATCTGCCACTAACTTAACTATATCTTATGTAAATTCCATTAGAAAGAAAACCTGATGTTTCATTCTGTAATAGATCCATTAAAATTTCCAGCAGTTTCTCAGACTTTCATTTCTACTTCCTTCCAAAGCTACATTTGATTTTCCTCAGTTTTTGGGATCACTGGATCTCCCAAGGGATCCAATGGCCAAGTACAGAGAGGTCAGATTTCATAGAGGCAGGAGTAAGGAACCTGCAAAGCCAAGCAGAACATGGGTTGTTCGGAGAGGTCACATAAAGGCCATTTCCAACTTTGGGAACACACGAACAACCTGAGTTTTACACGTATATAACCAAATGCCTCAAGTTTGCTGTAATTCACCTGCAGCTGGTTTTTTTCCACATGAGTTTATCAGCTTGTATAGCTCTTGGGTGGCTGTTCTTAATTCACTGGGTCTTCTAGGAGCTAGACCAGTTGAGACAGACTAAAATTCCATCCCAAAGCCCATCCACACTGGTCATGGGGTCATTGGTGGATGTGTTTGAGTTCAGTCATGAGTTCTGCCCTAAGTAAAAGCAAAGTGACTGCCCCTGCATTGCAGCTCCTCCTAAAACTGATGGGGCATATACTTAGGGTTGGTAAAAGATTTCTCTGATTCTTTTGGGAATGGAGGGATGTGAAATTATCTACCACAAGCTTTTCCTTTGTCTAGCTGCACTGAGAAACTATTTCTAACCCTTCTCAGTGCCTACAGGACACGATGCTGATGAAGACATGGTTGTTTTTTTTTCTCTAACAAAGCATTTTTCTTATCATAGTATGCAAAGCCTTTCCTAAAACTTTCTTCATCAATTACCTGTCTAGAAAATGAAAAGTCAGTGTTACAAACTGCCTTAATATGATTGACTACGGCCAGTTATAGTCAGCAAAAGGTCTCCAGGTAACAAATGGCTTGTCCATTTGTTCTCTGACAAGAAAGACTGTCGAGGCTTGAATATCATTTACGCTCAATCAAATACTAATGCTGATGGAAAACTCTGGGGTTCAGTGACTCTTGATGTGCCTCACTTGGGCATGGAGAAATATATCATCACCTAAGACATACACTGCATAATGGATCTGGAAGGTTCTCCTACTCATTGCTGCCTCTTGGTCTTGCCAGGCCTGTAGCAGTAAAATACACGTTAACTGAAAGGACAAACTGCACAGACGTGTTTCTTGGTTGGCATTTCTCTGCTAAATGCTTGTGAAGCTGGTAGCTATGGAAAAAAAAGAAAAAAGAAGATAGATGGAAGAAAATCACTTTTACAAAATTATTTTTATAGAAAAAACAAAGGAAAGCTTGATGTATCCAGACTCACAGAGAGCCCATATTTTACAACTGGTGAATAGCAATAATTTTTCCCAGGTAATGCATCTTTATGATATCTGATACAGAAAGATTTGCACTTTATTGTTGATAAGAGAGTCTAAATTAAAGAAGGAACTTGAAGCAGGAGAAAATTGGCCTTGGGACATACTGAATAGAATACCACTCCCCTCTCACCATATCAGTGATGTTCACAAGATTTTAAAATGCAGTTCAAACAAAAATTTTACAGGATAATAAAATTGTTGATTATGGCATAAAAATCCATAAGTTTGATTCCTCCATTAATTTGTGTGTGCATTTGGGTGTATGTACATCCTGCTCAAAGTCAGATCAATCTTAGAAAAGAAACTATTATTAAACTACAATGTAGTAAACATCAATATATTGTGGTTGTTTCTACTTTAAACATTTTGCAGAATAATTATAGCTGGAACAAAGGAAGCTCAGAAGATTTCAATGCTGGAGATTATTTTTGGGAAGAAAATAAAATAAAACGAAACAGCCATACAGAATTTCTGAGGCTCAATTCTAAATTCTAACAAATATTTTGGTTATACTACACTTTGCCACATGTGGCCTTCAGCTTTGGACCTCATCCAGTTTCCTGTGGAACGAGAGGAAACCCAGCTCAAAACTTAGGTTATGCATTTCTCTAAAGGGCACACCACAACCCACCAATTTAACCAATGTTTTTCTCTGCATCATTTAGAAACACAACTGAAGGAACTTTTCCCAAAGAAGAGAAACAACTCTCCTTTTTGTTTATTTAAAATTGCAAGTGAGTCCTCTTTGGCACACCCGAGCTTTAAAATAAGAAGCAGCAATTGATTATTTCATGTTTCCTCTTTGACAGTCCTTTACCTTTAAGAATTACAATGCATCTGCACTTACAGTTCCCCAACAGAATGAGTCTGTGTAGAGCAATCCCAGCTCCTGGAAAGACAACTACCAAAAATGGCAATGTGAGCTTCTACCCTAAAGCATGAGATACTCTGACGGCCTTGGTCTGCCAATGTTCAGCATATGAGTAGTCCCACTAAAGCAAGACTCAATCATAGGCTTTTTCACTGGTGGAGTTTTATTTATATATATTTTTAGGCAACATATTATGAAAGTTGGAAGGAGGAAAATAAACCAGTAACATGAGGCGAGCTAACCGTCAGTGTACGCGTATGGCCTCCGAGACAGCATCTCAACACAGAGAAGCCTCGGTGAAGTCAGTGGCTAAGCCAAACCAAAAGTTTGTGTAATAAAGAGAAACTGCTCAAGGTTCTTTCCCTTGAGCAGAAAACCCAACACTCCCAAGTGAACATCTTTCCTCTCTAGTGCAATACCCTGCAGACGTGCCTAAACCTAATTTCTACAAAAAGGTTCCAGTATTTAACACAATGTATGTACTGCCTTTCCACCCTTCCCTTCGCTCATTGTCCAATGATGATATAAAGAATTACATAAGAAAACAAAACAAAAGATAAAAATTAACTTAATTTACACATCCAATAAAAAAGTTTAAAGCAACGATAGAAAAATAATATAAAGGCTAGATACATTAAATGCCAGTTCAACAGTATTAAGCTTTGGTAGAACAGCTAAAGAGCATAGCACCAATAAAATCCAATGTCGATACATGCTTCAGTACGCATGAGCTGTGATGAAAATGTAAATTTTGGCAAGAAAAGTAGTGTATGTTCCCTGACGCCACAGTTTCATTTCAACATCTAACAAAAAGTCTTTAGGCTCTTTCACTTGCCGCTGAAGATAGACAATGCCTGTGTACGAGTTCAGCCTTCGTGTGCTGAAGTAGTTTTCTTCATTTCCCTTGTTGATTGTAAGGATTATGTTGTCTCCAGCATAGGCAGGCGACGGTCCAATACGGAAAATATGAGCTGGGACCATGATATTGGTTTGGAAGTTCAGCTGGTAATAGGTAATGCGCACCGGGGTATTTTGGCAGTCCAGATAATTAAAACAACTGTTTCGTTCACACCTCCTAAGAGATGAGAGATGGAGCACATTCAGTATCCACGTAATAGCAAGGAAAGCTACGCATATTTCAGAGTTTTGCAGGGGTATTAGACAAACAGGAGTCCCAAACTTCACCTGTGAAATTACCGGCTGCTTGTTCTGCTTTACAGTGCCCATGTAGCATTTCTAAGTGATATAATTGTCAGAGTATAACAGTGCAAGAAAAAAGATCACAGACAGGGAAAGAGCTGTGTTGAGAAGCTCCATGAGGAAAAGAGAGACAGAGTCACGCTGCAAGCATCACCAAGCTTGGAGGAGGAATCTGTGATTCATCACTGACAGCACAAGCCTGGGACACCGCTCCAAGAAAGAAAAAAACAATTGAGCTTAAAAAGGTAACTGAAACATGGGAATGGGAAGCTAGCTCCTCAGCTTGTAAAGCTGCTCAGTTCTGTAAGGCAGGAAAAGTACATATTAGGTCATAAGCAACTGAATATGTCTTCCCAAAGCACTGGGAGCTCTCAAGGTGGGAAGTGGGCAGGGAGGTTTTGGGGTTCCCAGGCCTCTGCAGCTGAGGAGCTGGGAGCTGTGGGGATGTGTCATTCCCAGAACCCTGCAGCCTGGCAAGCTTATTGTCCTGCTCTCCCTCAACATTTCAACAATCTCTGAGGAATTGTAATCTGAATTTTAAACAGTGAGCCCCAAAGTCACTGCAGAAGCAGTACATGAGCAGCCTGGCAGCTATTGCAATGATACAAGCAGCATGGAAGATCTTATTTTCTTAAAACTTAATTATAAACAGAGCCCTTGTTGAGCTGCAGGCTCTGATGACTGCTGTTATAGCAGCAGTTGGGGAGCAAACGGGGGCTCTAGGGCTCAGAAAAGGGAAGAGGCAAAACTGGACTGAAGCTTTATGTAGGGAAAGTCTACGTGCCCCAGGTGTCAAAGCATTTCCTTAGAGTTCTGAGCACTTAGAGCCACCCACCAACTCAAGCACTGCGTGACATCCACAGCGCTGCTCGCTGTGTTGCAGCGGCCATACTTACATGTCAGACACTTTCCTGTAGTTGGAAGGGCACTCGAAGGACAGGCAGCGGAAGCTGCCCTGGATGTTATAGCAAGTCTCAGCAGCTGAACAGTTATGGGTTCCTATTGCACATTCGTCGATATCTAACAAGGAGAAACAGAAGGAAAAAGTTCAAAAGTAAGGTGTATTCACAATTTATTGCCTGTAAATGCTAGTGAGACTCTGACTGCACAAGAAATAAGAGGAATCTGTGGGTTTGGCTCTGCAAGCTGAGGGCTTTTGTTTTCACCTTAGTTGAGTACCTGTTGCTACTGCCTGTGGAAAGTAAGGAGGAAAGCCATGTGGTGAGGTGTGTCAGGTTCATGTCTGTGCACAGCCACTGTTTGGCACTTGGAGTGTCATGGTAAATCACATTGATTCCAATCAGGATAAAATTCATATGTCTTATGCAGAAAACATTTCCTTCCTTGCCATTATCAGTTAATAAGAGAGGACACACATGGCAGTGTGTGCAACAAACGAGGGAGCCCACTCTTCCCCACAAGCACGCTGCAATCCTCTTCATGCGGTTTGACTGTCCTTTCCTTCCCCCACGGCCAGGCCTGGCCACCTATCCCAGGGAAAGTGTGTTTCTTTACTGTTCTTTGCAAACATTGGCACACCCCCTGTCAACCTAGCTGTTTGCATGCCAAAACCCACCTGAGGCCACACAGGGTTTAACTTCAGTAGAAAATAAATGTGAAAAGGATAAACAGCTCTCAAAACCCAAGATCCTCCTGTCTTGCCACTTCCCACTACAACAAAAACCAAATGTGAACATCTAGACAGCTGCCTGTGCTGTCATACTCTCCCTTGCTCCTGAGGGGTCAGAGATGTGTTATAAGTAATTCTGGAAACTAGGCTGAAAGAAAACAGAACAAAATAACTAGATAGTGGTACTCCAAGGCAGTGGAACCCTAAAAATCTCTAACCATCCAACCTGTCCATCTCTGCAGCTGCCGCGAAAGCTTTCCAAGCTGTTCCCACTGAAGATAGCTTTCAAACAGGTTCCTGAAAGTGATGGGTTGCCTTCCACAGCATCACAAGTTGCTGGTACTCCCAGAACCACAGTTTCATGCTTAGAGTCAGCTTAGTGAGGTGTTTCCAAACAAGCATGATGCTCATATACTGTTCAGCATGAGAGTGATCAGCTCAGGGGAACTACCTAATTGCCTTCAAACAGGACAGTACCTGCAGAGAGCTGTGCACGGTGCAGATGCTGTGTGCAAGCCCTGGGCATAAGGAACGGTCCTTGACCAAAGGCAGCCACTGCTGTAAGTCCCTTGTCTGCTGCATATATGATCACTGTGTGTGATGGCCTACTGCTATAAAAGCTATCACTCAGAAATAAAGAAATCCCATCAGAATATAACTAGTCCATGTCAAAAGCCAACAGGACCTTCTCACTGATCTTTGATAATAGAGAAAGCTGGGCTATGCCAGCAGAAGAATTTTGCCATGCATGAAGATTGCTCTGGAGTAAAGCAGGAGGCAAATACAAAGCAAAGTAACCACTGCCGTACAGCCGTGTGATCCAGGAGATCTAAGATCCCCATGACTATTTGAAAGAATGGGAACTTAAGAACAACACTTTAGAACAAGACACACTTTTGAGAATTTAAATTAAATATAAATATCTCGCTGTAATGAAAAGTAATGTTGCAGAAGACAAAAAGGAACATTTAAAACTCAAAGACATTTTATGGCCTAGAGCATAAACGTGGTTACCTAAATAATACATTAGCACAAAGCCCAAACCGTGGACCTTAAAATGCTGAAAACCAGATGCGATAACAAGGATCCAGCTTGAGCAGAAAATACTGGCAAAGATCTCACAGTCACATTGTGTACTCCCAAATGTCTAGACAATGCACGGAGGCTTTAAAATGAAATAAATGCTAGCAGACAAACCACGTGGACTGTGCAGGGCCAGTTCTGCCAGCTGTCACAGAGGACAGACTCCTTGGAGGAAAACTGTAACCTTCCACTCTCTCCATTCCCCTGGGATGTGAACTGATCTCATGTGCTGACCTGACTGATTTAAAAGTCTCGCAAAGAAAAGTATACAACAGGAAGTAGGAGAGAATCAAAGTGAATTAAATCTCTTGCGGATTCTCAGAAGTGCCCCTAGGTGAAAGGAAAATTTCTTCCATATTGCAATCGTTGTCACGAAGCACTCACTTCACCAGCTTGGCCCGGCTGCAAAATACCACAGGCGGTTTCTCCAAAAAGATCCATATGTTGAGACACTATTACACGAGATACAACTTGTCTGTCTGAAAAAAAGCATGCAAAGAGTGTACCAGCAACTCTTCAGAGCTGGTCAGATGCTAAGGAACCGGAGGCAGATCTTTAACTGGTGCAAACCAATACAATCTTACTTTAGTTTAGCGCAGCCGGCATCTGTTGAAGCTGCTCCTCCGACCGTGTTTTCAGAGGCTTCTCAACATCTAAGCCTGCCCCAAATGGTGACTAAACACTTGCAGAGCTCAAAAAAAAGGGCACGTACTTGGGAGTTCCTTCCAGCGCCTGACAAAACGCCAGCTTACCCAGCTGTGCACAGAGCTGCTGCACATGCACTAAGTCTGGCAAGTAGAAAAACTTCTAAGGAGGGTACATGGACCAGGCAGCTTTGGTGCCTGAGAAAGCTTTCCCAAGTGTCACTGTCTACTCACTCAGCAGGGTTAGTCTATACAGCAGGAAGCCTCTCCACACGGGGTGAACGTGCAGGGAGGGTTTCTCACCGCAAAAACAATGCAAGTGCAATCCCCGGGTCTGTGGAGACCTCCTCCCTCCACCTCGAGCGCCTGGAGCCTGCTGGGTGCCTGTAGCTCTGCAGTGCTGTGCTGGCTGGTAAACGCAGTGACTCACACAATTCGCTTGGGAAGACGTCCTCAGCTAAAATCTCGCTGCTGGCAGAGCTGGCAACTAACACACAAGCACTCAAGGTAGCAGGGGAAAACCCAAACAACCCACAAATAAAGTCTGAGAGGACTTACTGCTGCAGTTTTCTAAAGGTGACCTTTAGGTAAGAATTTAAATGCACATGGATANTCATTTAGTCTGTTTCTTTGCTCCAAAGCCAGGATCAAGTATGCTCACACTGTTCGTGATTTGCACACTGTAAATTCTTTGCAGTTACCACTGAGAAGAGAAGTGTAGGAGATACATAACCAAAAGTTATGTGAAGGATTCCCGAAAAGCTAAGGGCAGGAAATGCCTGGTAGTGTAACCAGCTGCAGGAATGTGTGTAGAGTATGTAAAGGTAATCAGATCTTTAATCAGATCTTCAATCATTGTTACACAGTCAGTGCATCCTTTAGAAATGGGGGACTTTACTTCAGAACCAGACAGCTGTGCACCAGATGAAAACCACCAGACACAACATTTCTGTGATTCTGGGGAAAAGGGGTGTGTGTGTGGAAGATACATGCCATTTACATTAACATTTACTAATGCCACATAATTAAGCTTAGGTGTCAGACATCAGGATGTCCAAGTCCCCCTTACAGCTCCCACGTTCACTCCCAGGTTTCTGGGGCAGGAAACCACAACTCAAGGAGCTCAAAGGAGCCACAGATTTCTACATCTGGTACCTCTAAAAATCCAGATCGCTTACTGCTGTGCCAAGGTGCACGCACAGCTCATGCACGTAATCAAGTGCCCCAGTTCGGATGATGAAGTGGGCTCCCTTAGGAATTAATTTAAACAATTAGCATGCATCGACACAATACATTTTCTAAGATGAGACAAAGCTGACATTGCAGATACCAATATGTGGCAACTCTGTCAAACACTGTCAGTGACTAATATAAAAACCGGTGATCTGACTGAATAACCATAATGGCATAGATCATTCCAAGGATTAAAGCTTGGCGATACAATCCTTTTAGTTTCTAAGCTCCTCATTACCTCGACAGGTTCTTCCGTTTGCCGCCATGGTATATCCCTGCTCGGGACAAGCACACTGATAACTACCAGGAACATTCACGCAGCGGAAAGTACAAAGAATGCCTGCACTTTGTGTGCACTCATCGATATCTGGGGAAAAACACAAATGTGTGAAAAAAAGAAAAACCAGAAATCTGAAAAGGAAGACTGTCAACCAGAAAGTAATTCTTATCTGATGCATTTATAATATAATTTTAAACGAGAACACAACTATGAACACTTGACATTGCTCTCAGACAGTTGATGGTTCTTTCTGAAATGCTGAACACTGGACTGCTCCGAAAAATACTGGTTGCCAGCAGTATGGACTCACAGAAAAGAACAATAGTCTGAGGTACGTGTGAGTTTGACAAGCTCTCTCTGGTGCCTCTAATTCATCTAAGATTGCTTTGGGGGCCTCCTTGTGCTAGGAACATGGGCTTCTTTACTAGAGGCAATGGTCATAAGTTGGATGACAGGAAGTTCCAAACTGATAAGTGAAAGAACTTCACAGTGAGGGTGGTGGAGCACTGGAACAGGCTGCCCAGGGGGTTTGTGAAGTCTCCTTCTCTGGAGATATTCAAGACCCGTCTGGACACCTACCTGTGTGACCTGCTCTAGGGAACCTGCTTTGGCAGGGGAGTTGGACTCAATGACCTCAAGAGGTCCCTTCCAACCCCTACAATTCTGTGATTCTCAAATTTCTTAAACAGATACTCTCCAAAGTATGTGTCAGTATCTGTAACTTCAAGAAAACAGGTAAACCCAACCTTTCTCAGGTAAACCCTCCCTTTCTTCATTCTGATCGCTCTAATCATTCAACCATCACCAGCAAAAGTTAGAGCAAGCCTTCACCCAACTGTGGCTGAGCAGAGGTTTAATTGATGCAATATAGGTAAACATATCTTCTCGTAATTCTTTCAGTCACAAGCTCTAGCCCCATGAACAAATAACCTCACCAGTTTTACAGTCACACAAGTGTATTCCAGCCCCAAGCAGGCAGTATGGAAAGATGGAATTTTCCAGTAGCACTTGCCATTAAGGAGTTAGAGAGCACTGACCATTAAAAGAGTGTGCACACATTTAACTTGACCTGAGAAAGTGGCAGCAGCCTTACCTTTACAAGAATGCCCGTCTTCCTCAAGCTGGAAACCTTGCCTGCAGTAACACTGATAAGAACCATAAACATTGGCACACTCCTGGCTGCAGGGACTAGTATCGCATTCATTCACATCTGCATCCAAAAACAAATTCACAAACATTGCCACAATGGTTTGGAACATATCTCCCACCAAGAAGTGGAAGGATGTCTGCTGCACCTGAATTTCATTTCTATATATGCCAATGAAAACACACATACATGCAAACATGTTTCAGACTTTAGATGTTATGGTTGTTTTAGACTATATAAACACTGCCTTAAAAAAATCATGGAGAACTTAAAATATACTCCATTCAATTAAAAATAAATGTTTTTTTCAAGTTTTTTCACTACAAAGTTTCACCTTTATTAAAATTTGTGTGAAAAGTCTCCTTTTAACTTTATGATATTCTCCTTTTCCCTCATCTGGAATGAAAGGAAAAAGTACATGAGGGAACAGAAGAAAGAGGAGAAACCTGTAAGGGTTCATCTGCCAGTTTGAGTGTTCTATTGATTATCTGCAAATCTGAGCATACATAAATCATGGGTTTCACCTCAAAAGCTTCTCTAAAGCTCCTTAACTCACTTCTTCATGGAAAAAAATGTCAGGTACCTTCACAGTGCTTCCCATCATACGACAAGCGGAAACCAGAAGAACAAGTGCAGTGGTAGGATCCAGGGGTGTTCTCACATGTGTGCTGACACAGGCGTCCAGGGTAATTCCAGCACTCATTTATATCTGCCAGCATAACAAGAAAATACACAACCAACTCAGAAACAAGAGCATCAAACAAAATCCAGGAGGATACTTGGAAAAGTGTCAGAGACTGATTTGCAGAGCACAAAATGCTGCCACCTCAGGTTTTATGTGGTCTGACTTTGGGCTCTAATTGGTGTACAGTAGTGGTAAAATACAAAGCGCTGTATCACAGTCTCTTATAAAGTTAGTTGTGAAATCTTCAGAAAGATAAACTTCTACAGCAGCAGAAGTCTGACCTGTAGAAAAGTGCTCTGCAGATGACTTTAATCAATAACCAACAGCTAAACCAAACCGAGGGCACCTGGTCCGAAATCAGAGCACAGAGCGGCAGAGCTCTAGCGGCCGGTCGCATGGCCGATGGCTGCTTTGGAGGTGACTCCGCCACCTTTTGAGGCACTGCATTGCAGAACTAATAACTGCACACTACAACGGTGCTAAATACCACTTTGAGGTCCAAAGCTCAATCAATCAGTCATTTCACCTCATCTTGCACCTTACATACCGATGCAGCTCCTGCTGAACGCATCGTACTGATACCCCATCTTGCAGTCGCAGCGATAAGACCCAGGAAGATTATGACAAATCTGCCCTTCGCCACAACGGTGTACACCGGTTTGACACTCATCCACATCTGCAGAACCAGAGAAAGCAATTAGCTTAAATATAGCTTGCTGAAAAATCAATATTTATGAAAAGAGGGAGAAAAAGAAATAATAATAATCAGTGAAATAACAGGGTCAAAAACTGTTACAGTTTTCCCCTGGACAGAGCGGAGAAAATACCAGCTCTATTCACTCTGTTCTCAGTCAGCTTTACTTATCCATAACTCACGCTTCTGAAAGGCAATACAGCATTTTACAAGTGAAAACAGTAACTTTAACTGCAGTGGAGCCTTCCCAGCATATTCTGCATTTCAATGTAAACACATTTTGATTCTGATCGAACCATGACATTTAACCACCCTATTCTGATGTTCTGCCATTACATGAGTCACGGCGAGCCATTTAAAGTGAAACTATAGCTACCCAGAAATTCTGCACATCCCTTTGATTAAAGCAATTGCTATTTTCATCTCCAGTCGCCCAACCCGTCTTCCTTCTGCTGTGTTCCTCTTGCTCTTTACCAAAGTTGATCTTTTTTATTTTTTCAATCAACTCACATTTTGATATTCCTCGTGGCTTCTCATCCGAAATCCAATACCAACAAATTTGTTGCTTCCCCAGTCATACACATCCCTTCCAATCTGATTTTAAAAATCCTCAGATGAAGATGAGAGTTTTCAATGCACTCTGATTTACAAGACTTGCAACATGACAAAATAGCTCATCAGTATCTAACAAATCCCTTCTACCATCTGTGACAAGAAGCACCAAAAGGTCTGATTAACCCTCAGAATCTTGTATTTCAAGAAGCATTCTGAGTGCTGCCATTTCCTAAGACATCAAATCCTGCTTCCTTCCTACTACTCCCATCTTCAACTACTTTAACAAACCAAAGCCCTGTTCATGTAATACTAATTAGGACGGTAGCCTAAGGCTGGAGGTTCTCCATGCTTTCCTATTAGAAGTCATAAATTTGAACACAATTTGATTTTGAAGGGGTCCAGGGCAGTTCTCCATCAAACAGCCGCCTTGGAGAGTGCTCTGGAAAGGAGTCACTTGCGCAGAAAATTCTAGTGAGCTTGTTACGTACCACAGTAACTTGAACTGGGAAAAGGGGAGTTTATATCGACCCCAGTGAGTGGCACAGACACCTACTTTGTTCAGCACATGTTCCCACCGAAATGGTCTCTCACTGCGGGCCTCAGGGTGAGGAATGTCAGGGAATGTTACCACTGAGCAAGGAATTCCTGGCAGGCTCATAGCCTGCTGTGGGAACCTGTCTCCTCATTTTCTTTTAAGATCAGAGGTAGCATCAAAACAAGGAAGTTTCTAATGCAGATACAAATTTTTAAGGCAGTGGGTTTCTCTGCAAAGAATTCACGTGCGCAACCATTTCATTAGTTTGTACAAACTCATATATTCTGTGGCATTCGGTCTTTCATTAGTTCTAGGCCATTATTCTGTCAGAAGTGTGCTATATTTCCTGGTAGTTCCAGTAGTTTTCCATTAAATCCAAACAGCAATTTTAATAATTCATTTACTTCATCAGAAAATAGATATGAATCCTCTAAAGAGAGAGGATGACCATACAAGTGTAGTTCTGCTGGAGAAACATGTGCAGTTGATGGATTTACTACTGTGAATAAAACTGAATCAGAAATCTAATTAGCTATTGTAATATCTTAAATAAAATAGTCTTTATTATAGAGAGGGGGAAATTAGGACCATATGCTTTTCTTTTGTCTTCTCCACACTCTCTGCCTACTTAAAGAGAGTCTTACCAAAAAATACCAAATGGAGCACACACAGCAGAGACAGAGAAATCACCAATTAGCATTAAACATTTGTTTTCAAATCAAACTACAGAAGCTTCCCTATACCCACTCCTTAAAAGCATTGTCAGCCATATAAAGTAAAGACAAAGTATCATCAGTGATTACAATGCATTGTGTTATCTCATCATACTTTACAGATACAAATTCTATATGAATAATGGCAATTTCCTCCTCTCTCATGCATTTAACTCACAGTCATTCTCTTTTATGAACAACTTTTATGAACAACAATCCTAGGGAAAAAACCCTAGGATTCTTTCTAGAAATCATCAGCTTGAAATTTAGGAAGATAATTTTCCCTGGCCATTAGCAAGGCACCACACACCACAGCCAGGACTTCTGAGCTGCTCAGTGACTACTGCTGACTTGTGGAACAAAAAAAAACTGCCTTTGTGGAGAAGCTGGCATGGTGGTACCACTAAAAAAGACTGTCAGGATCACCACACTTCAGGTGGTGCACATGTACCCAGACTAGTTGACTTTACTGAAATAGGACTGATGGGAACCAGTTGAAGAACTGTGTCTTCAAAGGAATGGGAAGAGAATGAACTTTCAGACTTCCCTTTGTAACAACCCAAATATTTCAGGCTGCGCTACTTTGCCCTGAGTTTATAAAACACAAACCCCTAGAGCTGTACTAAGAAGCCTTCTTGATCTCCTACATTACAAACATTATCTACTTCCCTCTTCTGCTATATTCACCTTCCCACTGGCCAAGCACAGTCTGGATAGTCCTGGGGGTAAAATCATGATGGGAAATAGAAAGTAACAAAGAGCAAAAAGTAGCATACTAAAATGTATGTGGAAATGTCATCTATCCATACCACTATTTTTCACTACAAGTTGCTAGTCATGACCAAAATAGATAGCTGCCAGCACGGCTGTCACCCACCTGTAGTATCACAAAACCATACTTTGATTTTCATCCTTCCCTCGATTCACAGGGAATGTAAGCAGACATCATTAGGCTATCATCACTAACCAAAAGGCTGACTTGTCTTTCCTGCCCCCCACTCCCCCCTCTGTCATTTGATGATTTCCTATTTTGTGTACCACAGAACACAGGGAGTGAAAGAATGCAAAGCCAGCCTTATCTAGGGCACCAATGACTGAGGTTCCAATGCCTTGGTGCCTAGTATGCTCATTTACAGAACAAATGCTAATAAGAGATGAAATCACCTGTCCTGAGTCAGTAACTTCATAAACACACCAGAACAAACCCAAATCACTATCAAGCTGCATGGCAGGCATATGAATATTTGAAAGATTCTTTTCACAAAGAATGTAAGAATTTATCCTAAACATACACACAACTGGATGTACACGTGGAACACCACTCGTAGCGCTACAAAGAACATCTACTTAGTACTACCATGAATCCACAAACTCAAAGTTTCTTGTTTTCTGCATTCCACAGCTCCAGATTAGGTCACTTACAGTGACATACCATAAAAAAATGCCAGTGGGTAGTGGTTTTGACTGTCAGTGTGAGTTTAAAAACTAACCAAATTACATTCATTCCAGAACATGAGTCAGTGTATCCCACATGCAGTTAAAACGTGTCACCTGGTGTACCCAGCAGAACTCCATGCAGTCATCAGACATCTGAGCAGCATCCTGTAGCACGAACAAATCACTGAGCCATTGGACAGCAGAAGCACACACCAAATTCCCATTTTTCAGAAAAATTTAGGAAACTGGAGGTAACGCAAAAACTCTTTAGGACTGAAATGTAGTTTTTCCTCTTAGAGAGCACCTGAGAAAATATTGGAGTCCAACCTTACCAATGCATCGGGTTCCATCCTCATTGGAGTGGTAGCCTCTGCTGCAGGTCAGCATGTTTCTTTGGCAGGTGTAAGACCCAACGGTATTGATGCAGTTGAATCCTGGTTTACATGGCTCAGGGAGAGATGTGCATTCATTAATATCTGGTAAAGACAAAGAATTAGAATAATGAGAGATGCTATGCAACCTTTCTGGTCTGTTTCCTCTCAGCTGTCACTTCTTTTCCTTCATTTCAATTTATTATGCTACAAAATATAAGGCTGATGAAGGTCTGTTGTGGTAACACTTTCAAAGTCAATATGCCAATATACATTTCTTAAAAAAGACAGTGATTAATTTAATGCACATCAGGCTTGGAAGAAAATTCCCTGTGGTCAATATACAGCCCTTGGACAGGCCAAAAGTAACAGGAGTTAGCCAGTACTGCTGCACATATTACAAACATATTGGTGGTCACACTTACCAACACAGTTTCCCTCAGGGTCTTGTAAAAATCCATCCATGCAGCGCTGCTTTGACTCACAGTAGAATGATCCTTCCGTATTCTGACAAACGAAGTTTACTTTACAACTGTGAGTTCCTCTCTTACATTCATCAATATCTGTTAATCAGATCAAAACACCAAATTGTGATGAGTTAAGCTGCAATTTTCAACCATCTTCATGACTAGCTTATAACTCCTTTTCTCAGAAGGGAAGTTAGGAAGCTTCGCTCAAACCACTCAACTTTGCCTTTGGGAAATCTGAGGTTTGGGTGTTTGCATGAGAATGTCCACTTCAGAACAGGCTTCAGAATTTGTCAACTCCTTCAGCAAATGTGACTCAGGTCCTACTGCCTTGGCCATAGCATCTCTTGTACACTACAAATATCGCAACATCTAGCAGCTTAAAATCCTAAAGACCCAAATTAAAACTAGGAATAAGGATGCAGAAGATGAGTAGCAAACTATTTCAAAAGCAAAATGGTCTCATTCCTTATATACCCCAGGAACTCTAGGTAGAAACCAACCTCTGCCAAGTTTAATACTAAAAGGGCAGTTCACATAAATGGGGCTGGGATTTTACTTTGTACACAGGTATGTGTGTATACATACATGTACTAAGGTACACAGAACAAACACTCATCTAACTCTGAGAAGCATTCTGAAAACAAAAAAAATTAATGAGAAGTAGTAATATTAGTAACAAATGTTGCTTTTTTCTCTTACTCTGCAGCAGAGCTCAACACAGCCTTCTCACTTTTCTGTTATTTATAGGAAATTATTTCTCAGAGTGAGTTCACCAACTTAATGCTTACTTTCTAGGTAATTTAATTTAAAAAAGCTTCCTACATGCTTCAAACTTATAAATTTCCACTCAACTGATCTGTGTTGAGTAACTCCGTGGATCAGTTGATATAGTGGCATTACTTTGATTTTCCAGCTGAAGAAACCCCACCTAGGAGCAGACTTGAACTATAAATACTTTAAAAAAATCAGTTCCTGTGGATGTTTTCAAATACTATTTTATCACAAGCTGGTTCCTGAGAACACTCTTGATGATGAAAATCTTTACTAGAAGATCAAGACACAGGGAGGACACTCCACAACTGAGCAGTCCCCAATCCTCCAGGCAGACAAGAGGAGAAATTGTGGCACTTGCCTTTCTACCCTAACTCCTCAGTTAAACGTTGAGGTTACAAGGGAATATCACCAGTTACCCATGAGGTATTTTATTAATAAGTCTTCCTACTATACTTATTGACTGAGACAAATAAATTATGTGGAATTCAGTATTTCTTAAACTTCTGCAAATTCAGTAGTTATCTGTAGGCAATTCTACACAGGGTAATACCCGTTAGAAATGCTGTAGAAGCAAACAACAGACCAAGACATTCACAAACAGCCTCTTCAAGTAAACCACAGTTTACATATGACAGCTGTATACAAAGCTGATCTTGATCATTTCTATTTTGTAACCTTATGGTATATGTCAAGAGCTAAGTTCTTCCCTCAGGCATCTCTTACTCCAGCTGTCAGGAAACCCTTTGTGTAAAGAATTTAGGAGTAAATAGCCCTGCCTTTTGCCCTGGAAGACAAGACACGTGTGTCCCTTGAATGCTCCTCTGCTGCAGAGCAACTTAGGTTAGAGAGGTTAGCTTCCCCATTAGACTTCGGTATAGACCATGACGGGCGAGATGAAGAATAGCTTCTTAACCCCATGACCACTCAAAGTGTAAATAAACAGACAGCCCTCCTAAACACAGGAAGGACCAGGCTGAGCCAGCCCCATGATACATTCAGGCTGCGATTTGGTGTTCAAAAGCAAACACAACCAGTCCCTTCAGAGAGAAGCAGAGCTGGCCAGAGAAACACAATAGGAATTCCTCCATCAGTGAAACCTCTCTCTAACCTCTTAAAAACATTAACTAAATTCTAATTCATAAGGTTTCATGCATTTCCAAAGCAGTTGTAGTTATCAGTGTGAGACATTTAAAATAAAATATGTACAAGAAGGGGCTTACAAAGCCAAACATTTCCATGATTATTGGCCTTTTTGAATTACAATCCTGATATCACAGACAAGCAATAATAAACAAGCTCTGCAATCCCTTTCCTTTCCTTTTTTGGAACATCAATTGCATCAGCTGAAAAACCACTTGTCTTACCAACACATTCTCCATCCTTAAGTTCATAACCTGGTTGACAGCTCAACTCCTGGAGACAATTGAATGATCCCATGGTGTTGACACAGTGCTCTCCCCGCTGGCAGGTGTGTGCATCTGTTACACATTCATTAATGTCTACAAGAAATAGTTAAACAATTCAGTGCCTCATATTTGTCAAGAGATCTACCTTTTCCTGCTCTTTTGGAAGGATTCAAATGCTCAAGTGAAACTGTTTAATCCGATAGTCATTATAAGCTTTGCCACCATGTTCTCATAAAAGATACTTTATTCCCAGGTCTTTTACTAACACAGGGTAACTCAAGAGACAAATCATGGAGATTTCCTTCTCTCCTACTCTTCCCAAGTGCATGGTGGATGGTGCAGGCACTGGGGACAAGGACTGGACAGAACTGATTAAATGCAGATCACTGAAGATCAGGTTCTGCTCCAACGGGTAGAAATCTCCTGGACAACTGTATGAGAAAGGGATTAAATCTTCCCGCTCATTACCAGGTTTTCATGGTTCAGTCCTGCAGCTTCCCACCAGACAGATCAGAGCTGCTGGTGCAGGATGGCTGCAAGAGACAGGTACTGAAACTGCTGTCCTGCTGCAGCTGGAGGCATGCAGGGTACCTACTTCCTAAGGAATGTGCTGTTAGGGCTGCCCTGGACAGCAGCCTGAAAACATGGAGAAGAGTCCTGAAGGCTCGACCGAGTTTCAAAATTTGGTATTTATATCTTTAAAGAGATTTGATTTCAGCAGGTGGAGAAGTAGAAATATTTTCTTTTGGAAAAAAAAAAGCACATTAAATACAAGATTGCAGTATTTAGTATAATTGGAAAGGAATATACCACACCTTTATTTTGATACATTCCGACAGGCTTGGATGAAATTATTTCAGATTTTAATAATGAAAGCTAGGAATGCCATGATGAGCATATGTTTCAAAGCAACAAAAAGGACTAGGAAGAGAAACTTTCTTGCACAGAACATTTCTCCACAGATTCTTACTCACTCATAGTTCTATATAAAGCTAAGAAGTGTTCCTAGAACTAACAAAAGCCAAATGTGACCATAACTATTACCAATCATCCGGTTTCTCTGTGCATGAAGCTGCTTTCAAGCTACACAATAAAGCAAGTATTGTTTAGATCAGATTTTCATTCTGGCTGTAGGACCTCATTCCCAGATAAGTACAACATCAGATATAATACTTCCCCTTGAGGAGCATGAAAACAGGAAATGCCCTTTCTAAAAGCTTTTTGTCTTCAAAAACCTGCCACCTTGCTTCCTACCAAACAGATGAAGAGGAGCACCAAGAAATTTCAGGGCTAGCTGAGGTCAGCTAGCTGGTGATGTGCACGGAGTTTTGCAAGACCAGTACATCAGCTGGGTGCAATTTCACTTCTCATTTACTTGTGATTTCATTTTCTTCCCCACTGCTGCTCTTCACACGCTGTGTACTGCCTTCCAACGCCAGCCGGTTAATCCACAGCAAGGTCTCTGCTCTCAGCTGGGTGTCTTTGTGCCTGTCCCACTTGTGTTTTTGTGCTTCCACTCACTGGCTGGTACTTTCCTGCCCCATGGTTTTTTACAGAGCTGTGTCCTCCTAACATTTGTATGGTTTCCTAGGTTCTACACATCAGAATGACGCTGCAATATTCTCATATGTGGTCTTGGGGGAAAAAAAACACCATAAAAACACACCAAAACTCCCTCACATGCTGGGAGAAGAATATGAGTCACTGTGGCAGACCTCTCCCACTTCTTAATAAGTGGTTTACTTCTTGGGGGTGGGTTTACTTCTTAAAAACCCCACAAAAACAAATTCAGATTTATTTTTATTCATCATTATTATTATTTTTAAAGATAAATGGTTATGGATAGCCACTTAACAACATCCAAATGACTGCAAGACTTTGTACTGGCTATACAACAGTTCTGAGATTATCTTTTCTTACAAACTCCCCAAAGCCTTCTGGTATAAACAATGTGTCAACACTACACTGCAGCACATGAACTGAAGTCACTAGGAGGAAAGCAAGTTTGTCTGAAATCATGTCCAAATGAAGTTAGAAGGTGTAAACAGGTAAAAGGTGCTTAAGACTTCACAGAGGGAAAAAAATCTAATATATTGTAATGCTTTGTCTATATTTTTAATACAATTTTCAAATTTCCAAGTACTTGAGAAAATAAGTAGAGCTGGATAGAATGCATTTGAAGAAGTTAAAATTACATGAAATTATTACAGGCAGAATTTTTGCTTTCAGTGGAAGTTTAGTGCACAAGTGACTGACTGACAATCTCTAAAGCCTAATGATTATGACCTGAGCTGAAATGCATGGTTTACACTATAAGCCATGCATCCTACGCAATGCTAGACAATGAAAATATCTCTGAGTTATATATATATGTATTAGGTCATTTTCAAACTCACTAAAGTTCCCTTTTCATTGTTATTTAACAGACATGCTATTTTTTTGTTCATTTTTCTAAACAAATTTCTATATGATTGTGCCACAAAATGAGAGCTCAGAAGACTTGAGGCATCCTTCTCCCAAGTTCCCCTCTGTCCATATCATCGTTCTACCATTAAGGCATGAGGTAGAGGGGAATGAGGACTGAATACGTTTTTATAATACAGGTCAATCTTTCTTTGTCTCCCTTATTCATCTAATAATTATCCATAAAAATCAAGACTCTTCAGTACTGGAAACCAACTTAACAGAGCACTAGGAAAAATATGAGTTCTGTTTCCAGTTTGAAGCAAAGTTAATTCCCAACACTGGACCAGCTGTAGTCTTCTAACCTAATTAAGACTATGAGGTAGGGCAAGATTATATTAATTGAAAAAAATACCAAACAAAAAACAATCAAAAAAAAAAACACGGAAAAAGCAAGAGGAAAAATAATTCAGTAATATATTAAAAACAAAACACATGATTAATTTTTGAGAAATTTGCTAGGTCCATGTTTGATAGAACAATATTCCTCCCTTTATGTCAGTATATACCAGAATGAATTGTAATCCTGTATATCTCAGCTTTTCCCTGAAATTGTTGAAAACAGCACCATACACATGATCCCTGAGCATATTTCCTGCATCTGTGAAGCTGAAATTTTGCAAAAGAATAGGAACATTTACCTACAGCTATTTCTTCAATACATCAAGAAATAATTTTTTGCATGTTTTATAAAAATAGGAAATGCATTTTTTTTGTCCTGCATCTATAGTTTCTCATTACTTTTTTTCCCCTTCAAATTCCTTCAGCTCAATTTTTTAAATGGAATACATCTGTTTTCTTTAGACCCATTGTTATTTCGAACCACCCATCCTGTGCTCACGCACAGTGCCTATGGTTCAGCAATATAATGACCACTCACTGCTCACTCTGACAGGAGGGAAAAACTTAGGTGGGAGCAGCAAAACAAGTAGCAAAATAGTCTCCCATCCGTGTGCATGTGGGTGGTGGTAATGATTTTGCCTGAAAGTCACCAGGAAAAGCAATCCATGTTAAAAACATCCATCCTGGCTCTTATCTCTGGAGGACATGGAGCTTTCAAGCCTAAAGACATTTGAATATCTGTTCACAAAATTGCACATAGCTGGTGTGTGCAAGCTACTTAAACAGCTGGTGACACTTCATTGTGCATGGTTGGTTCTCAGGAATTCTGGGTATCTGTTGCTGAATGCAATTGGGATTGTAATCTTCCACAGTTTGACTGATGGAAATTCAACAGATCAAAGGTCATTGGTTGTTCTGTTGCTGTGCAAAGATTATCCCTCCTGTCCCTAAAATGTGTAGAGTGTGACACCATTAAAACAACAATAACTTGCAAATAAATTACCAAAGCCTTCCTTGCAGTGTTTGAGATAGCTCAAGATGGAGCACAAAAGCTGTTAAGCTGGAAAAGGATGCCTTCTGCAAATCCTGCCGCAATGAGGCAGCCGGACAAAACACAAACCACAGCATGCTCATGACTTTCCCCTTTGACTAGACAAGAAGGAAAGATATTAAATACAGCAAATGTTCTCTGCAGGCAGACACACAGAGCAGAGCTGTGTCTGAGGAGGGAGAACACAAAACGCAAGAGGAACTTCAAAGTGCCTAGACTATTTACAAGGAGTCCGGTAAAAACCTGGCTTGCATTAGAGAAATCCACAGGTTTGTTATTTGGTGAGGGAGAAAAGGATCTTTTAGCTTAACCAATAAGAGTTGTAGCTTCCCTTTCACTGAGATTTATCTTATAGCAGTCACAATCAAACTGTTATAATGTCATATGGACAGGAGAGGAAGAAAGTGAATAAAAGTAAGCACTTGGCATCTTCTATAGTACCTTCTGCCAGAATAGCTGACATAGATGCATTAATTTAGTTTCAAAAAGTTCCTGGGAGATGTAGAAAAGGACAGATATATCCCTACTGCCAGTGCAAGAAAAACACCAGGAGATTCAATGGCAAGATTTTCAGGAGCAGAAGGCAAGACGAGGCAGTTCCTTCAGCTGCTCACTACCAGACTCCAAGTGTGGGACACGCAGCAGGTTCTATGAAAGCCATGGAACATGGCATGCAGGCTGTGGCCAACCACAAATACAATCTTCTACCTCCCAATCTGACAGTTTATCTGAAAGGTATCCATCACAGAATCCTTCCTTCTTTCCAGTGGTGTTCTCGCAGCCATTTAATTTAAACTCAATAATTTCATTCATTTTTGATGCTTACCAGTACTGCCGATTTCAAAATAGGTAATAATCATTGAAAATAAATCCTTTTTTTTTTTTTTGCAATATAAGGAAAATCCAGAAGATAGTAAATCACATTTCTGCTCCGACCTATGATGCTGTATAAACTTTCTTGCTCATGCCATATGATGCTCATTAAGAAGATGAGATCATAGAGCTTTAAAAGATAAGAATAAAAACAATGCTATGATGATCAGAAAACAACGTTATAGACGTAGGAAGAAGGATGGGATGGAAGAAGACAAGAAGACAAATGTGACACATTTGACACATGACATACTGTGTTCATTAGTGTCTAGAGGGCTCCAGGTTTCCTGGTGTTACCACATGGTGCTGTTGCAGCTCAGATGCCTCCTGGACCAGCCCTCAAAAATGTACTCCAGACAGAAACACTTTCATAAACTCTGACCTTGGGTTTTTGAAGCAAATTGAATCCTCATAAATATGCTTGTAAAAACAGATTGGTTTCTTATATGAACTAGCAGGGATGATGCAGTAGAATTGTGATGCGCCTTTGACTTTTATACAAAAGAATTTCCATCAGAATCAACAAAGGACTAATCTGACTTTTACCCCTGCATTCCCTTCGGAGTGGATCTTTCCCACTTCCTGGATTTCTGCAGATTTCCTAACCTGTATCGATGAAGTTTTGTTGTTTCATGATGTCTGGGGATTGACACTGTCTAGAGAGATCAACTGCTATGCTTCCTTAGTTCAGCTCAGTCATCATCGGTACTGGTGTGGTCATCACACCTACGAACTTTTATGACTTCTACGCAAAGTTATATGTATCCTGAGAACACATTGCTAGGGAAACAGCCAAATAGCATACAAGTCATGATGTTAAGTGGCTGAGCAAATGGTGCACATGTGTTTTTACTAACTTAAATTGAAATGTCATATGCAAAGATGGCCAGAGAGCCTTTTAGCACAAATGGTTTAAATGCATTGCAGAGCATGAAAAAATGTGACGCTGTGGTGAACGGCTTATACCTATCATCTTACCAACACATTTTCTATGCCTGTTGAGTATAAACCCCTCTGCACAGATCACTCTGTGGCTGACACAGTAGAATGATCCCAATGTGTTCACACATAATTGAGCTCTGGAACAAGCGTGAGCACCTGCGAGGCACTCATCCAAATCTGTATCAGCATGTTGCAACCAAAGGGGAGAAACAGAATTCCATTAGAACAATTCCTGAAATGAAACAACACTTCTCTAACACTGGAGATCTCTAAATGAAGTGCATTGGAGCTACCACATCAGCAGCGTATTACACACACAGTGTTACACTGAAAATAGGGTTGGGATAAACCTTGGAGAGGGTCCTTGCTCACACCCCTATGCTTTTGCTGTTGCAGAAAGAGCCCTTCTTAAAAACAGGCATCACACAGATGCACCACACACTCTTTGCAGGAAATTTGTTTCAGTGCACCATCCCCCTTTACCATCAAATACTTTAATATAGATTATAAATTATAAATGTCCCATACTACAATTTAAACTCACACTTCCACTGACATTTCTGAATGCTCCCACCTCCTGTAGGACAACAATTGCCTTGAAATGCCCCTTTTGATTCTGATATCAATTAATCAAATCAGCTTCCGCCACACTTGAGTAAGCAATGCACAGTGAATATTTTATCTGGTGATATTAAATTCCCATTTTCTTCACAGACTATCTGGAATTGCATGAAAATGATTTGTTATTCAATAAGATCTGGGATTAAGAGGGATGTGGATCACTAGTGGGCAATTCTAAGCATCAAAAGCATCTACTTGCATTTCACTGCTGGCTGTTATTGCTCCTGTAGTGAGAGATTTATAATTACAGTATGTCACAGGGCATTGCTTCTGACCCCCAAATATTTCCTGGGCAAGCACATCCTTTGTCACTACCCAAACATGTCCATTTAAAATGTACATAAAGTGATTGAATGATCATGATGCAGCTTTGCAATTCACTGTTCATGACTGCACCAGCCTGAGCTTTGGTGACAAGTGAAACACATGGAGCCGTACCAGCCCACAATAGCTCATTCCTGCTAGCAGCAAAGCCTCAATGAACTTGGGCTTTCACAACAAGCAGAAATAAACCCAAACAAAACAGAGCTGCAGCTCTGAAGGGATTCCTCAAGCCAGCAAATAGGCCCACGTCCTGCTAGCTGCTCCCATTCTCAGGAAGAACAGTTGTGTGTCCATAACCAAGTAGACAGACCCCTGTGGAGGAATGTTCCCAGGACAGGAAGACAAGAGAGCTGAAAGAATATCCTGGAAAAGAGCTCAGGTCCAGGCTTGCCTTCACCTGAAATCCCAAGGTAATAGGTCACTGATAGATGGCTTCAGGAGTTCCCTGTGAAGCAGATCTGGTTTTGCTTCTGGCAGACAGCCTCTGTACTGCCACTGGCAACTCACAATACTGAAAATAAGGAACCCTTAGAGAAACACCTAAGGGTATGAGATCAGCGAGATATACATAAAAGAGGTTTAACCACATCTCTATGGTGAATGCAAACCTCTTACCTTCACAAGAAATCCCATCAGCCATGATAGTATACCCAGACAAACAAGCACATACAACATTTCCTTCCACAATATTGCAGATGTGCTTGCAGGGGCCGTTATCTATACAAAGCAAAATTGGAAAATACATTAGCATTCACAGCACAGATCAGCTGAAGTTACAAACCTCCAGGTCATCCAAATAAAAACCCAGTGTAGAGAACGGGGAATGCAGTTTGTAAACAATCTGCCCAGACATCCCTTATCACTACTTAGAGCCTCCATTACACAGACACACACCTGTGCCACTCCTACCTCTGTAGTCACATTACACTGCAGAACTGTGCTGCTTATTGTAAACTAAATAGCAGGTGTGTAATAACCCTGAAACCAGAGTATTGCCTCCAATTACTTCCCCAGGTTTCCCCTGACAATTCCTCAGCTTTATGCTAGAGGTAACAAATTGGGGACATGCACTGAAATGAGATCGGTGAAGGGGTGTGTGGGATTCTATTCAGACTCTAAACATTCTTCACTCCTCTGCATCTGCATTTTACACATCCAACATACCTTTGCATTTATCCTGCTCTTCTTGTAAGGATACAATGAGAAGAGGTTGAGAAGGAGATGCTGCTGGAGGGATGGTGGCTTCTGCTTCCAGCCTTGTCACCTGTCTGTCAGGATCTGTAAGGCAAGGGGGGAAGAGGTGGATCAGGGACAGCATCATCCCCACCAGGCACATCATGGCAAGGGTCTCAGTCCCATTCATCCCATTCCATCGTGGTTCGTAGGAGGGAACAATCTAGTGTTTAAAACGTTGCTGTATTGTAAAGACACTGGTTGTTTTTCATTTGGTGTATGATGAAAATAGTAGAACACAAAACAAGTCTTTAAATTTATTCTATACACCCTACTTCAACAGAGATGAGAAACAGATGCTTACCTTTACTAGCACACGATACTCTGGAATGACTTCTACACAACCAAATGGAAAACATGACAGCTGCTATCTGTCATTAAGATTTTCAGCAAAGTCATGTAAAATGTATCAGGAAAAAAGAAAAGGAAAAGGGAAAAGGGAAAAAGGAGTAAGGAGAGGAGAGGAAAAAGAGAAAAGGAGCTCTCATATCGGTAAGAGCAATCCAGTTTATCAATAGCATCAGAACCGAAGCAAAAATCCAAATGGCTGACTTCTTCCTTAAGAAGGATGTGTCCTAGTCCTATTGACTGGAGTTCAAGTGTCACATAGAGCAAAGGGTGAGCCACCAAACAATGACACACTACATGGTGAAGTACTGCAATAAAGGATCAGGGTACAGGATAAGCAAATTCATTTAAATAAAAAATAAAAAAAAAATAAATAAAATCACAGACATACAATGGGCCAAGGCACAGAGGCAAATACATGTGTTTAGAACATATCCTGAATTATTTCCCTGAAAGAGAGCAGAGAAGTGAGAAGAAGCTTTTGAAGTTTCATCAAGGTATTCTTTCTCCTTGCCTCACAGAGCCACTGCAAGAACACCTCTTCTTCCAAGCCTCATGAAACAGTGTGAAACACTTTAAAAGCCAAAAGTTAAATACAAAAAGATTCATGGTCCAGCAGAGCAAGAAATGTACTGGGACAGGTACAAATACAGCAGCATTATAGCTAATCACAGGAGTAAGAATTACCAACAGTACAAGATTTCAAAATGTGTGCTGTGGGTCTCTGTGTACAGACCCCATCATAGAGGGTGATGAGCAAAGAGGTAAAATGAGAAACACAGAATCACAGAACGTCAGGAGTTGGAAGGGACCTTGAAAGATCATCTAGTCCAACCCCATTCCAGCCTGATCAGGATCATCTAGATTAGATCACACAGGAATGTGTCCAGATTGGTCTTGAATGTCTCCAGAGAAGGAGACTCCACAACCTCTCTGAGCAGCCTGTTCCAGTGAACTGTCACCCTCACGGTGAAAATGTTCTTCCTTATATTCAGATGGAACTTTCTATGTTCCAGCTTGGAACCATTGATCCTTGTCCTCTCACTGACCAACACTGAGAAGGGCCTGGCTCCATCCTTCTGACACTCACAATTTGCATATTTATAGACATTAATGAGGTCACCCCTCAGTCTCCTCTTCTCCAAGCTAAAGAGACCCAGCTCAGCCTTTCCTCATAAGGAAGATGTTCCATTCCCTTGATCATCTTGGTGGCCCTGCACTGGACTCTTTCACAAGGGTACCATACCATATTGGCAGGCAGAGCACATGAGGTTAGCCAGGTGCTGTGAGTGAGGTCCCTCACGCCCCCATCTCTCTTGCCCAGCCTTTATTTTGCCACAGGAGTCCATGCCTACAGCAGCACCTCACTCTTCCTATGTGCTTCAGATGTCTTACTCGCAGTCCCCTATGCTCGTGGCATTCCTCGACTTCAGCTGAGCTCTGTAAATCCCTCTACACCTCTTGGCACAGCCAGAAGCACTGTGGTCTTGCAGATCTGCCAAGAGTACTGACTACCCAGATACAAGATGTATTAACACAGATCTGCACTTCCATGGAGTTAGTAATGGGAGAAGCAAAGCAAAGCAAAACAAACACACACACATTCTCCAGGTGAGAGATCGAGCCAAATTTTGCAGTGCTGAAACAAGAACCATTTTCTTTACCTCTTTTGGATTAGGCTCATTCCCCAGAATTTTAATATAAACAAGAGAGCAGACAGCTGCCACAGAAACACTGTCAAACACATTATTGATGTAAGCACTGTAACATCACGTTGAGAAGAATGACATAATGAATGCTCATTGTTTGGCTTGGGCAGAAAGTATTAGAAGTCTAAGGAGTTTTGTCATTGGATGGCAATGCTTATTTTCCTTGTTAAATAACTGAAAGCACTTGTAACTAATACAAGGTTTCAACTTCTTGGGTTATCTGATTTGAAATCTTGCCATTGGAGAACTCCAGACATCGAAACAATTACAACACAATAGACTTTCTTTTCAGGAATTCCACCACACTAGATATATTTAGATTTTGTATCACTGAAAGATGTTAATGATTATAGATAAAAATCAAAGTTCAGGAAGCAATGCTGTCTGTCTGAACTGCGTGAAAGTTTATGTAAAGAAAAGCCAACTGTGAAATACAAAGTGAGGCTAAGAAGAAAAGATATTTTGTTAGCAAATGTAAAAAAACCTCCTCTGAAAATGAAAACAGACTTCTTGTGAATGCATTAAATACCTCATTGATCACATGCCACCAATACACAAAAATAGGGCATAAATCAGTTTCCTAAACAGTTGGGTTTTTTACATTTACCCATCCAATTTCCACAGAAAATATCCACACATTGGCACCCATAAAAACCTCACAGAAACTACAGAGAACTAAAAGAAAAAAATCAGTAGATCAATGGCACAGAGACTCCATCATTCATGGTGATTCCTGACCATTTTCTCACCTGGAGAGCAGCTGGTCCCATCTTCCTGCAAAGTGAACTCTGGAAAACAGGAGCACTTGTAGGACCCCACAGTGTTTATACACAAATGCTGACAGAGTTCCCCACCATAGAGAAGACATTCATCCAGGTCATCTCCAGGCAGGTTATTTGACAGTTCAGCTTCATTACTGATGGACAAGGCTTCATTGTGATCTTCTGTTTCTGAAACTACAACAGAACACATGCTGGTTCTCCAACAGGCATTATGGCATTAGGACTGTACAGTGCAGAGCATCTGGTCACACAAATCAGGTACAGTCACATCTACTCAAAACAGTTATTCTAAGGACAAGAGAAAATGAACCCAACCTGAATGTAAAAGCATTGTATCAAATGAAGGTCCACTACTGCCTTCCATAAATCTGGAGTGATGGACGTTTTAGTGGATCTACCAGAAAAAGAGTGACCCTGGGAAGTCACAAGCTCACCTTTCACGCTGACTGCCAACACCACTGCTGTTATTTGAACTAAGGTTGACTGAAGCCCCACCTGACATTTCTCCCACTGAAGAACCATTCTGCATTTCTAATTTCAGGGGAGAAAGTTATCCAGCTGGTTTGGAAACTCTTTTCAACACCGCTATTAATTTATTAGCTACTTCTGCAGCTATCACTACAGCTGTCCTGGGACCCACTCCACGGTGACCTGGCTATCCTACTTACTTCTGAACACACGGCAAAAACACTATCTTTTTCATTTCCTCACCAAGTTTGACAAGATTTGCTGTGATACTAAAGCAAATTGTTCAGCAAGCCTCTCAGTCAGCTTTTCTTATGTATGCACACAGATGCAAACCTCCTTTCTCAGTGAGGTCTCAGCTAGGTTGAAATAAACATTTGTTGGCAAGAGAAAGAACAGGTTCCGTTCATGAGAAGAGAATGGACAGAAATTGCATAGACAGGAGGTTACCATGCAACTCAGGCTTGACAGGTCGCTACAGAGTGACACTGGAAGGAGCATGACCTTGGGGTGAGGTAGGAAGCCTAGCTGTCCAAGCTCCAGATTTGACATGCTCCCTTTGTCATGCTTTCTGCCTGCAGGGATTTAACTTAGATCTTCAACATCACAATATTCGTGTGTTGAAAGAGTACAAACAAACTTGAAGTGCTCTGGGGCATCTCCAGAGAGTGTTGTGAGAAAGTTCGTGATGTTCAGTGGTACAAAAGGAAATCTCTTCCCAGGATGCTCCATGGGTATCATAATCCATGGGACTACTTTGGCCAGAAAATACAAATTGCTTTATGCAGAATCTTTCAGGATTGCTCCTTCTGAAAGACAAGGACCAGCTTCACTTTCACTGCTTTACCAGGGGCTAGTGGCAGGTCTGTAGTGTGTGACTCAGAGGAATAAAAACCAACCCAAACCCCATACAAACCGCAAAACTACCAAAGAAGGTATGTTTTTGAGGTTCAGAAACACATACATTTTGTTTTTTCAAAACATTTTTAAGAATAAGGAGTCTGTATTTGATCTGAGAGGGAATGCAACTGTGCTCCTATAGCACTGATCCTTCCAGCACCTCCACATACAAGCATGCGAAGCAGAGACCTTATCTATGATGTCTTACAAACCATAAATGGACACTTACCCTTCTCAGGTGTCACAGTTGGCAAAGGTTCAGGATGCCTTTTTATTTCAGGATGGATAAAGTGATCCCCCCCTTCACAGCACGATAGCATCACATGACTGCAGGGGTAGCCTAGATTTACGCTGGACTCGCAGGTTTTCCCCTCGCTCCTCAATCGCAGGCCCAGGTTACAGCAGTCACAGCATTGCTGCAAAAGGAGGAGACTATCAGTAAGACTTCCAGATTTAATACAATCCGCTTCAGCAATGAACCCAAACACACATCTGGACCTGATCTGCACTTTCTTTAACAGTAGAACATCTGGAGAAGCACTTGGGGTTTGGACAAGCTCAAACATCAAAGTAGTACTTGTGTTTGGTGTTGCCATCCCCGCGCAAATGGGTCAGCTGCAACCAGGCTAACCACAAACTCACTGTGATGATATTTCACCAGCTTTGCATGCAAGGAAGAAGTGGTGCTGCAGATCACCTCTTTCTAGCTCTTGCACACAGCCATTGCTGTGTACATTATAAACAAAATAGTACAGAACTATAGGTCTTTGCAATAGATCTCAAAAAATGGTAGTGAAAAGAGTTGTAAATATCTTACATGGACATGAGGATCAGCAGTAGCATCTGAGCTCTGTCGTAAGTCAGTAAGGACTCTTTCCTCTACACACCACTGCCCTGCAAACCTACTGTGACCTTTAATTACCTGACTATCCTGGACAGCATCCTGATCAGACAGTCATTAGAGAAAGGCCAAGGTATATTCTACAAGCTATACACCTTCCTTTTCCTTCCTGAGTGCAACTAAGCAGCAGTTTCACTGACAGGTTCATGCAGTGGGGCATCCCTGAAATGCAATCTCTCTTGCAGTCTCCTCTGCTGCAAGTGGAAAGCAAAAGCTGTGCTGCACTTTGCTCGGTCACATACAAATCTACTGCACAGTCAGCCCACAAAAATACACCAGATAAATTATATGGAATTCCAAAAGTCCACACTGTGTGTGCATAGTGGATAATTAATCAAGCAAGGAAGCTGAGATGCTGTATATATCTACTTCCGAGACATACAGGGGTCAGAAGTGAACTGAAGATGCCTGGCTGGGTCTAAATGTAAGTGTCCCGACATCATTTATAAATATATATTTAGGTGCTTTCATTGACAGAATATTTATAAAATGTAGTCTCTTGCTCTGCAGCTCCATTGATAGTCAAGACATCCTGCCCAGCAGCATCATTTAAGGCTTGCAACTACACTGAAACAGCCTCTCTGAACCCAGAGAATTTATTTCAGTCTATTCAAATATGCTGTCTATGAAAAGACATCAGATACATGAAACAAAGGTCATAATTCAACATGGCACCAGTTAGCTATGTCAACAAAAAGTCCACAGACAGAAGAAAACTGCATTAAGCTCCCACTTCGCAGGAGAGAGATCTCAGGCCTGAGGACAGCAAGTAAGAGAAGCTGTGTTGTAAGGGCTGGATGCAGCATGGATCTGGAAAGGAATCATGGTTCATGATCAGCAATCCTAGATGGACACTCTCATTAAACCAGTCTGTTTCTACTGGGGAGAGAGGGAAACCTGTCCACTAACAGCTTCACCTGCAGAAACACTGCTGGTGTGTCACTGTCTTCAAGATTCTAAGTGCTAAGGGGCTAAATCATCTTTTTAAAGAAGCATTAAAAAAAAAAAAATCTAACTATAATTGACTGTGGTTGTGCTAGAAAAGAGAAAAATCCTGTTTTCATCCTCCCCAAGTTCAAAACTGAAGATTCTTAACTGAAATTTCTACTTTTTGTAAATATTATTAGTTTTGGCACATTTTTTTCAGTTTCAATATGCAAAATAAAAGAATTTAACAATAACACAACCTTTTATTGAAATGCAGTACAATTTTTTAATATCTGCCTTGAATAATATGGCTTTTTTCAGCCACAGTTTTGGTTCACAATTTATCCCATGTGCAGGCATCACAGACAGTATTAAATCAGTCACACACTTTTGGGTTCACATATTTTCCAGATGAATACAAGTCTCTCATTTTCTAGTGGAAAAATTTGCTCATTGAAAAGTTCCTTCTAAAATGTAGAAACTTGAATGTCTCAATCTTCTATTAGCTGCCTTTTGGAGTTCACCAGAATTCTACAACTGATTCAGTAATACGTCTTTACATACTTCATAACCACTGTTTGAGTCACAACTTTCTCTGTGCCTCTCAAAAACACCTTTCCTGGAATACAGCATAATTGGATTTACCACGGTGCCATCTCCATCCACCAGCAAAAAAATCCCTAAGCCTGTGCTTTTTACCTTAAGAGTAAAGAACAGGTAAAATCAGCCTGAGATTAAATTGTATTGAACACAAGCTGAATACCTGGATCTAAAGAACTGGCATTGCTGCCTTCATCTTGAAGCAAAAGTAAGGACCCCACATCTATAACACCTGAAGAAGACCTACACATGTTTGTTACCTGGAAGTAAAAGCCCGAGCTCTTGGTAGGATAGCGTAAATGTCTTGCAAAGCCTTTGGGGCAACAAACTTTGCTACCACATTGCAGACAAATGTGATTTATGGTGCCCACACACAGCAGTCACTAATAGTGGAGCAGATCAGGGGAAATGTCATTGTACATTGTCAGCATTTTCTGCGAGGGCACCAAATTAGCAAGCCTTTCGCAAATCATCGACCCGCTCCATATTTATTATTTTTATTATTTTTTTCTCAAGTGGTAGCTGCATTAACTTAGGAGTGAAAGAGGAGGGAAAAGCCACTCCTTCATTAATTTTACAATTTCAGATGGTTTCTCTTGAAGGAGAACATTACACTGGACTGGGACAAGGAGCTATTTCACAAGACCATGGTGTAATGTGTTTCAGTTCAGACAGGAATGATGCTTTCCCTCTCCACTTCCTCCTGAGGAATGGCATGTGTGATAAGTCTTACACTACAGCTTATGCTCTGTCTGGCACGTACAAGACCCACAGTGAAAACCTAAGAATAACTCACACTTTAGAAACCTTAATGCCCTCTCCTGAGTGCACAAATTCTCTACAGTAGAGCCCCAGACCCGAGTAAATAATAATTTTAAAAATGACAAATTTGCATAGCTAATTAAACTTTAAACTCCACAGCAGAGGGTCGTCTATTTTGCTTTTCCAGCAAACAATTATCTGTAAGAATCCTCGATGTATAAGAACAGACAGAACTAATCAGTTTCCTGCTGAGACAACGGAAGCTGCACTTAAGCTTAGATATAGCTATGTAAATTATTATCAGATCGAAATGAATTCTGAAATGCATCCTTCTGGTAGAAACAAGACAAGCGAGCAAGCAAGATGCTGAATCTTCAAACTGGTTTAAATTGGTTTGGCTCCACTGATTCTCATAAAGCAAATCTCATTTATGCAAGCTGAGGCTGCAGCTCGTGATTCGTGATTTGAACCATTCGTTAATGGTCTGCCTTTATTTATAAAGAAAAGCTTCCATCATCATCTAAAATGCTTGTTCCTCTAGTCCATCCCTTTGTTTAAGTGAGAAAGGAGGCTGCAATTCAACACTGTAGCCAAGCAAACTGCTCAGTATGAGTTTCATATTACATCTTTGATTAAGTTTTGCCCTATCATTTTCTAAATTCATCTACACCATAGACATCAAAACTAAAATGATCTTTCCAGCTACTTCCAAAGCGAGGATGCAAAAGTAATACAGCAAGTTAAATCATAAAAATTGAGATGGAAATAATTCAAAATGTTATTATGAGGTTTTAAAAGGGGCAATTGAAACCTAAGTGCAAACAGTGTAACTTCCCTGACACGTTCCTCCAACTTCGTAATTTGCCATGCTCCATAATAACGTGTCAATAATTTACTGCTGAATGCAGGAAATGAGGACACTTCATATTCAGCACAGAACTTATAGATGCATCAGGGCAACTTACCTTATATGAAGATCCTCCACAGGGATCGCTTTCCTCTGGTCCGCAGACGTCCCCTTCCTTGGCAGCAATCATGCCAGCCAGGCAGCTGTTCTCCTTCACGGTGGAGACGCAACACTGCTTCTGAGCGATTCTGCAAAGGATCAGGGAGGTCAAGTGTTCACAGACACTGAGAAGACATCAAGATGGGATGCAAAAACCCCAGACCTACTGGATTCACAACACATTTCACAGATTTGGTCTCCAACACGTGTGATTATACTGGTATAATGCAGATGGTACCCATGACTTTTGCAGGATATATATATTTTCTTTCATTTCTAATTAAAAGATGGACCGACAGATGCTCGAGAAGTCTTGTTTTTAGGTCACTGTCTCAAAATCTGGTTACAATTACCCCTTAAAGCTCATCTGTATGTGTGCAACAATCTCCTTTCCCCATGTTTTGCTTCTCAGAAGTCTGCAGAAGGTTTCAGACACAGAAAAGACACAAACTTTCTTCCCTGGGAAGGGGAAAATGCACGAGTACACACCGACTTCTTCACCAACCAAAGGACTGAAACTTGTGACAGGGCTTCTGGAAGGCATCACAACACAAAACCCTATAAACTCTCCTTTATAGACCTGTAGATTGTAGCCCAGAACTTAAGCTTTCCTCCAACTTTGGTTATCAAAGAGAAGGTTATGGGTGACATGTTCACATACATGAAGTACTTTGGGAACGTACATTTCCTATACATGGCTTTTCAAATCAAACATTTAAATAAGATTCACTGAAAGTTGAAATGAAACAGATTAATATTCTAAATGGCAAATTCTTAAATGAAATTTAATAGATGTTCATGGAAATAATAAAATACTCTTCCTTACTATTTTAAAATCTCTACTGGATTTCTCCCAACTTCTTCAAAGAGGTCTCTACTTTTTTTCCCACATGTACAAAAGACAGACAAAATCACATAGTCTCTTTGTCCTTACTCCATGACCCTGTCTCTCAATCCATGCAGCATGGAGAATAGGAGCACCCCAGGGGGTGTGTTCCTGGTCCTGGGACAGGGAGGGCCCATGATGGGGAATGGTGAGGACTGAGAGCTGCAGTCCACAAGAATTCTCCTGAAGAGGTTACGCTGAGTACATGACTTGTAGATTGGGCACATGCCACAGATGAACATGGTAAAACTCAGATGAAATAATACATTATTTTATGAGCAAGGGTAAATTTTTGTTCCGAACAGACTAGGTGGCATTTAGAACTTCACTGGCTTTCCACTTTCCAAGAATAACCTTGGTGTTGAACTATGCATTGTCACACACATACCCTTCAAAGACCAGACCAAGGAGTTTGTAGGTTCAAAGAAGATTCAGAACATTTCTGCTTTAAGGAAAGAGTTAATGAGTTAAGATCAGTGAATTGACGTCAACATATTAAACTGATGTGAGTCTCAAATCGGGACATGGGGTGTCAGCAAAAACCAGGATTCATACTTGTACAGCAGATGTAAATGCCACCCAGATAAACCCCACTCTGATATGATAAAACATGTACCAATTATGAGATAAAAACTAATATGCTGGGTCAGATGAGATTTTATCTAGCCTAACATCCATTTCTGATATGGACAGTAGTACAAGCTCTAGGGGCATCTTCCTATCTGGCTGTTAACTGACTACCGAAGGTTTTCCCGCAGCTAGTCACTACACATGATCTCTTTTAGGCCATCCCAGTTCCCATCCTGTAGGTAGCATTGTTGGTCACTACACAGAGATAGGCCAAGTCGACATATGAACATCCAGTGACATCCAGACACATCAACAAGGAGTTTTAACATTTAAGATTTTGCCATCTGAAACCCTAAAAATGGCATTTGGAAACAACAGACACTGCAAGTTGCAACGTCTGTGCAAACAATCCACATCCTCTGCAGACACTGGGGAGGCTTTGCTCATCTGCCTCAGTTGAAAAAAACAATCCCCAGTGATGATCCCAAGTAAAACCCAAGGAGCAGTGACTGATTTTCACAATTAACATCTATCTTTAGATAGTGAGCCAAGCAAGTGGCATACTCTCGGGAGATGCCCATACTCGCAGGCATTCTGGCACAGAAACCGGTGCAGTTGAGGTTGGTTGTGTGCATGGTGACCAGCTCTGCACACTGGCATGTCTCCCAGTGGGAGCAGAAAGTTTTTTTTGTGCTTTCAAGGTTCTGAGGCTGTGGATTTGAATACTTCTTTACATGAAATGTTTTCTTTACAGAGAGTATTTAGAGGTGGTTTTAAATCTTTAAAACAGACACAACTGAAATTTCCAAAGTAACAGAACTCTTATCCTTTCAATTCCCAATAGATCCACAGGGACTGAGACATTCAAGATCCAGCTTTTTCATCTAAACCCAGACTCAGATGTGCAAGTGCAACTCATTAATGTGTTGGATTTTCACCTACTTAGGCCCAGTCTGGAATTTTTTAATCTGTCTTTCCTTTGTAGACAGTTGGTATATGTCTGTTATGTCATGCCAGATCCCAGTGGGGGGGATATTAATCTCGCCAGTAACTTCAGAAAGGTGCAGTGATACTAACTTTGATAAAATGGATTACGTCACACTTTTTAAAATGTTGGGATCACTCTTAGAGAAATCCATCTGGCTTATGCTGCCTCATGTGAGACTCAGATAGCTCTGCCTTCATCCCTCCCTAAGGCCTGTTTCAGACTCGAGGGGTGGGGAGGAGAGAGAGATGGGATCAGCTGCAGCTAGCGTAGTGTTTTCCAGGTTACTCTGCACCCATTCTTCTTTTCTCACTGCACAGTTTGAATCTGGCACCCTCACTCAGCCCAGATGCTATTGATACCAGCAGCATTATCATAGTCCCTGCTCCAACTGAACACAGGCATCAGAACCAGCAGCCATTCATATTGGACAATATACACATAATTTAACGATATGGATAATTATTGCATTTAGAGCTTGCCAAATGGAAGACAAACTCTGCCCTCGTATTTATCTGCAACTCCACAGATGCACATAAAACTGGGAAACAAAAATTTGTGTTCTGCTCATGGGAGAGAGGAAAAGAAACCTTAAAAGGCTTATGTTTAGATTAGGATTTGGGGAAAAGGAGGGGGAAATCCTCCTTTCTAATTTGTCACGACATATTGCCAGTCTACCAGTACTTTACACAACAAAGGAGACAGTTCCCAGTCTCCTGGACATCCAAAGTGCTTGGGTTTGCCTTACGTACCTGCAAATATCACCATCCATTCCACTTACAGGGATTTCTGTGCACTCCCCGTTGTCTACAGCCCACTGCTGTCCAGCTCCACAGCAGCTCTCAATCAATTCCTTTGTGGAACCTGTATAAAACACATGCCCAGACTTTTTTGTAAGGAGTGAATTTGATTTAGTTCCATTTTCTTAATTGAGAAGATACTTAAAATAACAGTAACTCACTTCTTTTTTTTTCTTTTCCCCATTTTTCTTCCACATTTCATTTGGTTAAATGCAAAGAAAAGAAAAAGGCAACTGATACCTGTAGTACCTTGACATAACTGACCACCTGGCAATGTCCTTCAGGAAGGAACAGCAGAAGCAAATTAGAGTTTTTTTTTTTTTTTAGAACAGTCTTAATTGGCTTGAAGACAACTCCACTCTTGACATCTCTGAACAGGACAAAACCTGAGAAATCATTCTTGGCTGGTTGCTTAATGCAAGTTGATTTACTAAGTCACTGTGCTGTTCTAAGAGTGCCTTCATGACCAGTATCTGGGGTAGCATGAAGGTGTCCCAAGAGAAATTCACAACAAATGAAATACAGCACACAGAGTGTACACAAACTTGGCATATAGGACACACAAGCTTTAGCAGTTCTCTTATCTAAAATTATGAGTATGAACTTAAGGATTTCCCCTACAGATGTAAATTTTCAGTAAAACACAACTTCAGCCAACAGATTTTCAGTGTCCACTGTACACAGCAGACGCAGTTGCATCACACTAAGCAGACTGGAGCCTGTACAGAATATTTTTTGGAGCCTGTACAGAAGTTTACTTCATTATGGGGCACCTGCCATGCTACTGAGGTGCAAACACCAAACAAGACAGCTAAACTGATGCTGAAGTGTGAGGAGCATGCTCTGGGGCAGCAGCCAGCAAATGCTGTGCTGTGTCATTCGGGACATTTCTCCTGCGACTGCTCAGACAGTGGATGGGCTCCTCCACACAAAGCCAAAGCATGTGGTCTGCCCCTCAGCAGCTACAGGTCCACAGCAGGAGCTCTCTGCTTTGGCAACACTTACACAGAGATGGGGTAAGAAAATGATTAAGAGATGCCTTTTAGAGACATGAGGTGCATTGCAAACGCTCAGGGCCTGTGATTTCACAGCATTGATACACAGGTCAGTACGCATAATAAAGATGGTGCATCAGGCCAGAGGGCTCTGCTTTCTCCACAGTCACTGGCCCTGTGCTGATGAGTTAGAGCAGCACCTGCACTCTCCATTGGTTCATCAGAATGGCTTCAGTTCCTCTGAAAGCCATTTATATGGATACAAGGCACAGTGTGTGCATTTTCTTTGTGCTTCCAGGCCAGTGTCTGTCGTGGTTTGGTGTTACCATTAAGAGGAAACAAGACAAAACCACCCCAAAGTTAAGTTGTAGGAGATGCGTGGGTGCAACGGATCGCGGGTTGCTCCAGATCTGAGCACTTGCTGACTAACACCCAGAAACCCCCACTGCAGAACAAGGTATTTTAGGTAAACCCCATCTGAATAATTTCTGCTTAGAGTGCAAGGGGGGAATCCCTTTCTCAAGCAGGATTTTAGGAAAAACACCACTGTGGCAGAATGGCGCTGCTTAAGGCACAGTGTCATCCTGTCGAGACTTGGCAACAAAACTAAACATTGGGAAGCCACTGCTGGACTGGCCTTGTCAGATTTTCATCTAGTAGAGAAGCACATTCAGGCTGATGGGAACGATGCCGCAGTCATCCCATCTGAATAGAGAAGCCTCTCCTCCTGCCCATCGACAGCTGTGTTAGATGGTAGCTTCCCCAATAGGCCACATTTGATGAAAAAGTTAAGAGAATCCCTTCTCTTATCTGCAGTTGGTGTACAGCAGGAAGAAAAATATTTTGTCTTTGCAAAATTGTAAGAACTAAAAGTGAGACATTTTTAGAAATTAATTCAAAACATCTGGGTACCCAGGCTGCACGATTCAGAGGAAAGCGCCAGCCTACGTTACTGGCACATTTCTGTCGTGCATTTACAGCAATCACTCTTTTTCAAACAATAGTGGAAGAGCTTTATATAGTGTCTTCCTAAATGCTCATTAGATATCAAGCATAAGAAATGTAAGTGCAGTGCTATCTTCAACATTAAAAATTATCAGCACTTACACAAATAATACAAAGCTCCTACATAGAAGACTATTTCTTTGTAGTTCCTACAGTTAATACAGGACATCATATTACATTTTGGGAACTGTAAAGTTCTCATCACCATCATGGCTTGCTTTGTAAGAACTAGAAAAATGAAACACGTACAAAATATAGTGCTTGTGATGATGAAATGTCTGTTCATGAGAAACAGCTTTAAGAAGTGAACAGGAGGGACAAAGAGGGGCAGAAAAAAGGAATACACATCCCAGTACTGGTCAAGATCTCACAGGAGATAAATCACCAAAGCCCATTTCCGTCTGTGTTCTTTGATCCCTGGTAGGGTGGAGGGGGGCTCTGCTGGCACCACTGCCTCATGTTCTACCCCCAGCTGCACAGAAGTACTGAAGAAACTTTGATTCACACACTGAGCTTCTTGGTGAAAATATTTTGACTTTTTCTATACATATTTCACTCCAAATAGAAAATGGTCTGGGGAAACTATCTCCTTCATCACAAACTCAGATGGACGGGTGAGGACAGGAAATCACAGCAGGTAACAAGGGATGGCTCCTCACCACTCCAGCCATGTGTGGCCACACCAGCAGCAACCTAGTGGCCCAGAGCATGGAGCCCCACACCACCTGCCCCAGCCCTTCTGCAGTTTTTGATAGAGCATCAATCAACAGTAACTCCACAAAAGCAGTAACAGCTTTGGCAGTTGACACTAAGAAGGAGAGTTGGGCTTCCAGGCAAAAAGCCATTTTTTTTGTGTCCACAAGCTCCAGCTGTGCAGCTCCAAGAGGTTACAAAGAGAAGGGGGAGGCTTATGGCAAAGGAATGCCACAGAAGACTGGTGTGCCAAGTAAAGACTGAGATGAGATCATGGCACAGAGAGCTTCATCTCTCACCTAAGTCCTTATGTACATGCTGAAAGATATGGAGGAAGAGGGGAAAGATGGTGCACCTCACACTTTGTGAATTTTACTTTGTTTTCTTTCAGGGTTTGGGGAGAGACAACCCAAAAGACTGGAAGCCTCTGCCCCCTCACCCTGCGCAGCCCAGCTGCAGAGGGGCTCCGACAAGCAGCGCTGCTGTTGCCCCCCATGGCCACGCTCGTGCTCACACATGAGGGCACACGCTGGGCTTCAGGCCCTGTGGTGCTTCCATTTTCTGCAGCACATTACAGCAACAAAAATATAGTTAGGTCTTGAAAGATGTAAGAGTTGCTATATGACATGAGAGGGATGATAGATGCAGTTAAACTATGCAGGAAACACACCTGGTGCCAGATAATTATGAAACATTGCTATAAACCAGTTTCTTAACAGTTTTAATTCAGTCCCTTGGTGGAAGCTCCATTTTACCAAGCGCTGAAAACCATTTGTTGCTACACTATAGCTAGGTTTAAAACACAAGAGTACAGCAAAATGCATTGATCTATATTGCAGTAATCTACAGTGTTTAGAATTCAAGTAAAAATTAATTACTCACTCCTCACTAAAGATTCAATATCAGATGTACTGAAAGCTATACTATTACACGGTCATATTTACAAAATGTATTGCCTTTTGTTATGATCTTATGAATAATTAAATCTAGAATGCAGGCATAAAATGAACAAACTATTGCACTTTATCTCAATCAGGAATTAGAAAAACTAAATAATTCATAATAGGATTCACAGTCATTAGCACAGATATATGAAATTTTGATTGTATATTAGTAAGAGTATTACAACTAGAAAGATGCACATGACTAAAGATCACATAGCTTCTACACTGGATAGAGACCTTGAGCTACATGAAAAAGGCTGAAATACTTAAACATTCAAGCACAGCTTTGTTTATTTAGGACTTTTACGATATTAGCAGGTTTAGAAGTAGATTTGTATCTACTCATAGAAAACAAAGTAATTGTATTTGAGAACACCATAATCCTGAATATTCATTATACTGTGCACATCTTGGATACTTCCTACAGACATTTAACAAGACTCCTGTTAACAGATAATTTGCTATTTATTAATTTCTTCGCTAGGAAAAAAAAACACTGTACTTTATTTTAGGCTGTGCTATAAACCAGCATCATGGCTCCTCACTTGTTTTCAATTTAGTAACTTATCTCCTACAATTATCATTCTACATCACTCAGAAGATATGAACTAAAGTGCATTTTGGCCTATTCTCAAAAGTTTGTGTATTGTCTTTTAGAGACATTTAGAATTTAATTCAAATATTTAGAGAGACATTTTCCCTCTGGACAACTTTAACTGTTCCTTGCCTGTGCCTTACAGCATCTGCTGTCCCACTGCCTAGACCAACCCTGATGAGTGCTGGGATGGCCTCCCACCAACTGAGCGTTGCATCAAGGTTTTCCATAGCCATGATACCCACGTAGCTTTTACATGCTACCCAAGATTTTGATCTTTCAGCTCAAAAGATCTGGTATGGGGGTTGTGTATTTCTAAGTGTTTAGCTGAAGCTCAAACATTGCACGGAGGACAACACAGTTACAGGGTACTGAATTATTTCCCCCTCACTCACACAGTGAACAAGAAGTCTGTTAGAATAGCAAAGGAGACAAAAGGGATTTTCAAAATCCCTCCTCTCCCTTTTCTCCCCAGTGTTCACAAATTGTGTTTGGAGAATGATAAAACACCAGCCAGCTCTGGGACTGGACAAGAAGGGATAGAATATTTCAGTTTCTTGCCAGAGCTTTTCTGACACTAGAGTTTCCCTGATTTCAGCTTCACCTGAATTTCCACTCAGAACATTTAAGCTGTTTCACACCTCTGATTTCAGTCACTTCCATTCTCACCTCAGTGTTGCAGCTCTGCGGAGCATTTGCATCGATTGACTAACTCCAGTTGTGCAAATACCCATCCTTTGAGCCACAGCACCGACTCACTGACTGAGCTATTAAGCATGTTTTATCCACCACTCTCCTGTCCTAAATGTTTCTTTGGTCTAAGCAGATGGAGACAGACAAACTTTCAGACTTCAGCACTTTCCTGCACCAGTGGCAATTCATGGATTAATTCTGGGCATTCAGCTTTAACAGTACCAAGATTTCCTTCAGTTAAAACAAACAATTCTTCCCCTTTTTGCTAAAATTATTATATTATTATTATGCTCATACCTCCGTCACTGAGCTGAACTCTTGTTCTTATGATGAAGCAAGCTACTCAGTTCCTACACCTGAAGAAAATAATGTATCTTCCCCAAAACTATACTCCTTGGTGTAGGGGGCTGGGGACTAAAAACCACCGAGTAACACTGGATCTTGCAGGGAACTGAGTTTGTGCACTAAGATTGATTTTGACATGGAGCCTTCTAGAAATGAGGCACTGCATTAAGATGCATCTTCATGTTGAGGATCTCATTGCTCATCCACTGTCAGGAAGCTGACAGCTGTGACTCTCCAGCTATAACGTAATTTTGAAAAAAAACCAACTGCATAAACTGCCCAAATCCTGAGCCAGCATAAATCAGCCACCCCCAGAGTTCGGTGGAGTTGCCTCACAGCCCAGCACCACATGCACCAAGGCTTCACACCAGGATAATGAACTGGCCCCACAGAGCAGTTAATGAGTCTCCCCAGCAGCACCCCTGGTGGATTATGACTTCCCAGGAAGCAAAGTACTCAGGCTGACTCCTGGGGTACGGGAGCTCACCAGCACCTTTTCACAGGTCAAAGGAAAGCTGCTGTTTGGTGTAAAGGCTGAGCCAGTGGCATAAGTTTTTTTCAGCTGCTGCAGCCATCCACACCCAGGAGAATTGGGTGGAATAAGACAGAAACAACACTAACAGGAACGGTTTCCATTGTCTCTCTGTGAGCACACATTGTCAAGGAAGGGATCTTGCAAGCAGCAGAGTGCTGCTTTTCCTGTCTAGTCACTGCTCATTACCTGTTTTCCACCCCTTTACTAAAAAAAACCAAACCAAGACATAATCTTGAATATATATTTAAAGTAGTCTATGTGTCTTTCCTTTTAAAGGAATGGGTATCTAGTCCTGCAATGCACCCAGCACATATATTCCACAAGAATTGCTTGTTCACACTGGAGAAAAAAGTATTGTATGTCATTATCAAATACTTGCCTGAGAACATAAACCCATATATTACAACAAATAATGAAGAACTTCACAGAACAACTATTAACTTGATGGAGTTCCTAAAATACTGAGGAATACCTGTTTCCAGTCAGTCTTAACATCTGCTCCAATCTCTTAATCATTTATAGGTTTAATAAATAAAAAAGTATTGTAGCTTTACCCCTTAATAGGTTGTCATTTCTTATCTTATCAACAGTCTGAGAGGCTTTATTAAATTCTCTCATTGAATTTCACCATTCGGTTGTGCAATGTAACATGTTCTTAATTCGATTTATCTGAGGTTTCTAGGAAGACATTTTAATGAGTAAAGGTAAAGAGGAGAAGAACATTTATCTTGGCAAAGACAGGGGAGGGGAGAGCGACAACACAGCCCCAAAGCCAGCTGCTTTCACTTGAAACTGAACTCTCACTTACGTCATTAGGACTGGTTAAGCTTTCTTCAGGACCTGTTCCCAAATAAATTAGTGTATGGTTTACTCTGTGCAGGTTACTGCAGGCTCCTCAAAGTGCCTCAGTGTTCAGGAGCATATTTGACTCTAAATCTTACTGAAACGAGAGGAGTGCTTGAGTGTTTCCATGACCAAATCCTAGGTTAGCTCATTGCTGGGGCAGGGGCTTTAACCCACGAGCACTCATTAGACTTTTAGGCTCCTCTCATTGGAAATAACAAAAAAGTAAATTGCAGGAGAAATAGAGGCTGAGCTGAGAGTTCAACACACATCTCATGGCCTCAGTCCAGTCCCTAATCCTTCTCTCCTCTTTTCCATCATCCTCTTCCATTCCTACTGGACTCAATTTAACATGCCATCACCACAGTAGTGTAAGTGAGGTCCATCACACTTGCAGCAACCTGCCTTCATTTTAAACTTCATAGAGCAAAATGAATCTCCTCCTTCCTCTGAAGTCACCTGTGTCTCTTTAGAAATCCATCCCACCACTCATCCAGGACAAGTTCCTGTTATATTGCCCTCACTCCTTGGGAGGCATCTGCTTTCCATTTCAACCTGAAAACACTCTGTTTCCTACATTATTCTTTTTTCATAAATTCCTTATGCTGGCTTGCTTGGCAAAATATAAAGAGTTGTGTCTGCCCAAAGGCACAATGAAAAACTGGATAACGCAAACTGAATGTTCTCATTTTACTATGCACTATACAATAGAGACATACATCAACATAACCTCAGCCAGGATTGTTTGGCAGATTTTGTTCAAAGTGTGAATGAATAGCAACCTTATATTCCCTCTGGCCTTAGTTCTGGATAATCCCTGTAAGTCAAAACTTGTATTACCTGTGCCAGAGGTCAGATAATTTAGAAGATGTTTGGTCTTTAACGTTTCCATGACAGCACCCTTTATTAGCTCCAGGTTGAACGAAGGCAGGGGAGAAACAACTAAATAAATTCTTTAACTTTTTTCACCAGCTAAAAACCTAAGCAATTACTCTTCCTCCCTTTTAAAGACTTGTTTCATTTGGATCTACCCTTCTGTCACTGGGTTTAAAGTGAAACAGTTCATACACAATCATCCTTCTATCAGCTACAATAACTCAAAGTAGGCATAGTGTTTCTTGCCCTTCAGCATAGTCTTGGCTGTATTTTCCACCTCGACTTTCCTTCCTCAGATATTGCACAGAGTATATTTATGCTATTAACTTTCAAAAGAGCTGAGGCTTTGGAAAGCCTGGTTCCGATTACCCTTGTAATTCCTGTCTAAAGAATTTTATCTCAAGGGAGAGCATGCTCCTTGCACACTCCTTTTTGTGGCGAGGTAGGCTTCTTTCTTCAAAGCTGGTATTTCCACCAGCCCTGTTTAATTTTAAAGTTAAAATGAAGAAGCATAGTGTTTATTAGAGGATGTAGTTGGTGCCTGTCTGTCATAGCACTTGGGAAATTTAGGCAGGATCCCTGAATCTGCTACAACTCGAGCATTTAATAACACAAGCCCTTGCAGTATGCTCTTAGCCAGTTACAAATTGAGGTTGTAATGAGAATTAAATTATAGAAACAATATTCTGGTTATTTTTTAGAAAGCAAGCTAATGTGAAGAGGCAAATGGATGTGTGTGTAAGGCCTTAATTTTGCTTATCTGCTCCCCCTACTTCTGTGTATTTATCTACACCATGTATTCAAACCCACACACCGCCATATGAGTGACAGCCATCCACTGAGACATCTCACTGCTTCCAGTTTTAACAGCGCAGAAGTGAAGAAGGTCTTTGTTTTGAACTGGCAACGTTGATCAAGGATAAGCCAAGCAATTGTGTCATTTTGGAGTTCAACTGCTTAACAGTGCTAGACACATTTTAAGCATACAACCCCTGTAAGTACATCATTTGATCTCTTACCAAGCACAGTAGAAACTGTACTTCTGTTTGAAGTCACAAAGGAGGATTGTACATGTGTATCCAAATCATATATTCTTCACTGGGGCACAGACTGCAGGTGTAGACACTACACACACACTGACTGAGCTAACACACAAGAAGGAACTTCTTATGAATAGTCACACGAAGCCAACCCCAAAGCTCATGCATCTGTCAGGCTGCAGTTGTGAGCTTTTTGGTATTTAAGTTTTACAAGTTCAGTAATAGAAAAAAAAAAAACAACCAAACTACAACCCCAAGCAGAAGACCAGTCTGATCATACTGATCAGCTTTGATTGGTATGACCACATGCAGCAGAGACTAAAAATATGCACCCTTAGCTGTGCTCTAGGAGAGCCTGTCCAGAAACAGCTCACAAGAAAAACCTCCTGAATAATTTTGGGGGAAAGAAAGGCCAAGATTTTCTTTCTCTTTGTGACCAATTCAGACAAAAGTAGAAAACCAGTAAAACCATCAGAGAAGTTATTCACTGTATACTGAGCACTCATCTCTATTCAGAACATTACTGAAACAAACTGGGAAAATTTACTCACTGACTCATCCCCAGCTGCTGGTGTCAGCTCCTTTCCTCTGCTACATTTCTCAACACAGCTTTCAAGCTTCATAGGGTATGTTAACAACAGAGGCAGCAGCCTAAGCCACGCAGCCCTGTGCACCTTGGAAAAGTAAGGGAAGATTACCCAATAGCATCAGCCAGAGACCCCAGCACGCCCCAGGAGCTGCCCTGTTCCAGGTGAAATGTGTGCCCTCCAGCTCTGTTGGACAGGGCTAAGGATTGTGGACCAAAATGTTCTGTATGCCAGAGGAAGGAAACCTCTGAGTTTCATTGAGTTCCTAATTAGTGTGTAGGGATGCTTAATCTGAACAGAGAAGTGATTGTAAGGCTCCTGCTCTCCTTATTTGGGTATCCTACGGTACTAGTCCTTGTCAGGTTTATAATCATAAATTACATTGTTTATTTACTTTATGATGTTCTGAAGAGCTCTCTCATTTCCTTTGGCTTCTCTTTATGAAGTTCTGCAATCAGTGTTTGTGCAAGAATTTCAGCAATAACGATTGGGGCCCGGGGCACTTCCTGGATTAATGACAGGCTGGAAGAGTTGATGGCCCACGGTTCTGCCTTGATGCATTAACCCCAAAGAGGTTTAAATTCTCCAGGAAGTACCCAGTGCCAGAGCAGTTATTGCAAAGGAAATTCAGTGGGATACTTGAGTCAACATCAAGAAAACAAACTTCCTTTTATCCCTCACAAATGTAGGAGGAAATATTAATTTGAATGGGCTGATAATGTTCTGAGTGTTTCAGGGGGATTTAGTGACTACTAGCAGGACACACCGCAGGAAATTTCTCTTTTGCTGTGTATTATTCTTCAGAACCAGAGCTGTTTGGAAACAAGGGGTTTCAGATCTCTAAGAAATTAATGATTTGGGGTGGAATTAGGAAAACAGAATTCTTCCAAATGAAGAAGCTTGTTTGACACTTACTGTGGTCTCACACAGGAGGTGTTGGCTCATTTCAACTTCAGACTTTACCTGCAGCTCAAACTATCCAGTCTCCCATAGCACAGCTCAGCAGACCCCCCACCCCCCCCGCATTCTTTGGCCACGATATACCAAGAGAAATACAATGGCATTAAGTGTAATTCCCTAATTCCTCCCCATTAAAAATCTACACCACTCAGATCACACCCAAAACCCACTGTTTGTTTCAACTCATCGTTTCTAATTCAAGGGAGCAAGTCATGCTCATATGTGCTCATCAAGACTAATGACAGTATTGTATACTTACAAGCACTTTACTGAAGTCACCTTCAAATGGGAAAGATATTTTCAAATTATTGTAAACTGTGGCAGAAATGGATGTTTGCCATGGGATGCTAATGCCAGGGTTTGTACCAGTGCCCATGGAAGCCTACAAGCTGTGTCTGCTCCTCTACTAAAAATTAAAGCATAAGATCCTTGAATACATAGAATAACCACAAATGTGTATATTAAATCAAGTCCTTAGCTCAGCAGCACTGATGAAACTTAGGCACGAGCCAAAGTCCTTTGCTGACTCAAGTCCTGTATGAGGCGCAGTGGGATCAAGTATGACAGTGCTTCCTACAGGGAACATTCAACAAGTAACATCTGTCTCCTACAAAGTATGAAATAATCATAAGGTTATTGTGAAAAGATTAGCATTTCATTAACTGACAGCTTGTATCTGTCTCTGCAGAAACCATTTCTTCAGTGATTTCAGCAGTTTAGGCTTTTTGTAAGGTGCAGAGACAGTCACAATACTTTTTCTCAAGCTCTGATATATACACCACTCCAAACAAGCACAAACACAACTGGAAAGGCAGAGCCATGGTCTGGCTAGCGTGGCACTCCTCACCCTCCACCCCCCACTAGGAGGGGGATTTCTCTCTGATCCCAACCAGTTGGAGGAAGAGGAGGAAGGCTGTGTACTGCAGCGGCACTGGGACAGGCTCCACCACCCCGTGCACAGCACCTGAAACAGGCACAAGTTAAATCTCAGATGGAATTTGATCTCCTGCAACGGACTCTGGCTACACTTCCTACTTGGAAACTACAGACTGCAGCCAATTTTAAAGGAATTTACATTCCTGAACATATTTTACTTTGGAACCAGAGATGAAGAGAGAAAAGGGACTGACTTGTGAAAAGCTCCAACTCCATGATTTAAATGTGTTTTGGAGCATTTGGGATATGGTGACAAATTCTAATGAAGGGTGGAGGAGTCTCATCATCTCTCCCACAAAGGCTCTTTACAGTTACTGCAGCAGACATCTGAAACAGGGTAAAAGAAAATGTTAAAAGAAGCAGAAATTTACATACCACTTCACTAATACAATTCCAGAATACATTGTTTATTACTTGCATGTAGATAAGTCAAGAGTCCACTGCTCACTTTCTTTCTCTTTTAATGCTCAGTCATGAGCTTTGAAAGCAATGTCCATTTACACACAGCACCTGTCCAGGCTGAGGAAACAGGAGCTAGGTAACAGAGATGCTGGAGAACAGCAGTAACTGAAAAACAGAGTGGTGAAGTGCTTTTAGTGCTTCATGTTTAAAGATCAAACTATAATTGCATGATCAAAGTATCACGATGGTTCAATTTTTATATTTCTTATCCAGGTTTCTTGCTCAAGTCACCGCCCTAACAGCTAGTAATAGGTGTGCAGTCTTAGCTCTGTACTGCAGGCTGCTGGTAACAAGATCATACAAAGCACTCTGTGGTGACAGAAACATCTCAGGGGAGTCCATAAGAAAGGAACTAAGTTTCTATATACTTAAAGGAAGAAAAGTCTGAACATAGTTGCAAAAAGAAAATAATGTGCAGAGTCATCACCAATGAAGTAGGGATGCAAATGGTTCAAACACCTGGCTCTTGGTGGCTGAAAGATTTTGGGGCACCACTGAACTGTACAGGCCCAGGTATACAAGCACAACACTTCAGAAGACCAAGGTCCTTCACTTTATTCTCCAAAGTTTACTTATTAGCTTAACAATTGTGTTTCATTAGCTGAGTTGGCCAATAGCTTCCAACAGGACAGTGTTGGTTTATAGACTTAAGCTACAAAATGTTGATGCATAGTCCAGCTTTTTAATGTTTGCATGTGTTTAAAATAAACGTTTTTTATCACCCCTTTTGAGTTCTCAGTGACCTAGTTATTNTTCCCTAATTCCTCCCCATTAAAAATCTACACCACTCAGATCACACCCAAAACCCACTGTTTGTTTCAACTCATCGTTTCTAATTCAAGGGAGCAAGTCATGCTCATATGTGCTCATCAAGACTAATGACAGTATTGTATACTTACAAGCACTTTACTGAAGTCACCTTCAAATGGGAAAGATATTTTCAAATTATTGTAAACTGTGGCAGAAATGGATGTTTGCCATGGGATGCTAATGCCAGGGTTTGTACCAGTGCCCATGGAAGCCTACAAGCTGTGTCTGCTCCTCTACTAAAAATTAAAGCATAAGATCCTTGAATACATAGAATAACCACAAATGTGTATATTAAATCAAGTCCTTAGCTCAGCAGCACTGATGAAACTTAGGCACGAGCCAAAGTCCTTTGCTGACTCAAGTCCTGTATGAGGCGCAGTGGGATCAAGTATGACAGTGCTTCCTACAGGGAACATTCAACAAGTAACATCTGTCTCCTACAAAGTATGAAATAATCATAAGGTTATTGTGAAAAGATTAGCATTTCATTAACTGACAGCTTGTATCTGTCTCTGCAGAAACCATTTTTCAGTGATTTCAGCACTTTAGGCTTTTTGTAAGGTGCAGAGACAGTCACAATACTTTTTCTCAAGCTCTGATATATACACCACTCCAAACAAGCACAAACACAACTGGAAAGGCAGAGCCATGGTCTGGCTAGCGTGGCACTCCTCACCCTCCATACACAGCTAGGAGGGGGATTTCTCTCTGATCCCAACCAGTTGGAGGAAGAGGAGGAAGGCTGTGTACTGCAGCGGCACTGGGACAGGCTCCACCACCCCGCACACAGCACCTGAAACAGGCACAAGTTAAATCTCAGATGGAATTTGATCTCCTGCAACGGACTCTGGCTACACTTCCTACTTGGAAACTACAGACTGCAGCCAATTTTAAAGGAATTTACATTCCTGAACATATTTTACTTTGGAACCAGAGATGAAGAGAGAGAAAAGGGACTGACTTGTGAAAAGCTCCAACTCTGTGATTTAAATGTGTTTTGGAGCATTTGGGATATGGTGACAAATTCTAATGAAGGGTGGAGGAGTCTCATCATCTCTCCCACAAAGGCTCTTTACAGTTACTGCAGCAGACATCTGAAACAGGGTAAAAGAAAATGTTAAAAGAAGCAGAAATTTACATACCACTTCACTAATACAATTCCAGAATACATTGTTTATTACTTGCATGTAGATAAGTCAAGAGTCCACTGCTCACTTTCTTTCTCTTTTAATGCTCAGTCATGAGCTTTGAAAGCAATGTCCATTTACACACAGCACCTGTCCAGGCTGAGGAAACAGGAGCTAGGTAACAGAGATGCTGGAGAACAGCAGTAACTGAAAAACAGAGTGGTGAAGTGCTTTTAGTGCTTCATGTTTAAAGATCAAACTATAATTGCATGATCAAAGTATCACGATGGTTCAATTTTTATATTTCTTATCCAGGTTTCTTGCTCAAGTCACCGCCCTAACAGCTAGTAATAGGTGTGCAGTCTTAGCTCTGTACTGCAGGCTGCTGGTAACAAGATCATACAAAGCACTCTGTGGTGACAGAAACATCTCAGGGGAGTCCATAAGAAAGGAACTAAGTTTCTATATACTTAAAGGAAGAAAAGTCTGAACATAGTTGCAAAAAGAAAATAATGTGCAGAGTCATCACCAATGAAGTAGGGATGCAAATGGTTCAAACACCTGGATCTTGGTGGCTGAGAGGTTTTGGGGCACCACAGAACTGTACAGGCCCAGGTAGACAAGCACAACACTTCAGAAGACCAAGGTCCTTCACTTTATCTTTATTCTCCAAAGTTTACTTATTAGCTTAACAATTGTGTTTCATTAGCTGAGTTGGCCAATAGCTTCCAACAGGACAGTGTTGGTTTATAGACTTAAGCTACAAAATGTTGATGCATAGTCCAGCTTTTTAATGTTTGCATGTGTTTAAAATAAACGTTTTTTATCACCCCTTTTGAGTTCTCAGTGACCTAGTTATTTCTAAGGAAAATGAGCACAATCCTTGTGCCCTTACTTAGAAGGGATCTGCCCATATTTTCTGGAGAAAGGAAAAATACATTCTCAGCTCAATAAAGCATAAATTTTATCTTCACATATGAGGTAATTCCTTCACAGAGAGATGCTTGCATGCTGAAGAGCTACAAACACAAGCACAATTCTGGTAACTACATGGTTTGCATAGTCTGCATTTACTCCCAAGCTGGCATCACACAGCCTGAACTCTCTCTGAAGTGCATGGTTAGGTTACCACCTCAACTGTGTTTCAGTAATCCAGCTGCATTTCCACCCAGAAGTCAAAGGGATGTATTTGTATACTGCACTGAGACCAAAATCACTAGGCAGGTAATTTTTTTCAGTGGATTTTTTTTCATTCTGTACCAAAACACCTCATGAAAAACAGATGCTTTAAATAAGGTGAGAGAGCACTGAGAAGATGAATTCAACTCACCCCCTCTTTTTTTTTTTTAAGATCCAAGCCAAGGGGAGAAATCTCTTAAAGCAGAGTTCTCATATGCTATCTGTGCACATCAGCTGTACTATTTAGAAACACTGACATCATTCTGTAAAAGGGCCTGTAATGTGGATTTTTAGTTATGTAGCTGATTTATTTTGCTATTTATGTGCACAGGGTAAATCGGCAGAAAATGGTTCTTTTATAAATTGCTCCACAGAAGCAGGACTCTCTATGTATTTTTTTTAAATGATGACTTCTAACTGAGATTGAAGTTTGGCTTAATGTGGATTTGTCAATTGCTTTCTATGCTGTAGCTGCAATCTCAAATGAATGTGAAACTGACCTTTTAAAAATAATACAACACTAGGCAGCATCCACCATCAACCCACAGATCACAGCACAGTAACAGTGGCATCCCCTCATTTTCTTCCACTCATTTTGCTCATCAGATGCAACTTCTTCCTATTAACTTCAAAAAAAGCTTTTCTTCCTGAGAAAGGATCTGATGGACCAAACAGTGCACCTCACACATCCCAAATGGGTTCCAGGAGGCAGGAAAGGAGGGAAGCTCTTGTGAGAATGGACCTTGCTTACCTGTGTTCCTGGTCACATGTAAACCCAGTAGCAACTCAGTAACACCGATACCTAACTCATCCAAGGGGAAAATGTCTTTCTTACAGCACTGAAAGTCAAACATCTGAAGACTTCAGAGCTGAAACACGATTCAATGCACACATGGACTCCAGAATAATGTGCTTTCTGATGACACCTACGAGATGCTTCCATGCTTAGCACCCACATTTCTTCAAGGCCCAGAAGCTGGTACTCTGCTTTCCACCCTCATTTGCTGATGAACGGATCTAGACCTCGGCAGGAAGGGGAAAGGGAGTAACGTGCGGGACAACACGGCACGGTACAGCACGTTCTTGGCAGCGGCCAGGTACCAGCCAGATCCCTCCCCCAGGAAGGAATGCATCTTTCTTAATCAAGGGAGAAGATCAACTTTGAACTTGCTGCTTCTCCCAGTCAACAAACACTCTTTGTTAACTGCCAGCTGTTTCCTAATCACTGTGGAGACATCAGCTTTCACACAGGACAAGGGCCACACAAGGGTGAGAGGTGAGCAATTATTCCCCTCTACCATACAGCTGGAAATACGGCCTTAAAACTCCAAGCTGAGGTGTGGCTTTGCCACTCTGCATAAACCAGCAATGAAAATGAAGAGGGGTGGAGGGATGATGGGGTACATGACTACAGCAGAGTATCGGCACCTATTTCATAATGTCTGCAAACCAAATGAAACACCAAAATTCTTCCACATTGGATAAGTGAGCTCTTATAAAAATTTGAAGAAAAATGCACCTGTTCCCAGCACAGGAGTGCTCTGGAAGGCTACCAACCTACCTAGCCCATGCTACAGGTACCTAAGATGTGTTTTGCTTTGAAGGATTTCTCAGTCCTTTCCCCAGATAAGCAGAAAGCTTTCTGAGGCCTAACGCTGTCCCAACAGCTCTGACACTCAGCACAAGGGCATGGGATATGGCTTTTCCATAATGGGAGGAGCACAGTTAAAGGTGAAAGCTGATGTGCCAGGGGGGCTCTAAAGCTGCTGGGAGATGCACCCACCCTAGGTTGTGCTCCCTTCAGCAAGGGTTAGGACCACCAACAGAGTTTATTGGCAAGGCTGCTTTTAGGGAGGAGTTGTTTGTTTTTAAATTCAAATGAAATGCACTGCAACCACAGTATAATGAAAGATTGGTTATCTGGCAAAAGACAATATATAACCTCTTGGGATTGCAAGCTTTCTAGGCAATTTATTACAAAAACTTCCATATAAAATATGAATATTCAGCTTTCAGCAACAGAAAAGTGCCATCCACATGTTTCAGGTTAGGACCACACTCTTTAATTTTATTGTCTCACCCAAATTACACTGGGCAAAGGGCAGTGCTGTGCACACAGCTGTGACCACAACCCAAGTGTGCTGCTCGCATGGCTCTCTGCCATATCGATAAAAGCATCCATAAGCCAGCTGCTGGGACCCACAGGAGTAACAACTGCAGTGACAGCCCACCCCCCTGCCCCCAACACTAAGCAATGTCATCTGTGTCCAGCTGGCTTCCTGCTCCTCTGTTTCACTGCTAGTTTTTACCCCCCAAGTCCTTGACTCTTCTCCCCTTGCTACCTGCACACGCTGCTCCTGTTTCTCTTGCCCCTTTTTTCTTATCTCCCCCCTAAACTCTATCCCTTTTTCCACATCTATTTGGAACCTCTCTAGCAGAAAAAGCAATACCCTTCCCTCTATATCAGGACTCAAAACAACCATCCAGCAAGCCCATAGTTACTGAAGCCATGTTTACTGATGTGGCACTGCTCACACAGACCACATACTTCCTCTGGACCTTCATCCATCTTAAACCTTTTTGCACATTTGCTAGCTGACTCAGCAAAGCTTCAGTCAGCACACCCAGTGCTCAGTGTATTCACAGTGCTCTTAAAAGTGCTATTAGCCCTCAGCTAATTTAATGTTCAGCAGGTACTAAAGGTCTGAGAAGAGGAGGTCCATTATCCTTTTAGCAGCACCAGCAGATACCACATCTGTGCTGCACCACCCCACTGCACAATTCCTGTTTGCAACCACCTTAAGCCAATGGATGAAATCAAAGGCATATGATACTTGCAATTGGAAAAGACTTTATTCCCATGCAGAGGTTCATTGACTTTTATATGACTTTCAGTCTCCAGTGTCTGCACATGAACTGACTAGCACTGTAAGTGAATGAATAATATTTCAAGAACTTGAGAGAACATGGGAACTTGAGTTAACAGTTTGATGAATTCGTAATGATATTAAGATGACTTACATTTACAGCATATGAGGTACGAAGCAAAACTGCCGGGCATAGCAGGAAGCTAAATAATGATATAATCAATAAAATAGTAATATAATAAAAATATAATAAAAGTAATACTTGTTAAAAAGCAATTTGTCATTTGAGGCTAATTACTTTCCCACACCATCATCTGTTAAATTAATGACTAGTGTAAGCCCATACACTTGATTTGTAGATTAAAGTTATTTAGCAAGGAAGAATATTGAATACTGAAAGAAGTAAAAAGAAGCCGTCTGAATTTTGCTTTCCACATTCTCTTCCTCTATACAAGTTTTCTCTTACTAAGGTTACTTAACTGCCTAGGAATGGGGAAAGTTTCACCACTTCCAGCTTTCTAAGGATTTTTTGTCAATTTACATCTATGACACAAAAGGTTTAATGGCATAGATTCTCACTGAGAATCAGCAGTGATTACAAAGTTATTTTACAAACATTGGTACAGTAGGGTTGGCACATAAAAACCAACCATGAGTGAGGAAAACACATTGGCATGTAAACACAGAAAGGTACATTCATTCCAAGGCCAGCAAGAGCCCAAATCACCCAGTTCACTGCCAGCAACATATAGATCCAACTTGAACAGTACCGACAGGTAGGACTTTCTGAATGCTATTGCCATGGAATAGTTCCAAAACACTTCATAAGCTTAAGAAGTCAATTAAATTTGATATGTTTGCTTGACATCTAGTGGTATTTGCTAGAAAGAAAGACTCAACATTTTTATCTCTTGATGTAATATTTTCAGAACCCAGTCCAGCACAAGAAACAAGTTTAAAGTTGAACTTATGAAGTACATACCCAGAATTATCCACTACAAACTTGTTTGGAGGAATGCAAGTCATCTTACATTTTACAATGGCATACCTACAATCACCAGTTTAAAAAAAAAAGGTTGTTGATTATAACTACAGCCACAGCTCCACAAATGCTCAGCCTCTCAGGAGTTTTCCCCATTACAATGGGTTCACTTTGATAGCAACTATTTTTATTACTTTAAATACTGAGGACAAACTGACCTGACACTAATTAGAATGACTTCAATACATTCCCTTCAATATGGACATAAAATTAAATCTCAGCACTCTAACTCACAATAACTTCTCTTTAGGCCTATGTTGAAAATCTTGATACCTTAAGAACTGTTATGGCTGCTAGAGGTATCGTTGCCATCTACAAAGTTATGTACAGCATGCCTGAGGTCATCTTCATCTCTTGCTCAGATGACTCTTTCCTTCCTTTGTCACCTCAAATAAACAAATGGGTCCACCACACATCACCTTTTCAGAAATATGTTTTTAAAAGTAGGTTCCAAGCTAGCATATATATATATAATATATATATAAAAAAACGTCTTATCAAGGTACTTTTCCCTCAATGGCAGTAATTTTCACATACCAGAGCTGGTGAAATACAAAGTCCCTTCCCAATCCTTCTTCCTCCATTAAAGAAGAGATTATGTAGTCTTTTCATGCTTTATGTAAAACCATATTAATTTTCTTACTGTAAGTGGCAGGATTTGAGGAAACTGGGGTACAGGGATAATGACAAAAGTTAACAACACAGTGAGGCTAATGTCCCCCGGGCTCTCAAAGCTGCAGGGAGGAATGGACTCCTCCAGACAAGGCAAAACATTTAAATTGAATTCCTGCTCCACATCACTCTCCCAAGCAAAGGTTGCCAGTTCTCCTGCCAAAAGCATTCACAGGTGCCAAGTCACATCAGCTGCTGAGCCAAAGGGAGGGGAGGCTGCAGGCATGGCTCCTGCACAGGAGGAGGTGCCAGAAAATTCCCTTGAGCTAGATGGAGGGACAGACACACCCGGGTCCTGGGATGACCCTGCAGCAATGAATGGGAGCTCAGCAAGCTGCTCCTGTCGCCCGGGGGCCTCCCGTGACTGGTTCCTGGTTGCAGTCTCAAAGGCAGACCCCTGTGCCAGCCCAGGGCTGTGGGCCACAGGAGCCAGCAGATCAGTCTCTAGACCGAAGGCATCCTCTGTGAGCAATCCCCAGCTCCGAGGAGTTCATGCAAACCTTGTGCATTGTTCGCCTGATTTACTGCAACTGCATAACCACTCCTGCCTCCCCACAGGAGACTTGGCTCAACTAGCTCCAGTTCACAGGTATAAGCATCATGTTAGTCATGATTTACTTCGGCAGTTATGAGTTTATTTCAGCAGACCAAAAGAAGAGAAAATAAGGAAGAAAAGGAGAGAAGATAAAAACGGAAAAATTAAAAAAAAAGAACAACAAAAAAAAGATAAACGATAAAAAGAGGCCAGCCATATGTTCCATTGGATCCACAGGATTATACTTTCTAACACTTAATCTGACATTGTGAAAAACGAAGATCTGCCTTGTCTCATAGTACATTAACTCTGAATTGCATTCCCAAGGATTACATTTGTAAATAAGTCATAATTGGAGTAAACTGAAGGTCACAGGGGGGAAAAAAGCAATGCCCTGGCAAGAATCCAACAAAAAAGTAAGAACTATAAGAACTACTATGATTCTTTCTGACTTCCTCAAAAATGGATAAGGATATTCAGATATATTCCCTAACACTTTATCCAATGTCTCTTTAAAAATATCAGAGAATTTGCAGTGTCAAATACACCCATGTCTGTAAAACAGAGGCAAAACACTAATTACTCACCTATTTCTATTACCCTGACACAATACTCCTTTGTTTTCTTTTTCTTTTCTTTTTTTATCAAAGGATGTCCCAAACTGCAAATGACAGAAGTGGAATTTTTACCCACAGGATTAATGATGCTTATTGTAACACAGTACACAAAGGTAAGTCTTTCTGGGTACAGTAATTGCTCATGAGAAGACCAGCCTTAACACTGTGGCAACAGCGAAGGAGGGTTGCTGAGTACACCTTCAATCACACCAAGATCTGCTCTGTAAGCCTCATGGCAGATTTGACCCTGTTGGCTTTGCTAGGCTGTGAGATGACAGAGTTAGCTTTTTCTTTGTCTTTCCTGACCCAAAAGCCCCAGTGAATGACCTTGTACTTGACCATACTGAAGTGCAAGCAATCCACATACTCCTCTGCTAACCTCCTGGATACCCATTGCTCCCTCAGCCTACGTGTCATCTACAGGTTTCAGCAGCAGTGACTTTTAAATTTCTGATTAAAAAAAAAGCAAAAGAAGAAGCCCTAAATGCTGTATGGGAACAGTACGCAGATTCCCCTCAGCTCTTTCAGCTTTTTCACTTTCATCCCTCCTGTCAAAAAGAAATGCCCCACAGAACTGCATATTACACATCTCTCCAACAATTTCCAACCATCTTGTACATTTTCAAAGTTGTTAGCCAGACTTCCAGCTGAAGCTGGCAGAATGATAGCGATATCAAAGACGTCAAGCCCCTGGAAATGCTGTGAGCCTGGCTGGCCCAGGCACGGAGAGGCAACCCAGCCGCGGTGCCCAGGCAGGACCGGCTCAGCGCCAGCAGGACCTCACTGCAGACACACAGAAATCCTCTCTGGTGGAGTTTTCGAAATGTCTGCCCTCCCTAGACTCAGCTTGCACAACCAGTATTTAGGACAACACTATATTTAGGTGCAAAACGGACTTTGATCTTTTAAAAATTGGTAGATCCACACCTCCTCACACACAGACACTTCTTTCAGTTCAGAGACTGGAGGAGGAAAACTAGCTTTGCTAGACTTTGCAATGCCCCAGAGCAGTTTCCAATCTCTGAGGAGAGGAATGATTGAACAGAACTGCTTCAGCCAGAACAGAGATGATACCCTCTGGATCTGCAGCAGAACCTGCGAGTGTCAGACACTGATTTACAGCTTGGCAGGCTCAGGCACCAAGGGCCCAGACACTGAATTCACCACTCACAATACAATTCAGTTCTCTTCCTCCTTTCAGAAAAATTCAGCTGCACATATGAATGGTTTCAGCAGCATTAAGTTAAATCACAGCTCATTCATTAACTACAACTATTTTTATTTTCCATACAGACACACCATGCTGCTCAGCCTCTGTCTCAGTCACAGAATCCTTATCACATCAGAAGCATCTCTGTTTGCCTCTGTCCTTCCAAAGACAGATATCGCCATGTCCTAAGCCATCCTTCCCTCTCCCCTCATGGAGAAGCCCATGCAGAGTCATCCCTGCACATCAGTGGAGCCAACCCTACATAAATCCTTCTTTACTCGGGCATAGATGTGGTGCGGTCACAAACCTTTCATGTCTCTTAGCAAAGTAGCACCTTATATACTTATTTCACACTTCTCATACCCCCTCAAGTGATCTTTTTGATCATGACATGGTGACACTTCAGTGGTGAAGCTGCAGGACCAGGTGGATTCACACTGGATCTCTGCTGTGCAAGGGGCTCTCTTGGACCACAGACTCTGCTGCTCAAGTCCTATGTGTAGGCCCAGTGATGAACAAGTTCAAGCTCATGACATAAATGTAACTCCTTCAAAATGAAAGTCACATTTAAATCTTCTTACTTGACTGTTATTGCAAACGACAAAAGTAACACACAGATATTCATGGAGTCAGGAATTTAGGGTTCATTCTGGCTGCACTAATTCCACCAAGTATCGAATATGCAGTAAAAGAAATCTCTACAGTAAAATACGAAAGTTTCTTATTCTTCTTTCAGCTAATGCTCCATTAAAACCAACAGAAACGACCACTACCTGAGAGATAACAATTTCCATTTATAAAAACGCATCCCTTGAAGTGACAGCCCAAAATTTTAGAGTGATAGAGAAACCTGCTTATCTACTCATTAAAATACAATTCAGAAATAAATTTCTCATTCTGTTGAACCGAATTACTAGCAGATAGCTTTTAAATGCTACTAAATAAATCTTTTCAAGCCTCAGACTTAATTTCTTGACTGCATGCGTAATAAATACCAAGAGCTTGAGGTAATACAATACACAAGAGAACTGAATCATTTTTTGGCCATACAAAGAGAAGATAATTTAAAAATTTTATGTAATCTTAACAGACTGACAGCTGAGGTAACCACCTCAAATGACAGATATATCTAAAGAACCATATGAAGCATGGCACCATCCCAAAACTCCACTCTCCATCATCAGTCATTGAGTGAAAACTATTGTCTGTGTGCAAATTTTAATACTAGATCCTGTTTTCAGTATGGAAAGAAAACCTTTACTCAATTATGACCTAAGCAGCTTAAAAAACAGCTACTAGTACAAAGATTGGTAAAGTTGATTAAAAGTAGAGATCATCTGCTGTCATGAATGGCATGTCCAACTTCCTGTACAAGTCACAAGAGGGTAACTCCAAGTTGTGCAATGGCAGTGCCAATTCTGTGTGCAGAACTAGGCAACAGAAGCCTTAGAAGGCACAACAAATTATTTATTCACTCTGTATTAACCCACAAATTCCATTTTGCACATCAGAGGATGAGGGAGATTTTAAAAAGAAGAAGAAAACTTACCTGTGCAACTCAATGCCTCCAATAGGTTGGACAATGAACCTCTGACCAGAACAGCACGTGGAGGACACGCTGGCAGAGGAAGGAAAGATTTATCTGTGCAAGAGGCCTTCAGCCTCGTCCTTGCACATGTGCCCATCACCCACAGGATGCTGCTTCAGGATCAAAAATTTATCGTAGCCTTAAACTAACAACAGTGGTAAGTCTTAAATGCATATTTATATCCAGGTAATTCTAACAGGGATTAACACCTTATGGCACCTGCATCTTCCACTCCTTTAGCCTAAATTGTCAAGTGAGAGTCATAAATGTTCTGCTGTGCACGCCAAGGCTGACAAACATGTCCCACTTGCAGTACAAATGCCACACAAGACTTGCCCACAGCTGTACCACAGCTCCGAGGGCTCCAAATTTCAATGCGTGAGAACATACTGCACTGAGGCACCTAACACTTCAGAGTGCTGTACCCTCTAAGCCCTACAGTCAACAAGGGTTTCTTTGAATCCTTGGGGTTTGGTGTATAGTACGTGTGCCACCAATCACCTTCCTTAAAACTTTTTATTTACCTATAAAGGTTTGAAAGGTGACACACACAGAGCTCCATACAGACCCAGGCACCAGCCATCACTCACAGCCCCCTGAAGTAAAGTTTAATTGAAGGATACACAGACCACACTGGAAATTCATTACACTGGCAAACCACTCGCAGAAAATCTCAAAGGAAGAAAGCTTTGTTCCCTTTACAGAGAGAGATAAGGACTGAGACGCAAACATTTTTGCAATCTGGGCTTCTCAGATTGCTCAGACCCATGACAACCTGAACACATCAAATATGGTTTTTTAACCTACAACTTTCTTAAAACTCAGGTTAAATGCAAAAGCGTAGGCTACAGTTCCAGTCATTTTTAAGATGGAAGGAGAATGAAGTCCTTAGCAAGGCATACATTTTCACAGCACAATAGGAACAAGAGAAGATGCTGATGATAAAGGAGCTGAGTCAGATCAGGAACAGACAGCTTGAGAGCATCTGCAAAGCAGAATGGATGAGATCTCTGCTGCGATGAGTCACCAGAGAGATGCAGGAAATGAGGATTACTCAAAACAGGAACAATTATCAGAGCAACATAATGTTTTTTAATGGGAAATTAATGTTTTATTCAAGTGATGTTTGCTAGATGTAATTCCTTGTATCCAAGCAAGTCTAGAATTCCAGCTCCACCTTTAAGACTTGGATCTGATTTTTTGCTCAGCTATGAACTCCCACAATTGCACAAGCCTTTTGAAACAGCCTGTGCCTTTTCACAAGCTGGGAAGCTGAATGGTATAAATCAGATTTACTATACATAATGTGGTATAGACATGGATGAATGTTGGGGGCTTTTATAGATAAAAGCTCTTTGGGAACAAACATTTATCCCAGTATATGGTATGAAAGATAAACAAGGACTATAAAGTCTTCCATAGATTTTGAGAAAGACTGAACCACAAAGGCATTCAGCTCCAGCCTTATCCAGAAATGTAAACAGTTTAAGGGGGCTGGTTGTTGTCCACAGCCTGCAAGTAATTAAGCACTAATTTTCTACCACCTACCGAGCAAGAAATTGGAGAAGAAACATGACACGATGCTAAGTACAGGCCAGACTAGACTGATGTATCCTGTACATCTCCATCATCTGCACCAGACCAGGACTGCTTTGTCCTCCCCATATAAAAATGGACAGATGAAACTAGAAATCACCAAAGGCTGAACAACAGATTTTTATCTCAAAGTGGGAGATTTCCAGGATCAGCTGAAATTGCCCCAATATATCAAATGCCACACACAAAGCAGCAGCATAGGGGGAAGTATTTTCAATTCCCTAAGTGGGGCTCATTTGTGATAACCAAATCCTTGAAAAGACCTTCCCACATTTCACCAGAAGATTTCCCATTTTATTGCAGATTCTTTTGCATTGAAAGAAGATGAAAGGTTTAGTTGCCTTATCTGTAATTAGATGCACATTTGCCACATATTCCTGGGACAAATAAACAGAATTTACCTTATCAGAATGCTTTTTTTCCAGCTGAACTACTTTAAATTTGCTGCTTCTTTGCTGCACAGTAACATTTAAAAAATAAAAATCAAACCCAGTCCCAAGAAAGCAATGTTCCGTGGCATTTTTCTGAGCTCTCCAGATCTCCCGTTGAGGCAAAAAAAAAAAAGGGAGGAAAGTGTTTGAAGCATGAAGGATTTTTCCCTTCCCAGAATCTCCACACCCATGTGAACACTTGCTGGAGCTGCTCGGTGATGTCACACATCCACATCCTCTGTGGTGCAGCTGAATCTCTGACAGTGGCACTGCAGCCTGTGTCATGACTCCTCAAACCCACTCAGGTTTCATCGCTCAGGTCGAAGTTTTGCTTTGGCGGGCAGACAAAAAGCTGGGTCCAGACTTGTGTCTTCCACTTAGACAAGTATCTATGGCAACTATGATACTATTTTAAACCATTCCTATTTACCCACCTCCAGGTTGAATGGAAAACAAAATAATGCTAAGCCCACCCCATCACCCACTCCTCTAAGAGCTCACAGCATGCGACAAAGCAGGATATACCTGTCTGCTAATCTCCCTTCTCTACCTGAAATGGTCCCATTTTTCCTCTTTTTTCTGGGTCAGAGCAAGAGAATCGCCTTCCTTTGGCCCTCACACTCCCCATTTGCCTGGCACATCTTGGGTTCCTCCTTGCTACAGTCACCTTCCTATGCTCATGCTCCAGGTGCACACAGAGAAGACCCGCACAGACATCTCCCCCCAGGCTCACGGTAACCCCTCCAGACCCCACAGAGCAGGGGTGGCTGGGGAAGGACTGTGCCAGGGCCAGCACCTTGCACATGTTTGGACCCTTGCCATTTGTGATCTATTTACAAGCTGGGGAGCCGTTTTGTTTGTTTTTAAACACTTGAAATTTAGCTCTTTAAGGAAGACTCTGCAGCTCACCCACTTTTTTTCTTTTTTTTTTTTAAATCTCTTAAATGAAAAGTGATGTTTCGGGCAGCCGTATGACCCCAGGAGATGGAACTTTATGAATAACCTCACACATCAGATGATTTTGAAACATGCTGTAGGATTTGGCACTTTTTCCGTGATTTTCTAAGTGATATCCAAGGTATACATTTCCATGCTGGAAAGTGTTTATTAGTTTCATTTCCATGTGTGGCACAACACTTGACAAGCAACTTCACCACAGACTAGATCTTCACTCTTCTGGACTTGCCATAAAAGGCAGAAATCGGTCAAAATAATCAATTTGCATTACTGGCAGTTAGAGAAGAAAAATCAGACAAGTCTGAGCTGCAGCCGAATATGAAATCAGGTGAAGCCTGTGCACATTTCTTGCTATCAAGGTACAGTTAGAAACGCAGCATTTGCTATATTGTGTTGGCTTTGCAAATCAGGACCTACTTTGCATTACTTTGAGGATTTTTCAAGCCTTGGGGCTCAACTCAGTTCCCCAAGCAAAGGCTCTATGTGTCACTTGGGACACCTTACATAGCCTGACCTCCAACCTGCCAAATCTGTGGGGCTCTTGGCAGCACTATATGTTTAAGAGATACGAAAAAATTTTCCATCTGTCTATGCAGATCGAGCATTTCTAGGGCACCATGGAACAATTTCATCATGTAAAAACTCCTGCTTATAAAACATCTAGTTTCAGTTACATAAATTGTGTCAACGGCCATCACTGCTGCAGAGCTGAACTCTCTCCTGCAGGACAGCGTCATTCAGAGAACATGTTAGAAAGCATTTTGCTGTTAGACAGAGGCGGGTTTTTTACACACACACCAGTGGTTAAGGATTGCTCAGCAGTTTGAAAGTTAGTGACCAAGTCTTAGTAGCAGGGAATAAGAGGGCAAACAAGATAAAGGCATTTGCAAGTCTGATCACACAGCTCCCCAGCACTCTGCTGGAAGTTACTTTGCACCTTTTCTTAAGGCATTTGGTACCCAACAGTCACAATCTGTAGCCAGCATTGGCTGTATTTCTGCCTTCATCCTGTATGCTCTCTGTGTGAGACCTCTGTAATGAATGTTAAATTCTACACTGTAGCTCAACCTGTGCATCTGTGCATGAGAGCAGAGCGGTCTCCTTAGTCTCCACCAGATGCGCTCACAGCAAAACCCTGAAACTGGTCCACAGGAGCCAGCATGCACCATTTTCTCCTAATTACATCAAGACAGGGCACAGATAAAGCCTGACCTTTACCTTTCAGTCCCATGAGGCACTGCTGAACTAACCTGCGCTGTACCACTAACACTACCAGAGCAGCTGAGAAGGAGACAGGTTATTGAAGCAAATAATCTGTTTTCCATTCCTGGGGGAATGCACAGATAGGGCAACACATACCCATGGTATCGAGTGTGCCACAGGCTCTGATGCAAGAGATATTGTTTGTCTTAACACCTGCTGCTAACTTGCATCCTCCCTCCACTGCAGCATCACTTGCTCTTTCACTTTTGTCATCAGCTTTGGCAATTTCAGGTTCTGAAGAGCCTGGCGCAGATTCAAGCAGTAAAAGAAAAATCTCAGCAAGGTGGCAGCAAACAGCCAGCCAAAACAAACAAACTGGGTTTCGAAAACCTCTCTAGTTCATCTTTGAGAAAAGAATCAATCACCATTTCAGCAGCAGGTCCTCCGGCCTTCCAGGAAATGGATTTATTCCCTAATCTTTCAGGATTTATATACTCTTGCTTCTTGCTGTTAAACAATATAAACTACGGAAGCGCTGTGGAGATTTCTTCACTAGTACCAGGACCTACCTGGTTGCAGCTGCACCCAGGTAAGCCAAGCCTTGCTCCAAGAACAGACCTGGTATGAGGGATGTTTCTCATACTGACATAAGTGCAATTACTCTGGGTTTATAGAGTAGCAAATTAATTAACTGATCTCTCTGAAAGACAGAGTTATGTTCATTTAGAAAAATCACCATAATAACAACACTTTTGCTCATGTCCCTCAAGGGAGTCTGGACTTCTCTATGCCAGATTTGAGAGCAGTGTGAGCCTCAGCTCTGTTAAACCAGCACAGATGGGGGAGGTGTATTCATCGATCAACACCACCAGCTTGCTTTTTCTGAAGGAACATGGTTCGTGGTGCCGGGTCAGTAGACGTCAAGCCCTTCCCTGCCAGGCATGGAAAGAGGGGCTCATTCATGACCCTCAGTACAGCGGTCGTGCGGTGGGCTCACACAGTGCTATTGACTGTATCCTCAGAAACATACATTACTCAGACATTTAATTTGAGGAATTTACAAACAAAAAGACAAATGGCTATAATAAAATATTTGTATAATGATCGCACATTTTATGAGGTATTCATTTACTATAAATTAACTGTAAGATCTGGGAAAGGAATTTGAGTCTGACTAAAAAATGCAACAAACATCTAAGTTTTTGTGACTACAAAGAAAGCCCTGTGATTCAGAGAAATTGCATGTCCATGTGAAACAAAGAGCTTTATCCTTAAAGACAGAATTTAATTTTTAGACTTTCTAATGCTTAACAGTTGCCCTTTACCATTTTACTGCAATATAGGAGGAAGTAATATAGCTTTAATACTCCCTAGCAAAGGTCAGATCCCTCAGTTTAAAGAAGCGCAGGCAAACAGCCGTGCTGATGAAGCATTCCGCCTCTGAAGTCACTGACGGGTCCTTACGTGTGAGCTGCCTGCTCTGCCAGAGTGCAATGACATTCTGCAAGGTCAGCACTCATCAAAGTGAGAGCAGGGTCTCAAGCCTGAGGGTTAAAGGATGCTTAGTTTCAGCCCCAAAGTGTTAAACTCATTTAACCTTAGCACAGGACTGTAAGCAGAAACAATAAGCCTGAACTGGCCTCTCTGCCACATACCAGAATTTTACAACATACCAAATTATTCACACGGAAAAGCAAATGTAACTGGAGGATTCCAAAAGCTCCTATTCATTTTAAGTGGTTGCTTTAGCTCATCAAGAATAAGAAAACCAAGAGAATAATTCTTTTTTTTTTTTTTTCATCTGAACTGGTTAGTTTTCACCTAATGCCAAGGCATGGAAAGTCCTTGCCAGTCCCACGATAGATCCTCAATGATGTCACAGTACAAACCTGCTCCTCTTGTCCCCAGGGCCAAGTACAAAGGGTTTACACTACCAGGAACATTACTGCCAGGGCTACAGGCCGAGCCAGGTCCCTATTTCAAGAACATAAATAAAACACTGTCATTAGTTTAATGCAACAACCCAAACATCTGAGACCACTGCATAAGAATCTGGAAAGTCTCCACCTCACTTGAAGATACAAACAAAAACACAAGTTGCTTGTGACCACAGTCAATCCAAGCCGATTGAAATTAAACATTTATGTAGCCTTCTAATGTCAAACCTAATCATCACTGAGGTTTGCTATAATTTTCTTTTGATTTCAATGCCATGAGATAAGACAACACTTACCAACTTTGACCCAAAACCAGTAAAAGCACAAATTTTATCATCAATATATGAGACATTACTTAACTGTATGTTATCGTCAATGAAAACAGTTCCTCGGAGTAAATCTCTTACAAAATCATTTGGCCAGAATACTGCTGCTTGGGATCTGGAAATGAAAACTCCCAGCAGTTTCATGCAAGGCAATTCCAACACAAGGAAAATTAATGCACATTGCAGAAAAAGAATTCTTGGATAAGAGGGAGTACTACACTAATCTTCAGCTGCTTATAGATCATAAACAGGATGTTTTATAGAGGGGGCTGAAGAATTACAATTGGGTCTGCTTGAGCATTAGAGAGACATGGCTGTCAACTGAAAGCTTGATGGTCAAATGCTGACAGCCTTTGGCAGAGTTGGTGGGTGGGTGTAAGGCTTTCTATGCCACCAAGGAGATAATGGATTGACCTAATACTTTTATCTAAAACGCTCTCCTCCTAGCCATTTCTCAGAATCTTTATTAAAAGAAAGCACCAAACAAAAATCCTCTGTAAACACCATTAATACAGCTGAAAGTTTCCCATGCTGCTTTCTCAATGCCAAAAAGCTTTTTAACTTTATGGAAAGAGTAATAAAAAGCAAACATTACATATAGTAAGCTCCATGTTCATTTAAAAGGTATATTTTTAGCAATGAACTTTACTATTTTAATGACAAACTAGACAATTTTGAACACGGGACTTATACAAAACCCGTCCTCCCAAAACACAACCCCTGTATAAGGCACACAGGGCTATCTGCTTTCGTTGCTAAGCTAGCTGGGGTAGATGTCACACTCCTCATTTCAGTGTTTGCTTTTCAGGAAATGCTGCTCCCTGCTGAAGCAGTTTGTGTTTCTGGAATTCCTTTTGCCATGTGCTATCCGCACAGAGTAGGTTTGGTATTAAGTATAATAAATTCTCTGTTAAAGCCACTGAGGGCAAAATACAATTCTTTCCTCAGTCCCTGTAGGATGTCTCAATCCAAATACAAATACAAGAAGCACTTTTGATGCTTCATTTCATACAATATGTATAACTCCATAATATGAATCAATTTAACTTGTACTCAGAAAATTATTCCAGTAAGTTACACACAAAAATGTCTTTCAAAACTCAGACAGAGACCAACACATAAATAGTGAGAGGTGAAAAGAAAAGGAAACTGAAGTATAGCCAGATGTTCTTGTTGCAAGAGCTCATTCATTTTCTTCTTAATTCTGCTCCCTGCCTGAGAGCCAGCTCCAGTCAAACTCCGGCTCCCCTGCTCCAAACGCAGCTGACATTGTTGCTCACGATGAGTATAAGGAGGAGGTGAGTGCTCTTACAGTGCCAGACTGCAGCCCGCACACACTGCTATTAAGCAGATCACTTGAAAAAAACAAAACAAAATAAAAATAAAAGAACACTGAAAGCACCTCAGTGACATATTGTATAAAATTATCTTACAATTCCTTGGACTATGTATTATATCACAGAATCACAGAACGTCAGGAGCTGGAAAGGACCCTGAGAGATCATCTAGTCCAACCCCCCTGCCTGAATAGGATCACCTAGGTTAAATCACACAGGAATGTGTCCAGATTGGTCTCGAATGTCCCCATGGCAAATGCTAGGTTTTCCCATCTCGTACTCTCTGTCCCTTTTCGACAGTGCTCACTGATGATCCTGCTCTAAGCACACACACGCCTTTTCAGCTTACTTGGACTTTGGTACCCTGTCGAGCTCCCTAACACCACTGGATGCACATCTTCCTCCATTTCTATCCTGCATCTCTCCAAGCAGAGCTCCTGTATTGGTCCTCAATGTCTGGTGGCCAACACCAGGCTGAAAAGACCCTGAGGTGGGCTGCAGCCACGCACAGCCACAATCTACCAAGCCACATCCAACCTGCATGCCCGTGGAGAAAGGACACACTTCCTTAACTCCGAAGCCACAAAGATTGGCTCCTCAATGGCAGTGGGAAGAGGAGGAGGACACAAGAAGCAAAGAAGGAGGGGGGAAATCCACAATAAGGTCCAGCAATGGCAAAAATAATAATAATCAGGGAAGGCAGCACAGAAGGCTAATATGGGAGAGAAGATGCAAATTCTTCTTGAAGTAAAATGTCTACATAGTGACTTCATACAAAACAGAGCTTATCGCAAGCACCTACATTGCTTATCCCTGAGACACTACCAGTTCAAACTTAGTGGAAAGGCACACAGTACTATACAAACCAGAGCAGTACAGTATGGAGGTGCAAGTGCTGGATCAACACTGGAGATGCAGTTAACTTGCCTCATTTAAGGTAACAGTAGGGCTACAAGGTTTCATTTGATGATCTTTAAGATGTATATTTTACACAGAGCAACAGTTCACAACAGCATCAACTTTCATAACATCTTTTAAAAGTTACTGATGCAAATCCTCCCCTTTCATGCAATTGTTTATATTGTTAACAGGTTTTAAACTCAGAGTTGGAGCCATAAACGTTTATTTTGGTACTTGGTAATTCAAAACTACTGTCAAACAACTCTGAGTCCTTTTGAATGCAGTCAGCATCCCTATGGTTCACAAATACAACACAAAACCAACCAGTGCTCATGGCAACAGTGGAGAAGGAATTACTGTTCCATGTGTTTTTTCTAAGTTGCTTCTGGTTTGGTGTATGAAAGCATCAAATAAGTTGCAGCCAGAACTTCAGCTGGCACAGCCAGGCTGGAGGGGAGCAGGCAGGGCAGCTGTGCTCAGGTAGAGTTATCTCGACACGCTGCCCATGTACTCCCCTTAGCCCAAGACCTTGTTCTCCAGGCTGTCTGATGAAGCGCAGAAGCACAGAATGTCAGGAGTTGGAAGGGACATCAAAAGATCATCTAGTCCAAGTCCAAATCCTCTGCATTGCAGAATCACCTAGATTAAACCCAGGAATGCATCCAGGCAGTTTTTTAATGTCTCCAGAGAAGGAGATTCCACAACCTCTCTGGGCAGCCTGTTCCAGTGATCTGTCACCTTTACAGTGAAATAGTTTCTCCTTACATTGACATAGAACTTCCTCTGCTCCAGCTTTGGCCCATCACACCCTGTGTTCACAACTGCTACCACTTACATAGGTACTCCATGACCATCAGCACATCCCAGTGATGGAGGAAAACCATGTAATTCCACCAGGCAGTGACCCATTTCAGACTCAGAGGCTCGGTAAGGTTGCTGCTTACAAATTCATTCACTGCAGTGTACCTGGTGGGCTCACGTGTCTGAGCAAACACAAGGGGCTCTGGGGGTCACTGCATGTCCCTGCTCCCCAGGTAAAGGCAGGAATGGGAAGTGAGGCAGCAGAGGTTGGCTGGTCCCAAAGGCAGCACAACTCCTTTTTCCCCTGCACCTGACTTTGGCTTGGAGTCTACACCACCAGTGCTTTGGGATGGCAGTTCAGGACATCTCGGTGGCTTTGGAAGAGAAGTGGTCATCTCTGGCACAGCACAGCCAAACTGGGAACAGTCAGTAAAACATAAAACCTGCTCACACATAAGGGGATCTTTAGAAAATTCCAATTACTGATGGCTTGTTACCTAAGAATCCCTAAGAGGTAAGAGATACTGCTCGCTGTGAGGCCTGGGGTAATGAAATTACAAATCCTTTCATGAGTAAGCATATGCTAGAAAGCTACATTTATTTGGCCTACATATTTGAAACTGTTCAAAAGGTTGTTGTCTCATAAATTTGGATCACAATTTCCTACTTATATTTCTCTAACAAGGAGCTACATTCAGGGTCATTTTTAATTCCTCAGTGATCGACCAGAATACTACAAACACTACTGCAATTATGACTCATCTAAATTCTGTTTTCTGAAGAACTACCAAACATGCATACAAAAAAAAAGAAAATAAATACTCTCGGATGCATGCTATAAATAACTAGGAAATGCAGCCCCCTTGAGAAACCTGGGGAACCCAACAGCCTTGTCTTTTCAAGCGGTTCATTTGTACAAGAACTCTCCTATCTTATTTCTATAGTTTGTCTCCAGCATGTTCTCAGTTTAGAATTGAGATCAAGCGTTCCTGTTGCAAACCACACACATTTCACACAGGCTGCCCAGGGGGGTTGTGGAGTCTCTTCTCTGGAGATATTCAAGACCTGTCTGAATGCTGATCTGCGCAACCTGCTCTAGGGAACCCGCTTTAGACAGAGGATTGGTCTCAATGATCTCTGGAGGCCCCTTCCAACCCCTACAATTCTGTGATTCACAAACAATGATATTTACCTCTACAAAATAGGCAGACAGGATGGGTTTCCAAAAATATTTTGATGCCATCACGAGTTAGGTGCTCACCTCTGTATATCATTTCATCATATACAATTTCAATATAAACACCTAAGATCTTAACTAAATCCCATGAGGTTAAGGATATCTGAAAGCCCTTATCTGTGTTCAGTATCACTATGGAAAACCTGTCCCTTGCAGACACAGCCTTTTGGGCTACTGCCAGCACCAGCAGTCCCATGCTGTTCCAGGGCAGGATAGGACACCAATACCACCGCTGTACATTCCCCAGCCAGGCGACAATGTTTCATCCTGTTTCACATTTTCTCCAAACATTCCCTGCACCTCCCTTTGGTGCCAACACTTAACACAATGAATTTCCTTATAAAAAAAAAACCTGCTCCAGCCAACTGCATGAGTAATAGTCCTTGTGCTGCAGCAAAAAGGCCTCAGTGTGTGAAATGGATAGGAAATCTGACTGCACCACATCATCACACCAGATGCTGGGATAAAGCCCTTGCTCTTCACAGTGTATTTAAGAAGGCAAGACTAGCAAGGTCTGAAGGAACACAGACATTTATCCCCCTTGCACCTGCTTGCCACAGTCCCCAGTGAGTCCTGGCTGTAAGCTCTTGCTGAAGTGAGGGGGTGTCACCTTCATTTTATGGGTGACTTAGGCTGACAGAGGGCCACCTTCTCCAACATGCAGCTGTTTTTTAGCAAAGTATGGTGCTAAAGCTTGGTGTCCTGTATGTCAGGCCTGGGCATGCACCACTTCACGTCTTTAAAATAGAGACCATCAAAACTATTTTCTGTAACTAAAGATTATGAGCTCCTGGTTCAATACACAGCTGCCACTTAAAATCCTCTAACTATTTTGTTAAGGATCAAAAGAGCACCATAAAAGCCTGACATGAAAGCATTGCTAACCAGGAGCTCATGACCTTTGGTTAATATCTCCATTTTAGTGAGGAAATGTATATGATGAATGGAAGAGGGTCTGCAGTGAGGATGGCTTGGGCTCACCAGGGGTAAACCCTGCAAAGAAAGAATAACACTCCAAATTCAGACCCCACAGCTTTGAGAAACACAGTGAAAACCAGCAGCAGTGGTCTGTCCCATAGCTGCTCCCAAAACATAAACAGCAGCAGTCATGCAGCAACAAGTCCAGAGAGATCACCTAGACTCAAACAGCAAAGCAGCAACTGACCCCAAAAATATGCCCCTGGGTAAGGCAAGTCTGGATACTCACAATTCAGCCACTGCCTACATGCCCAGGCTGGCAGGTTTGATCATCTCTCCTGATCCATGCTCAAATTCCTCAAGTGGGACTTTTCAAGCACTTGATAGAGGCCTAATGCTGCATCCGCTGGAACCAAGGGTGTTGGAACATCTGGCAGCCCAGCGTGGGAGATCTGATACCTTTGGCAACTGCTTATTTCAGAGTCTGCAAACAATTAGTCTGAATGCTCTCCTCCATGTTGCTGGGCAGGCTTTGGTTTCCCTTGCACTCTTTGTGCACAAATTCATACCACAGACAGTGTTTCATGTGCACACACACACACTTGAAATTACTGGTCTTGTTCAACCACAAAGTGCCAAGAGGCCCCAAGCCAGCAGACATGGTTCCCTTCTTCTTGCTCTCTCACCTCAGCACCTACTTGCACCTTTAGATATTGGAAGGAAGACAAATAAAAGACAGGGAAACACAACTGTGGTGACTACCATACCTTCAGCAGGTTTCCTTCCAAATCTTGTGTGAAGGAGAGCAGACCTAGCCATGCTTCATCCCTCAATGCTTCACTCAAGCACAGACCTGACCTGGCAGGTCCACTCTCAGCAGGGCCAGCTGGAAGTGGCCCAGCAGCCCAGATCTGCCAGCTGGTCTGAGAGAGGTCCCTACAGGACCGGCTTCACCACCAGCTGGGCCAGTGGAGCTGGTGAGGAGAGAGTGGCACACCCCCACACACCCCCAGCCACGGGTGCTGCAGTTACAGCACTGAGGTCTAGGAGGAGGTTGTGCACTAGAAGCTGTGAAAGGATCACCCCTCATGTACATACATGGTATTTTTTTAACTAGGAAAGAAATTGTTGCAGTTTTTTTCCTTTCAGCTAGCTAGTAAGGTGTGAACACCATTTCTGGCAGAACAGCTAGATGTGTTTTGTAGTTCTCTCTTCTAATGCTTTTTAATTCTATAGTATTTCAGTGCCCCTCTTCCTTTATATTCAGCCTGCCCTATAGCTATTCACACCATCTTCCTCTGTAATCTTACTCAGGGCTGGGACAGCCAAGGGACAGCTGAACTCTCTTGCCTGGGGCTGTAATTCAGGCTGACTGGAACTTACTGGCCCAGAGGCTTTTTTCTCCTCACACTCCTGAGGTTTATTTCCATGTTTCTGTCATCTCACGTTTAAGGGCTCAGAGCTGATTCCCTCCTGTTGCAGAGAGAATGGGGACAAAGTAGACAACATAGAACTAACAAAAATACAAAGTAACTGCAAATAAAGCCGGTGTTTCTGAAGCACCATCCACCAGTCTCCTGCCACCTCCAGCACATTTTAAGGTGCAGTGGGAGAGATGAAGGGTCAGTGCACCCCAGGAAAGACTTGGAAACCCTCATTGCAGGTATGCTTTTATGCACCTTGTTTGCTGCCTGTTCTCAGTTAGGAAATTCGAGACCATCTTTTCTTCACCAGCCTCAGTATCAGCAAACATGCAGTAGATGGGATGGTTGAAATCCTAACTTCATCCCTAGGAACATACACGAGCACTGCCCTGCCTGATCAGGATTCACAAGCACTAAATGCCACTCTCATCTCCACTGATCTTGGCTTACAAATATTTACTGGGTGTAATTTACTTCAGTTGGAGAGCAATTATCCTTATCTCTAAAGATGGCCATGATAAAAAAATCACTGGTTGTGGATGAGTTTAAGTGGAAAAATACCTCTATTCTGAAACCTGATGGCTTCAGCTAGACACAAATTTCTATTCAGCCTGCCAAAACCAGAATGCAAATCATTAAACAATTCTTAATGAGGCTGCTTGCTACCTGAGTTACATTTACCCAAGAAACAGAATTCTACTGGCAGAACACAGGGAAATGGAAAAAAGCAGGATAATCATAACAAAACCTAACAGTAAGATCTTTAAAGATGTCTTACTCAACCCTCCCCTGATCAGGGCATTTTTTGCATAGAAAGGAGGAAATAAAGAAATTAAAACTCCCTCTGTTGTGTTTGCAGTGATGGGATCAATGTTTGGAAACAGACGGTATGAAGCAAATAGTCTCCATCAATCTCATCCCTTCCCCTGGTAAAAGTACTTAATTTACACTTTCTCAGCTGAGTAATTACCTCTATTTTATACTTAAAGTTCCTTTAGGAACGGAGTAATTAGCATTTGCCACAGAAACTTCAATAGGTCTGTATGTTGCTGAAGAAAGCTACTCTTTAGTCTATATTCAGGACTGATGACAAGTGCACTCACACACCAAGCAAGAGACAAACGTTTCCAGAGCAGGGAGTGCTGTGGGCTGGTGCAAAGCAGAGTGTGCTGGAGGCCTCTGAGCAGCAGCCACTACTGCCAGTGGACACAGGAAAGCATCCACCTGGCTCGTGCAGACCAGCAGAGCTGCACTTCCCAGCTTGCAACTGGAGAAACTGGCACCCAAGTGTCACTGTTTTACCAGTGGGTTTGCAACAGGACCCATTTCTGTCACCTCAAAGCCATGAGTGCTGCTGCCCCAGAAAGGCACCAGTGAGGCCTCACACAGCACCCAGATATTCAGCAAGGAAAAGTAGAGGGGAAAACGTTCCCCAAACAAATGTCAATTCAGTGGAGTAAGACACTGAATAGACCATCTCAGCTGGCTGATATGGAACACAGCACAGTATTCCATCTCACTGTATATGCTTACATCTAACAGCGGAGCTTTTAGATGCAGGGTTATTTCCATCCCCAGACAGGCAGAGCTCAGCACATACCCCAGGGCAGCCTCGCTGAGGGGCCAACGAGAAGGGAATCAGTGTGTGCCAGCCTCGGTCACGCTGAAACACAAATGAAAAAATCAAGTGCAAGAAGAGAAAAAGAACTGAAATACCAAATTAACCTCAGCACCAAAATACTCCACACTGTTTCTACCATTAGATCACATACGATGCATCAGAGATTTGGGAGATGAAAACTCAACTACATATAAAACCGAAGTGAGATACATAAAATATAAGTAATGAAGCCAAGTTTTTTAACCAAAGGCATCAGGGATACAACCACAGATGAGATCCTTGTGCCAGGATACAGCTAATAGGAAGAATAAATGCAATAACCATCTAAGTCAGGCTGAGTTTTTAGTGGCAGCAAATGTTTCTATGAAGCAATGAAGCCTCCTATACTTTTATAAACATTGAAGAGAAAGTAAGATTTAAAAAAAAAATAATCTTGAATGTCTCAGTAGTCACAAAAATTTCTCTCTCAGTGACTCAAGAACCTAAATAACTTTGGCAATTAAGATGAAATGTTAATAATAATATTGATGATTACAGAGATGGAAAATCTAAAATAAAGAAAATCCATTGCCATACACAGGGTGATGAGAAAACCAGGGCAATTTAATTAAGTGCAAAACACCCAAACAATCCCCTAAGCCAGCCCTCTTCTCAGAGAGAGGCACAGCCACTTCCAACCCCTCGGTCCACACGCACCTCCCCTGCGCTCTGCAGATGCTCTGCCTCTGCACAGCATTCACAGCACCCAGAGCATCCCTCCCTGAGCTGCCACCAACGGCCTCTGCACCCCACAGCAACCTGCTAGAGACAGTCAGAAAAAAATCCACACTCTCTGCTTTTGGGAGCTCATGGGTAGGGTGGCTTGAGAGCACCTACTTGCTTTGGGGCATGAGTGACTCGAGGGCTGGCTCACTGTAGACCCCAAAGGGCTTGACCCTGACTTGGGGCTGTTGGTGGGCCCAACTGCACCCAGAGGTGCAAGAGTAGCAGCCCCTTTAGGAAAGAGCAAAACAGGTTTAAATATGAGAGGATCAATGCAATTTACATCATGCTGCTGCTTCTTGATGTGAAAAAAAGGAAGTTACTTGGCAATTCTGGTAGATTTTGCCACGTAATAGTTAGAAATACACACACAAACTTTATGTTTTCATTCTATATCTAAAGGCAAAATTATTTTTTCTTTCAATTCTAATATCTTCATTCACTCTCTATCACTGGCTCGGGAGTCACCAAAGAGACAGAAGATATATGTGTTGTATTACTCAAAACATATGGATCTACTCACATGAGTCACAACCACACCAATTAAAACCTAACAAAACAAGTGAAAATCCAGCAGCCCCCACGCTTAGCACTGCCACTAGCCATGTCCAGGGAGATTCCTGATTTCTGGAGAAGGCTCTGTAGTTCCTTTATAGCCTGTACAGATCTGCTTCCATCAACTATTCCTAATGGGAATGGTGGAGCGGATGGTGGGCAGAGGAGGCCTGGCCAGTCCCCTTGGCAGCAGCTGTGGGATGATGCACATGGTGCGATGAAACTGGTGCTCATTGCCAGGCCACGCAGCAACTCCGTGCCCCAGAGAACCAGCAGCCTCAGAACTGCATTGCCTACAGCCAGAGTGCTGTGCTCCCAACCGTATTTATTTTCATTTCTACTTCCACGATATTTAAAGGAAATAAATATATGTGTCAGCTAAGGCAAAAATGGCACTCAGTGATTTCCCAGCCTGCTTCTGCAGACTAGAAAATTCCTGCTTGACATGACATCCATCACATTTTGCTCTTATCCATTAGGCATGCCAACCAAATCTGATCCCGATCAGACCTGTTTCTGCCAAGCAGTTCCCAAGAATCACAGACTGGAAATCACCCAAGGAGACTCCAAATGCAGCAGTTAGCTCTGTCACTAGACATTTTCACCCCAACATGGTCTCTTAAACCCTGTCATCAAGGGTTTCAGATTTCAGGATGGTTCACCTGTCTTTCTTTCTTGTGAAAAATAAATAAATAAATAAATAAATAAATAAATAAATAAATAAATATAATAGATAGCTTTGAAGTTACATCAGAAAATAAGTTATTGCATATTATTTTTAACTCACACTCACACAAAGCCTTGATGCACAGCTCAGATAAGATTTTGTTGTAGGCTANCAGATGCTCTGCCTCTGCACAGCATTCACAGCACCCAGAGCATCCCTCCCTGAGCTGCCACCAACGGCCTCTGCACCCCCATAGCACCCTGCTGAGAGACAGTTGGAAAAAAATCCACACTCTCTGCTTTTGGGAGCTCATGGGTAGGGTGGCTTGAGAGCACCTACTTGCTTTGGGGCATGAGTGACTCGAGGGCTGGCTCACTGTAGACCCCAAAGGGCTTGACCCTGACTTGGGGCTGTTGGTGGGCCCAACTGCACCCAGAGGTGCAAGAGTAGCAGCCCCTTTAGGAAAGAGCAAAACAGGTTTAAATATGAGAGGATCAATGCAATTTACATCATGCTGCTGCTTCTTGATGTGAAAAAAAGGAAGTTACTTGGCAATTCTGGTAGATTTTGCCACGTAATAGTTAGAAATACACACACAAACTTTATGTTTTCATTCTATATCTAAAGGCAAAATTATTTTTTCTTTCAATTCTAATATCTTCATTCACTCTCTATCACTGGCTCGGGAGTCACCAAAGAGACAGAAGATATATGTGTTGTATTACTCAAAACATATGGATCTACTCACATGAGTCACAACCACACCAATTAAAACCTAACAAAACAAGTGAAAATCCAGCAGCCCCCACGCTTAGCACTGCCACTAGCCATGTCCAGGGAGATTCCTGATTTCTGGAGAAGGCTCTGTAGTTCCTTTATAGCCTGTACAGATCTGCTTCCATCAACTATTCCTAATGGGAATGGTGGAGCGGATGGTGGGCAGAGGAGGCCTGGCCAGTCCCCTTGGCAGCAGCTGTGGGATGATGCACATGGTGCGATGAAACTGGTGCTCATTGCCAGGCCACGCAGCAACTCCGTGCCCCAGAGATCCAGCAGCCTCAGAACTGCATTGCCTACAGCCAGAGTGCTGTGCTCCCAACCGTATTTATTTTCATTTCTACTTCCACGATATTTAAAGGAAATAAATATATGTGTCAGCTAAGGCAAAAATGGCACTCAGTGATTTCCCAGCCTGCTTCTGCAGACTAGAAAATTCCTGCTTGACATGACATCCATCACATTTTGCTCTTATCCATTAGGCATGCCAACCAAATCTGATCCCGATCAGACCTGTTTCTGCCAAGCAGTTCCCAAGAATCACAGACTGGAAATCACCCAAGGAGACTCCAAATGCAGCAGTTAGCTCTGTCACTAGACATTTTCACCCCAACATGGTCTCTTAAACCCTGTCATCAAGGGTTTCAGATTTCAGGATGGTTCACCTGTCTTTCTTTCTTGTGAAAAATAAATAATAAAAAAATTAAATATATATATATATATATATATATAATAGATAGCTTTGAAGTTACATCAGAAAATAAGTTATTGCATATTATTTTTAACTCACACTCACACAAAGCCTTGATGCACAGCTCAGATAAGATTTTGTTGTAGGCTACAACAAATATAAGGGAAGAGCTTTGTGCTTAACCTGCCTGGTACTTCTAAGCAGTGTAAAATCTGCCTACAGGTGAACTCGGTGAACCATGTAGCCTCGTGCTTTTTGCCACTTGCATTTCACAGAGCAGGTGAAGGTGTTGTGGACAGATCCCTTTATTTAGGTTACATAAACTGGAAGGCTGGAATTGATTCACTATTCCCCTATTCCCTATTTCCCTAGGGTAGTGAACCAGTTACCCCTGTTTAATTCACTGTTCACATAACAAAAGGAGCTAGATGTAAATACAACAGGCATCTGTGAAGAGATGATAGCATAGAAGTAAGGCTTGGAGCATTAACTATCTATTAGACCACTTCTGAAAGTCTACATTTCCTAATGGCATCCCTCCAGATGGTGTGTGCACCCACTCAACTCATATTGTCTCATTTCAAGGCACTATGTTCAAACTCTGCTGCCTGGTGAACTTTGCCATGCAGTGTGGTTCCTCAAGTAAGACTGGTTTCTAGAGCACTGGTTTGGTGAAGTTGAGAAGTTGAGGTTATAGCTCCTATAGTTAATTTTGAGGTCAATATTTACAATAAAAACTTATGTGGAAGTGAAAGCTAAAGGCTACCCTTTCCATTCGTGGTCCTTGTACGTCTTCCGTTTGGTAAACTGTCAGGAGGCGCCGTTTGTGTTGGGACCTCTCAGCACCAGATCTGCTCTCCTCCTATCTCTCTTAAACATCTTGAATAGACAGACTAGGCAGCTCAAGATGTTTAAGGGCTATCTAGATAACCCAGGAAAAAATATCACTGTCTAGGGAGTAATCAGTATTCACTACTCAGACTGCGAGTATGATACATCTGAATCTCATGAGAACATTCTGTGCCACATCTTGAAAAAGGAGATATTACTCCTGATTTGATGAAAAATGAACTGGAAATAGGAGCTGCACATATGCTAATTTATAGCGATGAAGTTTGCATTCATTACAGTAATGAGCACTGCATAAAGCATATAATCAACATTCACTGCAGATGTCAAGAGGAATCCAGAGGCAGAGAGGAAATACGTATGCTTGCCACAGTTGATCATAAACATCATAAACTTCCAGCCCCTAAAAAACACAAAGAAAGATGCAGTCCCTTTCTCCCTACTACTTCTCACGGGTATTTGAGTGTATCTATCAAGTTCTTGTACTAACGAGCTTAGACAGCCTTTCAACCATAGGATAAATATTGCAACAAGTGCTGTAAATATTTTTGTAGTAGAAGCACAACTGTTTCACTTCCTCCCCAGCAAAAGACAAAAGCTACAAATGTGATTACATTCAGTTGGTAGCTGGAGGATCCAGGCAGATAACTAATTAAATCCTTTTGTGTAGAGAAAATACTTTTCTGTAACATCACATTAGAAATTAAATGCAAGCAATGGAAGGAAAAGGCCAGACTTTAACAAATCATCATTTGAAATAAACTACCAGAAAACAGCATCCACGGCCTGCAAAAATTAAAGCAAGGCAGGCAATAGTGGAAATGGAATTGATTATATCAAATCTGGATACACAAACCATCTTATGAAAGGGATGGAAGAAGGTTTGCTTGATTTCACGCGCGCACATGGAGCAGTAAGAAGAGAACAGTGTATACATGCACCAACATTATTACGAGTAGATGTTCTCTAGACATCTACACTGGAAGTAGTTCTTACCTTCTGGTAACCTGGGGTTAGTGTGAATAGAATTGGGGTCCCCGTCCTCCTCAGGATGGTAACGATAAAGTGTCTGTGACTGCTTTTGGGATGACTGACTACGGTCTTCCTTTAGAGCAACAGGAGGTGAGGTTGTTGCACTGAACTTGACCTTGGGGAAATCATTTCCCTCCTGCGTTTCATGGGAAGATTTTGACCAACTCGGCTCTGTCAAATTCCCCTCTTTCAAGCCCAGATCCATGCTGTTCCCTGGGTCTTCTTTTCTGGCATGCTTTTTCGTTTTAGAATGGGGGCTTTTTTCTTGCTCGTGCCTTTCTTTGTCCTCTTCCTTCTCCTTTGGTCTCCTCTCCAACTCCTCCAGGTGCTTGGGTGTCTCAGTGGTGGCTGTTGTGTGCTCTTGAGGTGCACTGGTGGTTACTGGTTCTTCCCTACGCGTCACTTGCTGCAGGGATGCTGCCGTGGTGCGAGGCACTCTCTTCCGCTCACTTCTTTCTGTGGCACTGCGAACTTCAGAGGGGACCTTAGGCACTGGTGTGTTGAGTGGTGCAGCTGTTCCCTCGGTGTACAGACTGGCTGGAGCCAAAGCTGAAGGAGCAATGCTGGCTGGTAGGTAGTCATAATCCTCACTTTGCTCTTGGCTGATGCTCTCTTGCTCTAGGTGGGATGAGTAACTCCTGTATTTTTTTGGAGACTCCAACTGAGTGTTGTCTCCTTCTGGAGCCTCCTGGTCATAGCTGTATGGATCATCATAGTGCCTCTCTGGCTCACTATCTTCTGCATCTATCGGACTTGCAGTATTTAAGACAAAGGTGTTACAGTCTGGAAGCTGGTAGCACATCAGTTCACCACCAGCGTTCGGGCAATGGCAAACCTTGCAGGGAGGCATGTGGAAGGTGTGCCCCGCTACATACTTCTGGCCCTCGTGAAGGCAACCTATTCTGCCACACTGAGGACACCCATCAGCTGGCACCACTGCATCGATGCAGTTTGGGGGCAGCTCTGGGCACAGCATGAACTGGCAGCTGATCTTGCCTCCTCCCTTGGGGCATGAGCACTCAGTGCTTCCAAAGTCCACAAAGTACGACTGTCCTTCAGGTACTTTGCCGTTGATAAAGCCCACGTTGACGCAGTCATAATACTGGTAGCCTTCACACGTGCAGCCGTGCTGTAGACATGTGGCACAGCACTCACCAGGCTCCAGCACGTCCTCGATGCAGTTGTCCAGGGGCTGGCACTCTGCACCTGTGCAGTCCCTCTGCGCACTGGAAATGCTGGTCCACAGCAGCACAAGGAGGATGGCATTCAAAGAGCTCAGCTGCCAGCTCTGGTACCTATCCATAGTCTTCCTAAACAAATATGGATCCAGTCCAAACTTGCACATTTAATGGCTTTTTTCCATAGAAGGCTGTAGATTCAGCTCCAAATCTGCAGTGTTTTCTGAGTTACCTTTTCTCATAGACCCTAAAGTTATGAAAGAAAACTCTGTTAAAGACTATACTCAGCACATATCCTGTTAAACATTAGAGGTCTTTAAAAGTTGGGACATAATCCAACATCTGGAAACCTAAGTACAAAATTAATCATAAGGTCTTCCAAGCATTGTAGGCACTAAGTTTAGAGTTGCATGTTTCCCCCCTCCTCCCCGTTTTGAAAAGGAAAGAAAGAAAAAGAAAGAAAAAAAGGTTGTTCACAAAATCTATATGTATTTCAATAAAAAGAAAGTCTTTATACTTCAATGACTTTGTTAATCTTTCTAGCTAAAAAGATTTTTTGGCAGATAAGAAGTAAATACACCATTCTTCCTCTACAGATGTAAGTTTAAGATAAATATTCTTTACGTTTTAATTAAAAAGACCCAAATCTTAAAGATCTTTCTTAGCCAAAACCTAGCCTTGAGACGTGAGAATTTGTCTGTACACATGCTAACTCAAAATAAGAAGTTTTTTCCTGCCTCCTTCCCCCACTTTGCAATCTTTTGCACTTCAGTCTTTGGCATTAGCACTTATTTTTTTGCCCCAGCAGTGCTAAAATAGAACTTCTTTGTATATTGTGGTTACTGTGCGGTTAAACACCATATTAGCTATCCTGTAATACATATTAGAGGCCGGATCCTCAGCTCACAGAAGCTGGCAGAGCTCCACAGCAGGCCTGTTGTGCAGAGAGGGACTTCACTACAGCTACAACTGTACATGAAGTGGATGTTTACACCAACTGAGGACAGGCCACCATTGACAACCACTTCTTTTTCACACCACCTGTAATTCTTTATAGTGAATTACTACACTATGAACAGATGATATAGACATAGATATATGAGCTGGCATAATAACAGTATGTTAAAATGCATTGAGGAAAAGAAAGTTGTTTGCTTTTGTTACTAAACCCTTTGACCATAGAGAAGTTTAAGAGCTAAAGTAAATCAGCTGTTGTCCTTTATACCAAAGGCATGCTCGAAAAGCTACAAAATTATCATGGAAAAGTAGTTAAAACAGGAAAAAAAACCACTTTTCCTATAGAATTTTATAGAATTAGCCATCTGATTATTTTTCCAGAACCCCTCCCATCATAAAAAAAATAAAGACCCTAAAACATTTATCTAGGGGCTAAAATGTAGTCACATCACCAAGAACAATAAACCACACATGCAACAGGAATTCTGCCAGAAAATCCATTCAGAAAGATTACTTCTCCCATTCAAACTGGGCTTACAACAAGTCTGCTTCGGCTCTGCTGGAACAAAGCCAGGCTGTGGGAAAAGCGTGCCTGTTCTGATAAGATACGGACAAACTGTGCTAAGAATTTCCCCAGCTCTCCCTGGAATTCGAATTACTTCAGTACGTTGTACAGAGTTATAACTCTTACAAATTTAGGTTTTCTAGTACTAGTTTAAGTATGTTAGTTGGGTGTGCTAAAAGGTACCGGCTGAAGGAAAAAAAAGTTGTCAGAAAGTATAACGATGGCTTGGAAGAACCTTACTTTGTCAGAACCATTCTCAAAATTAGGATATTTTATGTGAGGGAGAACTTTCAATATGAGATGCTGAAATTAATTCTTCAGCATCCAAACTGGGAATTAATAATTTATCCTATTTTCAGCAGCTTTTCCAGGTAATCCAAATTTACAATTATTACAAATAGCTTTAGCTGGAAAATAACTAATCGAAGGACAATTAAAGATAAGTTGCTGCTTTGAGGAAGCAGGATTTTGCCACCATCCCCTGCCATTGCTACCTCCTGGCTTTAATGCTTCAGTGCATCCAAGTCCCTTGGTTATACTCCATACTTGTCAGAGCACTGATGGTAGTAGCTGAACACAGCTCTGCCCTTGCTCTCTCCTCCCTGTCCCACATCAGCGCTTCCCAGGCTCAGAAAGCCCCAGGTCAACAATGTGGGCTATTTGGCCAGCCCAGCCCAGGTTTGGTGGACCTCAGCATGCACCAAGGTAGGGCAGAGCACTGCCTTAGTAATCAGCACCTGTGGACCATGTGAAGGGCAACCTTGTGTGTATCACCCACTTTATATCCAAACAGACACAACTCACACTCAACTACTGCTGTCCTGATGCACCACAGTCTGTCAGGTAAACGTGACAAAGGAAGCAGGACACTCCCATGAACCATTTGCCTGGCCTGCTTGTACGTTCAGGCCTTCCCAAAACAAGCACTCATTTCTCAGGCATAAACATGAAGTCTCAAGAAGATCCTCCACCAAGTTACCCTGCATTCTGAAGCAAGGAGCAGAAAGCCAGTCATGAACTTCTAGCAGGCCTAGAAGTTCAAGCACAGCTCAGGGGACAGTCCTGTTTTTGTGAAAGGAGCTGCTTGCCTGCCCTCCCCTGTACAGTTACCTCTTCACCTCCTCCTGTACATCCCCCTTCCTGTCCAAGGGTTTGTTTGTTTGCCCAGGTTACCTCCAGTTTTTCCTCTGTTCCTCTTCTTGTTCCCTTGTCTCTTGCCCCCGGAGAGGCCTGAAGAGCTCATGGCCCCCCTTTGGCAACAAGCCCTGACCTGCTCCCCGCCTCTCACACTTTCTGCTCAATGCCTCATTCAGTCCCTCTGTACCTTTCTATTTAGATAGTTTCCACATCCCTCAACATTTGGTTTCTCAAGCTACCAACCTCAAACTGATAAGGCCGAAATCCTTATAGACCCTTTCTCTGTTGGTAATACCCCAATCTCTCAAGGCTCACTCTCCTTCATCAGAGGCTCCTTGTTTCTGGTGTAATGATTCCAACAAAAGTATCTTTTTTATATTCCTTCAAACTACTGTATTTTCCCTGAGCTTTCTCCATCTGTTCCCCACATCCATCTCTCCCCCCATCAACAACAACCCATAAACATGCATATCAAAGAAACAGTCTCTCCTTCAGGCACAGAGAAAAACAGCTTTGAGTGAAGTGCACAGACACAACTATTGAGCCCCACTGAGAAAACCCATCCCTCCAAACAGAGTGTGTGTGCTCTTGCCAGCCCACGCAGCTGATGTGCAACTGCCTCTGGATCTATGCCCTTCCCCAGCGCTGAAACGGTGCTCTGGAGGCAGCAGCTAATTACTTGGTAATGGCATCAAAAGCTGGAGCTGTGAAATAAAGGCATCTATACCAAGTGGGTAAAAAGCACACAGTCTCTGGAGGACAGGGGAGGTTAAAACTAGTAGATGTTATATCACTAATCTGTTTGAATTAACTATTTTAATGCTTTCTTTAATGTACTTTTACACAACAGGGACAATACGCAGGGGCTTTACCTAAATGAGAATCAGATTTTTTTTTTATTCTACACTCTGTCCTTCACTCACTCTCATCAATGTCACTGACTTTCTCTGCTCAGTTGGGTGGGATGTCACAGCAAATGAAGCCCTGCACACGTAAAGCAAAGGTCTTTCAAAGTCTCTGTGGAAAACCTTTCAGAGTTCTACAGCAAGATAACCCAAGTGTCACCCCATGCACTGCTTCATGACCTAGAAGGCTTCAATTTATGTCCTTTGTTGAGTTTCATAACCTGCATATTCTCCTGTGGTTTGGTTCCAGCGCTTTAGCGGGGTCATACTGGGTAACAGTTAAAGTAGGTGTTCCCAGTCCTGTGCACACACTGCGTCCAGAGACGTGCCCATGTAATGGAGGGCAAATGCTCTGGGCTAGGACTATGTCCCTCAAACTCAACAAAGTAAACACGAGAGGTAAATCAGCAGTAAATAGAAGATGGACAAACCTCAAAGGAGTTCCTTATTCCTCAGTTCTTTCTTTAAAAATGATTCCTAGGAAAGGTAAAGCAAAGGCACCTTATGGAAGACCAGCTTTAAAAAGTAAGTGTGCAAATGAACATGAACCACAGACACACATCTTCTTGGAAAAGGAAATGAGAACACTTCACGTTGCAGATGAAGCCAGTATCTAACAACAACATCCAGCAAAATTATAACTAGCACTGCCTGAAAAAAAAATCATATTCCTGTCTCCTGGCAGGGGAAGTGGGTAGAACAAAATAAGTGCTTCAATTTGGGGCCAAAAAGTTATAAATTCTGTAATTTTTGCAAAACAATATACTCAGAGTGATTTACTTCAATCACAGCCATAGCAATGTTGACTTGATTAAAACAGTTCAGCTGTAATACTTGAAAATGTTGATGAAACCAGTGTGTTTCCACAGATTTAGATATTTTAAATGTGCAACTTCTTTAAATTAAGTGGGATATTTTATTTGGGAGACTTTTTTTCCAGATGGTTTCGTTTCAGTTCTGAACCACAAAGCTCATTCCAGGTAAGCAGAGGTGACAAGAGGCACTTCCCTTCAAAGACTTGACACGAACATCATCTTTCTGGGTGATGCAGAAGGTGTGCATGTGTGGAAGAGATACTGCAGGGTCAAGAGCATTCTTTCAAATATTCATGGAATAAAGGGGCAGCTATTTATAAACAAAAAGCAATAAATAGAATAAATTCATCCCACAGAGGACACCACCTGCGTGAGAACCCCTAGACTTCCAGCTTTGCAGATGTACCTGCAATTTAATCAGGTTGTAGATCCTCAAAAACAGGTTTAGACAGAACAATTATTTTCTCTATCCTACCTCTCAATTCCTCACTAAATTTTCCTTTTCAAGGACGGTAAAAATAGAAATTCTGTTTTGATATATATCTTCTCCTTTTAAATGTGCTGAGCCAGATGCAAGGCTGATGTGAAAGCAGAAGGTGGCAGACAGCTTTGTGACCCCTCCTGTGTTACTTGCTGCGAGCAAACTCCCTGCTGGGTACTACTGCAGAGGTGAGCTGTTGAGATCACCCATTAACCTATGCCCAGGTTTCATGGATGCAAAGAAAGAAGTCTGCCTATGCACCAAGCTGTTGGAAAGTAAGTGCAGTAGTGGTACTCACCACCTGCGCACAAAGCAAGGCCATCAAACTCTGGAGCAGCTATGAATGGTTCTCCTGGTATCCCAGTACTACCCAGCCCAAACTGTCTCTCCAGTCTCAGGCTGTACATGACCATGCACAGCCCTGGCCCATGATGCCGAATCTCTTCTCTATCGCAGTGGAGAAAGCGTTGCAAAAAGCACAGTAGTAGGCTGAAGCGCATGTGCACACCCACACTGAACAACAAGGCTGAGGTATTTCACCAGTCTGTGTATTTTAGCACCTCTCCCAGCCAGACCTCTGCAGTCTGTTCCAGCTGCCAGCAGCTCTTAAATGGCTGTGGTCATAGTTTAGACTAAGGGAGGAAGAAGGGAGGGGATGGAAGGAAATATCAATTTAAAAACAATCCTTTTTAAATGTGAGAGAAAATGGAAATTTGTGATAGATCTGTCTTGTACAAAAACCAAAAAATAAAAACCCCCTAAGCCCGGTAACTCCTGACTCGGCTGTGCCAGCCAGTGGATTAGCTCTTCCTTTCACACCCTCTCAGTCCGGAAACTTGTGATCTCACCAAGCGCTGGAAGGGACTGCTGCTGGCTGCTCCAGCCCCTCTCACTAGCAGAGGTAACTAAAGTGCTATTCAGCAGACAGATGAATGAAAAGTGGAGAAAGGTTTCCTTTACTGCTGTTATGCAATATACAGTGCACAGAGCCAGTCATTTCTGTCTGCTAATTATTGAAACTGGAGATGAGCTGAAGGAACCTTCTCACTGGGGGCATCAGGGTTGGAGAGAAAGAAAAGAGGAGTAAATCCAGATTGAGCAGGCTTTTTCTTATCGAAAGTAAAGCACGAGATGCTTAGTCACACCAGTGTTGTCACCACTCCAGTTCTTGGCAAAATCAGCCCATTTTCAGAAGTCATAGCTTTTGCAGGCGGTTTTCCTCAGCTTTATTTTCAGTCAGAAATCAGTTACTGCTAACCTCTTTTCATGGAAAAGCTTAAAAATGGACAATTGGGAGTCTGAGGGACCATTACTTAATTCAACAGAGAACTCAAGAGTTGGACAAACAAGGAGCAAGCAGCACAAGATCAAGACTCACGCGGTTTCCCAAAAGCGGCTCTGATAAGACCTCTCTTCCCAGCAGAAGTGCCCCTGAGCAGAGATGCTCCCGAAGCTCTCCAGGACATTCCCCATGCACAACTCCAAACAGGAACCTGACACACTGCAGTAACAGAAAAGCATCACCCAAGGTATTTCAGCTGAAGTAGCCAAGCATTAGCAATAGCGAGCCGGCAGCTCTGGGACGTAGTCTTCCAGAATGTGCAGCTTTTGAAGCCATTTTTGAAGTCTTGGAGAGTGAAGGCAGCCTTTTTCCAAGGGAATGACAGTGCAGAGCCGAGGAGGGGAGGATCATGCCTTGGGTCTAGCGCTCCCCCTCACCCCAGACCAGCCCAAAATAACAGGGCAGGTACTTGGCTCACTGAAGAGTGAAATTCTGTGTCATTGGGAGTCACCACTGCAGCAGATCCAAAGTGACTCAGAGGGAGGATGGCAGCTGCAGAGGAGCAAGAGAGAAACGACTCACATGGGGGAAAGGAAGCGAACAGAAACACTGTCCCGCCCAGTGCACGTGGCTGGGTGCACGTGGCTGGTCCTCGTCCCAGCTCTGACATGCTGGCAATGGAAAGCTCTGCAAAGGGGCTGTGAGTGGATGGAGGACTAGAGCAGCTGAACTATGCCAAGCACGCTGCCATGGAGCCTCCTGACAAACCAAGGAGTTGGTTTCCCTCAGGACAATGCAAGTGCAGTGTCCGTGCACAGGAGGCTCAGCATGTACTTGCAGCTGGGCCAGGGTCACACAGCTCTGCTGCAGAAGGAGCCTAAGACTTTCTTTAGAGTGAAAATAAGATACACCTTTCTTTTTTTTTCTTCCTACATCACCAAGTTTCAAGTGAATATATACACACCTCAAAAACTCAATTAAATAATCCAGCTATTTCTACGACAGCCAAAATATCTGGGAAAAGATTAAAGTAAACTCAGCAACAGCCATTCAAAACGTTTCCCAAGGCACAGCCAACAAAAACTTGTCAAAGCTCATAACTTATGAACCAATTTGCACAGAGAGCGTTCTTTTGGCAGCAGGCAGGCAGAGCATGTCCCTCAGCTCCCAGGCACCTCAAGCAGCCGCACACATGTGGGGACAACCTCAGGAGATGTGGCAGGACAGCTCCAGTGATGGCTCTGCCCCACGTGCCATCACCAACACTGCTTCAATGCTCTGGGCTCAGCTGAACACCGTAAATACTGGCAGCTACTCTGATGAGTGAAGCAAATTTTTTCTCATTTGCTTAAAAAGCTGCACTCCTCCCCTTCCCTCTATGGAAGAAACAAATCCCTAGTTGCCATGATGGTCCCCATTATTGCGATACTTTTTGGTGGGAAATGACAAGTAACTCAATCAGGACATACCCCTGTACAGTCTCATGAGGCAACCTTTCAGGGTCCTAGATTACATTTCCCTCTCTCCTCCTTTCTTTCCCTAATCTTCCTTCAGGATACTCCAGTCCTCTGCTCCTTCCCAGTGATTTACAGAGCTTACATATCCGTTGGGATGTTGACAACTCCCAAAAAGGGGAAACAAACCCAACAGTTCCAACCTCAAAGACAGTGGCATACAAACCTGAGCATCTCATTTCATAGAATCATAGAATCATAGAATGATTAGGGTTAGAAGCGACTCCCAGAGGTCAACCAGTCCAACCCCCATGCAGGAAGCAGGGACACCCCGAACTTGATCAGGTTGCTCAGGGCCTCATCCAACCTGGCCTTGAACTTCTCCAGGGATGGGGCATCCACCACCTCCCTGGGCAACCTGTTCCAGTGCTCCACCATTCTCACAGGAAAGAACTTTTTCCTAATATCCAATCCAAATCTCCCTCCCTCTATTTTAAAACCATTACCCCTTGTCCTGTCACAACAGGCCCTACTGAACAGCCTCTCCCCATCTTTCTTGTAGGCCCCCTTGAGGTACTGGCAGACCGCTATAAGATCTCCCCGGAGACTCCTCCAGGCTGAACAACCCCAACTCTCTCAGCCTGTCCTCACAGGAAATTTCCACTCCCTCTGCAACCCCCTCTGCCCATTTCTTCCTTCTTCAATGAAATAACTACGATGCTATTTAGAACTTTATGTAAGCAAAAAATTTGAGCTCTGGGATTATTTTCTTAATGTAGTCTTCTATCACGTGCCAGTCCTGCCAGCACTTCAAACCACTGCTCTAAGCAATGACAGTCGGTGATACAGATCTCCTTTTGTTGGTAAACACATTGGCAGGAGCATCTGGGCGTTAAAGAGAAGCACATCTGGGTACTACCTACCTATTTCAGGCAGCTCTCTGGGAACAGATGAAAATCAAAATTCCCCAACCCCCACCCTAAAATACAAAAGAAATCCTATTATAAACTGACAGCTTAGCAAGTGGCCTTTCCTGCCCTGTGCACTGCCATGTGCCAATTTGGAAATAATTAACAACTGTTTTCATTGAGGGAAGACTGAAGGGAACTGCAACACAGTTTTCCACAGTCTACCTATGAGGCAGAACTGCTCACCAACCAGAGGAGCAGCGGTCCCTCCACTGCCCAGACCTCAACCCCGGAACTGAAGAGATAGATCTGAGGCTCTCTGGAGTAACTCGGAGGGGTTTGCTTCAGTCTGCCAATTAATTCCAAATGACTATCAAAACAAGATGTCAACACAGTAAGTTTGTAGTAAATAATTTCTCAGTAAATGTCCTGGCCTTGTCATTGCCATGATTAATAGTGAAATTCTATCTGCTGATGAGGTGAAAATAACACGTATTGTGCAGTGAACATTTTGTAGGCTCTTAGTAATTTGGATCACAGTTTCCCCACAACTTTTCTACTGAGCCCTGTCAACGTATCTCAATTGATCCACAACACATACAGTTGCTGTCTACAGTCAGGATTTCCCTAGGAGTAAACTGTGAATCCTGACATGTTCCCCTCAAAAGGCACAATGATTTTCCAGTGTAGCAAAATCCCCAGAAGGACCCAACATCAAACTCTTTTCCTTTCTGACTCAACAGGATCCAAATCTGTCCCTCAAGAGAGTAAAAGTGCTCTCAGCAACCAACCGCAGCAACAAACCTTTCATTCGCTGCGTTCTGCTCTGCAGCTGAGAAAATACATCTGCCGCTCTCCCAGCTGCAGAATGCACCTAGCTGGGACTCGCATGGCAATAGGTGAACTTCTGCACACCCACTGTTCTGCCTCTGCACTGGCTCCTAAATAAATAACAGATACAGAGAGGGCATTCTCTACCCTATTAGTCAGGATAAAGGCTGAGGGAAAAACTGGAGAATGAAGACTCCTCAGCTTATTCTAACTGGTGGATAAAATGCTAGCTGAAATCCATCCCAAGCACACCACAGCCTGTGGTCCTTTTCATATTTGAGAGGCATCACTGCTGTCTTCCTCACCTCTATCCCACACTTCAAGGAAATAGCTCTGTCTTGAGTATCTGTGACTGTGATTGCACTTTCTTTTTTATGGTAAGCTTTCTCAGAATTTTTCATTTTCAAAATCTTCAGCCCTCTCTATAACCCTGAGCACATTCTCACTGTAGGAATCATCTGCAGTTTCTGAGCTCTGCCCTCGATGGTTATCCTGAGAGTTTGCTGTGCTCTGATCTGCACAGAGCATCTTCCTGTTAAAAGGAAGGGATGAGAATAAGCAGTACAACAACTGTCCTGACCCCTACTTCTACTTATAAGGCTTACCTGGAGTAAGCCTGGCATGAACCAAAAGTTTACACTTCACTACAGGACGGATTGTGCAGGACCTCTACTGCCAGAGGTCAGCCAGTGCCTGAACCTGCACACAAGAACCAGCGATACAGGATGGACTGGAGGGGTAAAAGACACAAGGGTGGATGCATCACTAGTTATCTCCTTCACTCTGAACCATTTCTTCATTTCCCAATGCCATGTTTTTCTACAAGCTGAGAAGGAGGAGACAGGATTTAGAAATCAACTCCACAAAGACAGGCTGGATCAAGGATTCAGCCGTGTAATTTGGCACTGAAAAGGGCTTGGCTAATTGATCCGGTTGAGAGTCTGGCCAGATATTCTTTGATATGAACTTGGATTTATTTCAGCAGTCACATACATGCCCTCTCTCCACCCACACCGTGAGACAATGGACAGCAGACAGCTTGTATCTGTAGTAAGTGGACTGGATACCATGAGACATATTGCCAATTATAAATTAATGAAGTCCAGAAAAAGCAACAATGATCATTTCTCAGGAACAGTTTCCTCTCATATGGTGACAAAAGAAATCCCAAATCAGGGTTATTATATATACCAATTAAATTCTTTAGCTAAAGAAAAAAATTAGTATTTTAATGGAGGAGAAACTAGAACATTTGGTTAAAATGTTCTCACAGAAATGTTAATTACCACAGGCATTAAACAAACGGAAATCAAAGCCTACCATTTGTTGAGCACTTTGAAAAGTTTTAATGCAAAAAATGTGCTGGAAAGAAGCCTTCAATTTTTCCTCATGAATTAAAGCAAATCCCTGTAAATGAAGCTACATCTATCATGCTGCTAATCAGTCCGCAACCGCAGATGTAATCCATCAATCAAAACTGCTCCTGCACAAACTTTCCATAAAAGATAATGGAATTAATCTGGTTTGTTGGATACCAAAATGTGAAGATGCCTGCTCTGCTATTTCATCTCAGAGCCTGTCATTCAGAGACAATAATGCCAGATGTAACTAATAGAAGTTAACCTCACAATACCTCCCATCTTCCACCCTGTGTTTATTCCTCACTGATCCTCAAAGACTGCGAAGGGGTTGTGTAAGAGAGGTTGAGAGTTGCTGTTTGACTCCCACTTTGGAAAACAATGTAACCTGCACTTGGCTGGCTGGGCACCAGGCTGGGGAAACCTTTGCTCCTTGGTGGTCAGCAAACCTTTGAGGCGATGGGACAAGAGGGTCGGGGTCTCATGCACAGCTGCCTGGGACCTTCCATTATATCTGCTGTAGCATGAGATTATAGGAACTAAACTTGATGCTGACCAGGAAGATGCCTGGGTCCTACAGACTGACAGATTTAGTACTCTGCCAGAGAGAATCCAGATTGGTAGTGCTTTGAGCACAATATATCCTTCAAGAGATGCCAAGGCCAGTCATGCAGCCTCATTTACTGAAGATTACAATTTAGACAAGTGTTTCAGAGGAGGCATCATACCATGTATTGCTTGTTTCCTCAGTGAAGAGACCTGTTCTCTTCTGGGCAGCAAATTTATCTGTAGCCAACCTGAAATAAATGTAAAGCTATTTAGAGACTGCCACAAGATAAAGGAACTGACACTCTGAAACTCACAAAAGTAAAATATTTAGTATTGCTGAAAGGTTTCAGCATAAACAGATATAGAAACATGCATATACACACATATTTCTTGCAGTTACCTAAAGAAGAGAGCAAAGAGCTATATGTAAGGCACAACTCTTTTGTCTGCTGCACACATGAAACTCCAGATCCTTAACTCCTTCCATTGATTTCAGTAGCTCTGGGCCAGATCCAAATTGTCCAAGGCGTAACCTTAATGTGGAGGATAATTTCCTGGAGATAGCAGCACTGTTTTTTTCCTGTTTGCTATACATCCAAACACATTTAGACAAGTTCTGCCTTCAGACACATGTATGTACTTCTTGTGTTTATAATGACTTGTGGTTCTGTACTGTATTTACCCTAGAAACCAAAATGACATTAGAAGAGCAAGTCCTGTTTAATTTTATAACTTATACATTACATTTTCTACTACCACAGGAAGCTATTATCATCTGCTCTGTAAATATGCAATCCATACTCCTGAACATTTTGTTACTGATCATCAACAAATACAAACAAACTTAGGATAACTTGCCATTAAAGGCAGAACATTAAAAAAATCTGAAATCTCAACAATTCAGTAACACTGATACTACAAAATCTGGCCTTGTACTAACAGGGAATATACGATGTCATTTAAGGCATCCTACAAATTGGAAATTTTAAAATCATGGAATCACTTGGGTTGGAAGAGACCTTTAAGTCCAACGAGTCCAACCACAGCCTCACCCTGCCTAGTCTACCTTTTAAACACCTCCAGGGATGGTGACTCCCTGGGCAGTCTGTTCCAATGCTTCAACTACTGACCAGAAGAGAACAGGTCTCATCACAGAGGAGCCAACCAGTCTTCTCCAACATTTATGAGAAAAAGGAAGCTCCTTTCAGGTATACTAAAAGCTACCCAATATTCTCCTATAAAAGTTTGGAGAAATTAAAATATCTTTGTAAAGTTTGCTTCTCATGTCAGTCCACACCCAGGTATTCCTCCAATGTCAGGGAGACAATCCAGGGCAATCAACTGACGAGTGATGGTTTTGCCTTAAATTATGTACATGCAGGTACTCCCACTAACTAAAAATGCTGACCGAATACACTCTATGTGTTACTTTATAGCGTTGTATGCAATTCAGAATACGACTTCTCCTTTCACAGAATCACAGAATATTAGGAACTGGAAGAGACCTCAAAAGATCACCAACCCCCCACCCCAAGCAGGATCATCTAGACTAGGTAGCATAGGAACGTGTCCAGATTGGTCTTGAATGTCTCCAGAGAAGGAGACTCCACAACCTCTCTGGGCAGCCCATTCCAGTGATCTGTCACCCTTGTTTTTATTGAACACACTAATGAAACATTAAGTCTGATTTTCATTACAACGAGCAATACTCCAGGAAGTTGGTATCAATAGTGAGCACCATTTTTTTTAGACCTGGTACATTAAAATACATATACATGTTTTGGTCAATTTTCTACTGGAATGAAAGGGAGGTATTTTATTTTCTGGATGAAGAAACCCTACAACCATAAGGATGATTTATGCAATGAGAAAGGTATTATTAATACAATGGAAGAAGAATGAGCTGATACACACATACACACCCTTCCCCCTCACTCCTTATACACAGTCCAGCACATGACTGGCAAGACAAATTAAGATGACAAAGTTACTAACATGCAAAATATAAAAAACGCCAGTGAAAGTGAAATGAGAGGTACTCCAGCTTTCCAGCCGTCTCTCAAATCCCTCCATTAGTGCTTCCAGAAATGCTGCCGCCGCTGCCGAGCTAACAGGCAGCGGTCCGGCAGAAAGAGGCACCTGCAGAGAGCCTTCCTGTGGCATGACCCCACCTCACCCCAGAATGATTTTAAACACTTTGGCAGCCCAGTCAGACGTTCACACCCAGCTGACTGGTTTTGAGGGCTGGGAGAGGAAAGATTTTCACTCTATTTCCAGTAATATCAAAGCACTACAACTTTAAAGAATCAATTCTAAAAGCAAGTTGCTGATACAGTGATCTTGGGGATTCAAAGCTGAGAGAATTAGATCAGGACAAAGGGAACCATGAGTATAAATTCCCTGAAGATCACGAGTTCACTTCAGTTTTCTGGAGCTTACCTCATGGTTGAAGCTTCCTTGAAAATCAGTGGAGAGGTGGGTAAAACTTCAGAGGGCAACTAATATCTCTGTTACCATAATATTTCAGGAAGTTTTAGGATGGATGAATTGCCCCCTTGATGTGAGTCTGTCCTTATGCACCATAACAGGACCTTACATGATTTTTATTTTCAGGTAGATAAAGCTGAAGAGCCTGTGATCTTTCATTTTGCAAAGGAGAACTCTACAGGGAATATGAATAAAATGCATAGAATTTTAAGACAGACAAAGTAAAGGGGACACTCATTCACCAAATGTGGACAAGAAGTGCAGAGGCCAGTGAGAAGAAAGCAACCATTGCCCAGGACGCCAGCTGGCAGAACTGCAACAGAGCTTGATAAACCATGGATACCGTCATCCTAGAAGTTCCTGGTCAATCAGAAGAGTAGAGAAGGAAAGTGGCAAAACTTCTTACAATTCAGTGGCCAATCCTCTGACTTGCAAGAATAACTTTTATGGAGGGTGCAAGATATGCATCATAATGGAGATGTTCTGCTCAGTTCTATAGTCAACTACACTATACACTGATGTGATGAGGACTGCCAGGATGTGGGTCTTCATTGCTCCCACACTATTCTCAGAGAGCCAAAGCTCTATAAATCAAATAGGACCTTATTGCACGGAGACAAGATTAAGACATAGTCAATGTATCTGATTAGAAATGAGACTCTTGTTATACACAGGCTGTATATATTGACTACATTATACTGACCATTGCCTTCCAACTCCCAATTTATAAGATTTCCCTTTGGGGAATTAATGTTGACCTTTACAACAATGTTAAGCAGGTCGCCTCAGCCTAGAGGCACTGTTTTTCCTTCAGCAGAGGATTCCAAGTAGTTTCACTCTACTCTGCTTCTTTCACACAACTGCTATTCTTTTCTTACAAATGGGTATGATCTGTTGAAGACCTGGAACATTTTATCCCATAGAAAAACTCATTCAAAAGTACCATCTGTTCTTCCTGTAGGGGCACAGTAATGTCAAAAACTGTTTAACATTCCATAAATTAAGACCATATAATGGATAGCTCATTGTTAAAGTGAAGCAAAGAATCATTTGGAACCTGATGACAGACATTTTATTGGGATTTTGCCTTAAAAATAGTATCAAATGTATTATTTTTGGTTTGCTGATTAAAAAACTTCACATATAATGCTAAACAGCAAAGTCATAACACAATCTATGCCTGGCTTTATCCCCACTTCCATCAGTGTCAGCGGGGTCCTTTCCAATAACTTCAGGGGGAAGCTTGGACTGGGTCAATGGGTTAGAACAGATTCACTGAAAAAACAAATTCTTTTCTCATTTCCCCTGGTATGTGTCTGTTGTATCTGCATGATACACTTTGAAAGAGAACTGAATTCAATCTTCAAGTTTAAGAGCCATTAAAATATGTCTTATTTTATAGATGTAACGCTAATGTATTTCAGTCACACAAACACACACAGAGCTCCCCACCAACCTTTCACTTAGTGGTAACACAACATTAATGACAGAAATTAATAGGAAAATACTATTTGCTGTTCCTTTGTACATCCAAATGCTAAGAAATGCAGATGTTTAATCAATAGCAAGGCTGGATAGAAAATCCTGCTGAGTATGTATCATCTGAGTCAACATTAAAACAGCCTTCATTTGCCATTCATACAGAGAAACCACAGTTAAAAAAAAAGTCTAAAACAAAAAATAAAACATGCACAAAAGAAATCAATAGTGCTTAATTGGAAAAAAATGGCACTATAAAATCCTCCACCCAAGAGTGGGACTCAAGTGGCACTCTGCCCGGTTCTCTGGGCTTCCTGGGGACAAGCAGTCCTCCCTGGCATGCAACTCTTGTCACAGGCGCCGGGAGCTGCATGTGAGCTGTGCTCCTGCGGCTCAATGAAAATCTTACACTTCCTAAATCAGAAAGTACTATATATCTGTGTGTTTCACAGCCTGTTAGTGAAACACATAAGTAGATGACACTTAATTCTTATTACTCAGAGCATGTACCATCTAAAACTTGAGCTATGCAAGCCCATAAAGTTATTACTCAAAACTATGTAATCGTACACAATTACTATCATCTCTTTGTGAAACTCTCACAGTTTCTATAATAAAATTCACAGAAATAAAGCACTTTTAGCCCAACCATTACTATTTCCAGAGACAATGCCTATTTTTTCCATTACACCAGATCTTTGGGGGAAGGGCAGGAATGGCAGGGAGGGGGAAATGCAACTTGAGAAGTGGTAAGTGTGTCAAAATCTAAATTACTTTGAGATATTTTGCAGCACAATCATCCTTTATGCTTGTGCAGCTCAGCTCATATGGCTCACATTCAGCCTGTCACACTGAATCATTGCTACTTCTTGACTTACATTAACAAAAACAAACCTTTTGCTTCAGTATGTGAGGTAAAATGCTCTCTGAATTCCCAGTCAAAAGGCCAGAAGCTGCATTAAAAGTAATTGTTATTGTAAGAAGCTCACTTCTGAGAAGAATAAAAAAAACCAAAAAAACTCCATGAAGATCTGACTAATAGCACAAACACATGTGTTGCTTATGGAATATTTTGGAAAAAAGAAATCTGTGCTGCAAAAAGCTTTGTCCACAAGCAGAGTAGACACAGCTTTAGCGGTCTTACCTAACAAAGCAAATCCACCCTATATACATAAGTCTTTAAACTGTATCACACATAAGATATTTAACAAGAGCTTTAGAGTCTGATGAAGGGTTAGAAAGTAAATGTAGAAAACAAAGTACAAAATCAGAGAGCAACACAGGCAGATACAATCTTTGCAACTAGCAGAACACAAGGCAGAAATCAAAGCCAGCACTCAAACAAAGTTATTTTACACCTCTCCCAGTAAATTTGCAAGGAATGCCCAGTTAGGAAGGATTTCTGCTGACCTGTGGATGTGCAGCAACGTAGATGCAGTGAGTTTTCCTATCACCTTTTGTTCCCAGCCATGTCAGCTGTGCTCTGCTCCAAGTGCTGCTCACACTCCCAAATCCCCTTTTCCAGCTCTATCTTAGGAACTGCCCAGATTTTGTAGTGTAATCTGAGCAGGGAAGTACCATGTGCCTATGATATGGTTAATTCACGTTTTACCCCCCGCAACGCCTAAGGAAGCTGCTTCGTATTTCAAAGCAGTGCGTGGCTGTCTGACCCAGGTATGGCCAGGGCAGCACTGGGGCTGCCTCCTCCACCCAAACAGGGCTGTTACACCACTTGCTCCCACCTAACAAATCCTGGGATGGGAGACTCGACGGGCTGCAGAGGCCCTTGGCTCTCTTTCCCTGGGGGACAGAGCACAGAGGAGACAGACCCCGCACCAAAGGGAGCCAGCTCTCCTTGCAGAGGGCCCCCATCACCACACTGGGGACATCACCATCCTCACGGGTAGTAACGAGGCCCTTCACAGACAGCTTGAACAAGGCCCGTTGAGAGGAGGCTCTTGAGGCCCCTTGAGACCAGTGCACGCTGGGTCCAACATCTTTGGCAACAAACACATTAAACGGGGTGTGCTGCACATTTCCCACCCATTCCTCTTGAGTGGTGCCATCAGCTAAGCACGAAGCAATCTCAGTTTCTTCTGCTAACAGAAGAAAGCTTTCTGATACACACAAACACACACACAGAGGAACCTCTAAGCTTTCCTCTATCAAGTCTTCTGCTAATATTTTTCTACTGTACTGACCTATTTCTGGTTTTATTTGATGATAAGACTGCACTGCAGAGAAGAAGGAAATGCTTCTTCCTCACAAATTCTGCAAAGGGATGAGTTAAACCAGTTGTGAAGCTGCCAACCAAACCAACACCAGAGAAGGGACAAAGAAGGGGTAGAGGAGTCCTCAACTGCTGTTACTCCTACTCATCTAGCCCTAACCTCACCAGCAGGTCCTAAGCACTGGACACCCGAAAGTACTTTGTGTGGGATTTCTAATGATTGCATTATGCATCTACAGTCCTCCTTCTGCAAACTCTAGACTTTTGTTCTGAAGCAAAAGTGCTAGCTCTATCTTCTCTGTAGTTTACAGGCACCAGTTATGTTTGAAATCAACATGGATCACAGATTCATAGAATGTGTTAGGTTGGAAGGGACCTTGAAAGTTCATCTAGTCCAACCCCCCTGCAGTAAGCAGGGACATCTTCACTAGATCAGGTTGCCTAGAGCCCCATCAAGCCTGACCTTGGCTATAAAGACCTTGAATGTAAGGTAAAACTTGAAATAATGTACTATATAAGACTATTTCAGAAAAATATACATTCTTCAATGATGAATTCAAGATCTCAGCTCAGAAATTTGATCTTGATTAGTTATAATGACGATCGCTTACAAAAAAGTAGCAAAGAAGAAATGATCTCAAAGGTTAGGAATTGTGTCCAACAGACCTCTTGCTGTCTGTCTGCATTTTTGTCCACAACTTGTTCCTCCAGCAGGCACAGGCATCACCTCCACTGTGCCCTGAGCAGTACTCCATGATCCTCACCCCATTTACATGGGACTCCACACTTCCCATCCCAACTCCTGCCAGTGACTCCTCTGATTTCTGTGCACCAAGTCCGCAGGTCAGGGCCAGGTAGTGAGGGCTGCACAGCTTGGACAGGTCACAACTGAACGCAGGAAGGCAGCACTTCACTGCTTCATTCCATTAGCCTGTAGGACCGGCTACAAACTGCTGAAATGATGACTAATCAGATCTTATTTTTCTCTAAGGCAGTTAATGAACAGCCAATTAAGTGTCTCAGTAATCCTGAAATAACAAAGGAATATTCTTTTTGAGTGACAGTTAGCAGCTACTTAGCAGCACAAGCCACCATCACAGTAAAGGGCAACAGATAGTGGCTAGAAGATCCTTTCACCCACATCATCCCAAAGCCACCACTTCCTCTATGCCTCAGGCAGTACTTAGAGCTGAGAGGCCTGTACTGGGTACTGTACAGTCACTGAGTATGCCAAGGGTAGGTGTACCACCACCACCACCCACCACTGCTTTCTCCTAGGGCTTTGCTTCTTTTTCTGCAACCTGAGACAGGTAACCACCTGGGATGCCCTGGAGAAAGGGCAGTACACCACTATGGCAGCCAGGCCTCCAGCTGGAAGATCAGGCATCCACACTCTCCAAGTTCAGTAGGGCAGCCACTGGCTATCTTGTGGTTCAGTCCTTATCTTTTCCAGACTCCAAACAAATCCATGAAAGCTTGATTTTGATCATATAAATCAGGAAAAGATTAATATATATAAACACAACTTAGTGTGGTACCCTAAAAACAAGGAATGACATTTTTAAAAGAATCCATAATCTTGTTTTTTGAAGTATTTATTCAGTGGGAATTGTGCTGGAGCAAAGAATGCAAAACTTAGGAGCTTCCAAGAGGGGGTCATGTGAAATTACTGTTTCGAGATTTTTCCAAATCACTAACATTTTTATTCTGAATACATTTTTAAGAATCTGCCAACATTTTTTTCACCATCAAAACAGGCAAACTTTTTTGCTTTTTATATCTGTCCTTCTTTTTTACAGGTTTAAAAAAAATCTTGCTGAAAACGTATACCATTTCTGTAGAAGCCTCTGTAATCTACAATGACACTGCAGATTTTTTCAAATTACAAAAAAAAAAAAGAACAAAGAACATCCTTTGTTTCAGACAAAGAATTTCAGGAGAAACCACAAAATGTTCAAGCAAAACATTAAACATTTGATTTTCCACCCGTTTTGCCAGCAGTCTAAGTTTTCCCATAGTTCTAATATCAGGGTCAATAAGGAGGGGAAGGGAGGTAGGTCAGAGGGACTACACTCTGCAACTTAAAAATCTGTGCTATTTGAATGACAATGACAACAGGATACAAGCTGCAGAAAATACTCCTCTTTAACATAACTTCTCTTTTAATGAGGAAACAAGACCTACTTAATTGTGTCAGGAGGATGGATCCAGGCTCTTCTTGGTGTTGGCCAGTGTTAGGACAAGGGGCAATGTGTCCAAGCTGGAACATAGAAAGTTCCATCTGAGAATAAGGAAGAACTTTTTCACCGTGAAGGTGACAGAGCCCTGAAACAGGCTGCCTAGAGAGGATGTGGAGTCTCCTTCTCTGGAGACATTCAAGACCAATCTGGACATGTTCCTGTGTGATCTAATCCAAATGATCCTGCTCAGGCAGGGAGGATTGGACTAGATGATCTTTCGAGGTCCCTTCCAACTCAACACATATAATAATATTTAATATTAATTTACTCATCAGGGAACAAAGGCCATTGAAAAACATTTAGAAAAGGTTACTGGCCTTATTCCTCAAACCCTGCACTCTGCCCCTGCCCAAGCGCTTGCCTGCGCACACCTCGCTCTGCGCCCCATCCCAGTGACTAACGTGAATGGCTCACGTGTCTCAGCGCTCTCAGGGCTCGGGCCCAACATGAGGAGCTTCCTGATGGCAGATGTTATTTAGTCTCATTAGATGAGTTTTAGAAATGCAGGCTTAAAAAGAAATGGAAACATTTCATTTTAAGCCCAGTGGAGACTATTTTATTTAAAACACACACATGCTTGCCTGACACACGTCAGTGACTAATTTAGTGGGTTTTTTTCCAGTGCAAAGAATATCACAACCATGGCAGCACCTGGAACTGTAGCTGCATGTTAGAGTACCACAGAGCCCAGCACCACACAAGCATGCAATAAAATGCCTCGAAGATAAGCAACCACAAACTAATGAAATGTAGTCAAGAATTAGAAATAAACCCATGAAACTGTCCAGCCTAGAGGATGCTTCATCCTCATGGTAAAAATCATTCAGTGCTAATTTCTTTTTTCATAGAATCATAGAATGGTTTCAGTTGGAAAAGACATTCAAGATCAAGTCTAATCATCTATCCAGCACCATCAGGCCCAACACTAGACGATGTCACCAAGCACAACATCTGTTCTTCTTCTAAACACCTCCAGGGATGGTGACTCAACCACCTTCACTCTTTACAGGAGAGATTTGATTAAATATAAATATAGACCAGTGAGTTTCCTTTATGATTACTCGGATCTTAGTTCATTATATTTAAATTAAAGAATAAAAAGGATGCACTTCAAATTAATGTGCTTGCCCAGGCTGTTACATGTTCATGATCTTTTATACATCCCAAGCATTCAGACAACATCTTGCAACACCCCAGGGTACGCTGTACCACGTCAACACTTTGAGAAGAACACAAAAATATCTTAATAACAATGAAGAGAAGTTGCTTATCATATGATCTTGCTATTAATGTCTGCATTTTAGAAAAACCCACAAATTATTACAAACACTTTCCACGGGACATATCCTTCTGGCTATGCAGCAGCCATGCTGGGAACCAAACCATGTCGGAAAGCAGACTGCATTGTGGTTCTGCTCTGAAGGCAAACTCATGTTTCAAAGCATCCCACATGCAGTTCCTCTTACTGAGCAGATCCATTGATGGTACTTACCAATTCGGAACTGAGGGGTAATCCCCCAAATCAGTCTGCTCTGTACAGTATCAGATTATATCCTTTCCAAGCAGCGGTCCAAGATTTATACATTAATCATATTCAGTCTTTCAGGATCATCAGACTGTATGTTATATTGATTATATGACTGAGCTCCACACACAAGGCAGATCAGTTCAGGAAAGGAAAACATGACATGCTACCAAATGTAAGTGTTCTGGTTATTAAAACTGAATAAGGAAAAAATAAGCCTCAACAGACCTGGCTAAGCCACTGGGCAAGCCCCAGCAGCTCAGAAAGAAAGATGTTCTCTCTCAATAACGACTCCACCAGGCTGTTAGTGGGGCTATGGGGACTATCCCCACTCTCCACTACAGCTGTGCTGGTGAGGAGACCTCCAGCTGCCTGTCTTGACACCCAGCAAGAGCCCAGCTCCCTTCAGATGTGGCTGCCTGGGCAGGCTCTCACAGCCCTCCTAATTCACTGCAGGAAGTAAAGACAAACCCAAAAGCCAGCAGGATTATCTTCAATAGTCTAATTAGTGGCTTGAGATAATCCATTTGATTTTGCCTAAAGCAAATTAGGAAGCGCTCACAGGAACTGTGCAGCCATCAGATAGCAGGACTGCTCCCTCCTGCCAAGAGGCACAGCCCCTACCAGGGAGAAGCTCTGGGAGCAGTCAGAGAGGTTGGCTATCTGCACAGATGCCCACCCTTGAACCCAGGCCAAATAACTGCCCAGTAGAGTTACTAGAATTTACTCTACCAACTCCATTAAAATCCAGTAATAAATTCTACTAAATTATAAATAAACCAAAACTAAGCTTTGGTACCAAAACTAAAACCTGGCAGCCCTTTCCCATGCAAAACCCATCACAAGTGATACATTTGTGGAGGACAGCTGGAACAAATCCATGACATTTATGACATGGTAAAAGCAAACCTTGAGCAAACAACTTTAAATCATTTGAAATACTACTGTGAATAGCTGAAACTTTACAGTTCTCACATGCTACAATAATTAATCATTTCTAAACAGTTGGGTTTAATTCTTTTTTTATAAAAATCATCATTTACAGAAATGATTTTTTTCTTCCATTCCAGCCATATAGTTAAAACAGCATTCTATTGTGAAAAGGTTACAGGCTACACAACAGTTTTAAATGTATTCTGTTTCTCTCCTATCTAAAGATTCATGACACCAGCAAATTGGTATTCCTCTGCCTCCCATCATCTTTTTCACAAGTAACCTGGCCTCCAAAGCCCAGCACATTGAAAAAAAGCAAAAGCCCTAGAAGTTGTTTCGATAAAACACTTCAAAAGGAAAAGCACAGAAAACATAACGCCTTTTAATTTAAATGGAAATTCAAATCTCATCAGCATCCTCTAAATCTCTGTCCACTCCTGTATATCCAGCACTGTCCTAAGTGGTTCACAAATCCTCAGGTAAAAGAACAGCTCTGTCCTTCTGAGGGTAAAGGAGCCATTCAACCTGAACCACGCAGACACCTGGTGCCACTCGCGATGGCTGCTGCAGAGCACCAGTGACCTGTGAAATCTGCCAGAAAGAACTGTTAATGGGACCTGAGCCAAGCGCTGGGCAATAGGTACCACGCTGAAACGATTTAGGACAGCACAAACCATGATGGAAAGGGGCACATCTTAAGCTGATTCTGTCTGACAAACGTGGGTAAGTTGATACTGGACAAATGGCTCTGCTCTCCTTAAGTAAAGCCTGGGGGACACACAGTCTCTCGCAGACATGGCTATAGCAGGACTTGGCTGAGAACCAGCAGCTGGCTGGTAGTCCCCCACCACACGTCTGGCAGGAGGGACAGAGAGAACATTCACTGTGCTAGTGCAGACTCAGCTAATTTAAGGCAAAAACAAAGGTGGTTTGAGCTAACCTGGCCAACTTCGCAGTGAGGTGGATTAAGAACACCCATAAGACCCCTCCTGCCAGCTCTGTTGGTGATATAATCTTTTCTCGTTATATTTTCTGCTTTAAAAAAGTCATGTGTCCATGCCTCAAGAATTGCTTGCTCTCTCTCCCTCCATCCCAAGTCTAGACAAAACCACGTTAAGATCCTTTTTTGACTATACAAGTACAGGTGTAAAAGGTTAGCAGTTACTAAAAGGTTTTGTGGATACAGGAAAAAATGAGTCCCTTGTCTCCAAGGTGTGCTCACTGAATAGAATCAAGAGTAAAAACCAGAACTAAGTTTCATGCTAAGGATAAAAAAAGTAAATCCTGCCATAATAGGCAGGAAAGAGTCTGTAAGGTGAGAAGGGGCATTTTTTTTTGCCTTCACAGAGAGAACTGTGTGACATACTTTGTGACTTTTTCTCCTGAGCCAGACCACCTCTAAGCCACAGAAGCAGTGCGGCTGTCCATCGCTCCCGGGGCTGGACGTGCAGCTGTACCATGGTGGGACTGCCGGCGCAGAAGCACTTCTCACGCTCCCGTCTCCACCCATGGCTCTACAATACCGGATTTCTGGCACTGCTTTGGGCAGCTCGGCAGTCGTTGCCTGCCTTCATTCATAAAAAAAAGACCACACTGATGAAAGCCACAGGCTCTACTGCACCCAGCAATAAAAGTCAGTGACATCTCCTGGTCAAACATTTACTTCCCCTGTCGTCCCTATGTGTGAAGCCCACAGGTCACATCTGGACAATGAAGTCGGGGAGAGCTGCGTGCATGGATCAGTGACAGTGCTTAAATCTTCTTCCTCATTTTGGATTCAATCCACAGAGTTCATTAGCAAACAAGACAGACAGGAATGTATGCCTGTCTTAAAGCAGACCAGGAGATGTAATTAACATGAGTTAATTTTCTTCAATTATATATTGGGTTTGTAACACATGAGAATGAAAAACTAACTCAAAGGGTCTGTCTCTAATCATGTTCAGCGGAAGGAGGAGTGGATCCAGGCCACAATTGAGCTGCAATTTCTTCATATCTGAGTGGGATATGTGCTTGTTTCAAACTGGATTTCTTAAAAGACCACCATAATAATGTAAGCAGGAGAAAACAATCCACTTTTTGGAAAGCCCCTTTCAGAAGGCTCTGCTTTTAGCCCCTGATCTACATGAACACGGAATTGGAAAAGGACCTCTTGGGATATTAACTCCAGACCTCTGTTACTAAAGGCAACATGTCACTTCCAGCAGAAAGAAAGGCTAATATGATGCCAAGGATCTGGAAGGAAATCCAAATTTCTAATGCAAGAGAATGAGGGGAAAAGCTCAACAAAAGTGTATGTATGAGACTATGCCACTATATCAGAGCCTTATTCTAAACACACAGGCTGTTGGTACATCTAAGAGGAGATAAGAGGTGAATCAACATTCTTGCTACCAATAGGGACCTGCATGCAACTTAGAAAAGAAATACCTCAGTACAGTTCAACCCTGGGACAGAGGAAGAAGGGGAGTTCCCAGCAGGCACAGCCCCCCCAGGCTGCTGTGAGATCATGGCTGTTGCCCCAAGGCCAAAGGCAAAGAGCACCCGGCACTGGTGGACCAGCTAGCAGCAGGCTGGCTTCTTCAGGGTATGATGCTGAAAAGCCATGAGGCAGCTGCAGGAAAGTATGTGCCCTCTCTATGTCTTTCAGTAACCACAGAAATCTCTGGATTATTTAAGGGACACTTCTGGTTTTGCCAGAAGGCATTAAATCCCACCTCTTACCCACAAACTAGGGGAAGAAACTTGCGGCAAGGAAAAATTTCCAAAGAACAGCTTGAAAGAGAAGACCAACATTGTAAACATTTGTCATCCCTCAGACTGAAGGAAAGCAAGCTACTGTGAAAGGCACGGTTGGCAGAGGTTTGCTTTGGTTTACACAGGATGCAAAACCTAAAGGCACAAGGATGACGAGGAAGGAGAATCATGGTACCCTCCATAGAAGCCTTGAGAACTGGAAGCATATACCAGTCATTAGAGCAGTGAGAGCTACAGAGTCTTTTAGATATCCCAACATGCACAAAAAAAGGCACAAACCACATCATTTTTAGCATGGAGTGTAAGTGGGTCACAGCCTGGAGATTGGATGTAACTACTCACTGCTCCTGCCAGTCCAGAGGAATGGACATCCACAGGGCTGGGGCATAAAATTGCCCCAACACCATCCCTCCTGCTGTTGAGGAACTGTCCAGCAAAACAAAATATTTCCAAAAAGTGTAATAACAGGGCTCAATGCCAAACAGAGACATCAGTCAAGAAGATGCCATTTCCAAAATATCAATGCTGCTCTACAGCAATCTGCCACCCAGAGCCAAAAGCCAGCCCAGGACATCTGGTAGACTTCATCGTGCACACAGGCAGGGTAAAGCTACACAGGAGCACTCCAATGCAGACTCCCCAGGGCCTCACAGGCCTTTCCCCATGGGCCAAGGGATCCAGCTGTGCTCCTCCAACCAGCCCTCAGCTATGTGAGTGCCGATGGCACTGCAATGTCACCCTTATTGCCACCAAGCACCGTGGACTTGCTGCCCATCATCACCCCTGAAAAACCACCTACAAATTTGCATAAAGGCAGCTTCTTCCAGCCTCAAGCAGAACAAATAAATTGAGGAATATATAATGCAACACTATCACCTAACGCAACTGAAAAGGTGTAAAAAGCGGATGGATGGCAGCAAAAGAGAGGTCTCACATCACAGAAACTGGTTCAAATTTAAAGAAAAACATTTTCCCTAGCATTGAAATACACTGCAAGGCTAGCATTCACCTAATATTTATCCCAATGCAGCCTGCAAAGCAGCTTACTGCAGTACACAGACAAGCAGTCCCACAAAAGGGGAATCCCTGAAGAGCTAAGAGCACCACAGGCCTCATCCGCTTTGACATCAGCTTCCAGTCTTTGCTGAAGAAGGTAAAGCTCCAGCCACCACACCAAATTCAATAAACCCTGCTCAGACCTTCCCCATGAGACAGAGTACATGGACACAATTAAAATAACATGGCTGTTGAAGAATAAGGCAGCACTGGAAAGGGTTTGCCACCACAGTAATGGCAATTAAGGGTGTGATTTCTGGATGTTATTTTTACACCAACACCAACCCTATTAATGCTGGTGTAATGGTCTTTGAAGGTCCAGCTGACTCTGTTTGGGAAAAGCAGCAGCTAAAAGACCCTTTTTTGGCCTCTGTAGGCCCCATCCTGCCATTAGAGGAAAAAGCTTTCCTACTAAAAATAGTTTCATCCATTCTACTCATAAGGTGTTTTAAGTCAAGAAAGCTGTATCATTCTCAGATAACTTCATACCCACTAACCATATACCCTAAGTTGTAGTTTTTGTTGTTAAATGACACTCTAAGTTATAAATAAAGTCGTTTTTATGGGATGTGCCCACAGCCCCTCTCTGCAACCAAAAGGATAAGGATGCCTAAAACAAAGATGTCCCCATGAGGTCAGGAAAGGAGAGAATTCAGGTGCTGATCTGTTAAAAAACCCACAGGAACAGATACAATCTCAAGCACCACCCCTCTACTCATCACCTGTGGGTACAAAGAAACAAAACTCAGCACTAGCACAACTCATCAACAACAACAGTGAGGTTTCCTTCACTACCAAACACTTGGAGAAAGCGCTCCATACCAGTGTGGCACCAGTAAGCTCAAGGGGCCTTCCTGCAGGTGGTACAGGCCATGTGCACAACCCCATCACCTCTGACCTCGCTCCCAGAGGGTAGCTCAGCTCCGGGAGGACCCATAGGCCCCAGCACAAGCCTTTGAGTGACAAGAGGAAGCGATAAGACTAGGGGAGGTGAGGGGGGGCAAGCCAGGTGAGGGGAGGCTCTTCACTATCGTGAGCATGCCGCCAGCCATTCTGCTGCCAGGGGCTGGATTCCTCCACTGATCCAGCAAGCCTGGTCCCCAAAATCTCCCTGTTCCACTCTGTTCCAGAGGCAGCCAGTGAGTACTTGCACCCAGTGCTGCTCCAGGAATCCAAGCACGCCTGCAAAAGCAGGCTGAAAGCGCAATCCTTAGGTAGCCCATGTATTTTCTGCTCTTCCTTTCAAACTTCCCCTCGGTATCCTCAAACACACACGAGGCGAGCAAGCCTGCACAACTTGGAGATCGCGGTTCCAGAACAATTTTGCCAGATTTCCCCCCACCTCCAAATGACATTTGATTTGCAAACACTCCCACCGAACCCGCAGGCTGCTCTCGCCTCCACCCGGGGAGATGTTTTCAATAAAGCAACAGCTCTGGAACATCTACAGCAACTTTTCTTTGACAATTTGCCACTCTCAGAGCAAGGAAAAAAATAATTAATACTTAAAAAGAGAAGAAGATAAGAAAAACCGCGTAAGGAAATCTTTGCATCTTTGTCCCAGCAGCCGGGAAAAGGCTTTGGACCGTGTGTCCCGGCTGCAGCCGGCTCGGCTCCGCTCCGCCCGGGACCGGCGGGCGTCCCGGGACCTACCGCGGGGCTCCGCGGAGGCGGCTCAGCGCTGCACCTCCGCGGAGCGGGGCGCCGGGGGCTGCTCCTCGCCCTGGCCTCCGCGCTCCCGGGACGCTCCGCCACCGCTGCACTTACCGCCCCGCTCCGCGCCGCGCTGCTCCGCTCCGCGGGGGAAAGAGGCAAAAGGGGACCCCGGGAGCCAGAGGGAGGGGCCGGAAAAGCCTCGGCGGGGCTGACCGGCGGCGAGGGGTGTTTGTCGAACCTGACGCCGCGGTTTGGGGCTGCTGCCTCCGCACCGCGGCCAGCGGCAGCCCGGCTTCAGCGCCGGCCGGGCGGGAGGCGAGTGCCCGCCGCCCCGGGGAGCCCGCGGAGCGGGGCTGGACGCGCGGAGACAATGAGATCGGCTGTTTTGTAACGCTCACGTGGAGGAGAACGGTCTGCATCCGATTTCCTGGGGGTTTCCNCTGCTCTCGCCTCCACCCGGGGAGATGTTTTCAATAAAGCAACAGCTCTGGAACATCTACAGCAACTTTTCTTTGACAATTTGCCACTCTCAGAGCAAGGAAAAAAATAATTAATACTTAAAAAGAGAAGAAGATAAGAAAAACCGCGTAAGGAAATCTTTGCATCTTTGTCCCAGCAGCCGGGAAAAGGCTTTGGACCGTGTGTCCCGGCTGCAGCCGGCTCGGCTCCGCTCCGCCCGGGACCGGCGGGCGTCCCGGGACCTACCGCGGGGCTCCGCGGAGGCGGCTCAGCGCTGCACCTCCGCGGAGCGGGGCGCCGGGGGCTGCTCCTCGCCCTGGCCTCCGCGCCCCCGGGACGCTCCGCCACCGCTGCACTTACCGCCCCGCTCCGCGCCGCGCTGCTCCGCTCCGCGGGGGAAAGAGGCAAAAGGGGACCCCGGGAGCCAGAGGGAGGGGCCGGAAAAGCCTCGGCGGGGCTGACCGGCGGCGAGGGGTGTTTGTCGAACCTGACGCCGCGGTTTGGGGCTGCTGCCTCCGCACCGCGGCCAGCGGCAGCCCGGCTTCAGCGCCGGCCGGGCGGGAGGCGAGTGCCCGCCGCCCCGGGGAGCCCGCGGAGCGGGGCTGGACGCGCGGAGACAATGAGATCGGCTGTTTTGTAACGCTCACGTGGAGGAGAACGGTCTGCATCCGATTTCCTGGGGGTTTCCACAAACAGAGAGCGGTGTGTGTGTGTGTGGTGTGTGAAAGCCGAGCCCCACGCCCGCCCTGGGGCAGAGGTGCGTCCTCTCCTGGGTTGCCCCAGGTTAGGCCCACTCAAAGGTGGCCTCAAAACTGTGCTAAGAAGTGCTTTAAGTTTTCTGTTCTTTCTTCTCACTGAGACCCGAGTGACCCCAAACTTCCCTCGCCATCAGCCGCCACAGAAGCATCTGGAGATTGTCATGCTAATCTTTACATCAAGAGGGTCCAGTTGTCATATTTATATGACAGTAGAGCCTGTTTATAGAAATTCATCCTGGTACAAATTAAAGACAGGTCCTTGGGAGGGCAAGGTCACTGTGGCACTATGTCACCAAGAAAACATCCCTGTGAGGGTCTTAAGAAAAACCCGGGGTGCTTTCTCCCTGCCAGGCAGCAGGGAACTGCTTGCAAGCACATGGGGCTCACTCAGTCAGAGGGAGCCTGGCTTACCTTGGATGGGAGCTCTAGGCTCTCCCTCAGGGAACCAGGCTCCACTCCCTCCTGCATTTCTGCCTCCTCAGCACAGGCAGGCAGCACAGGGAGACCCAGCTGGGCTGTTTTCAACATCACAGGGCTCCTCCATCTCCTCAGGTATTTAGCTACGTCAGGAAGACACCCACCAATCCCACCCACAGGTCCAGGCCTCAGTGCTTACCCTGCTTCATGCCCAGCAGAGCTGTGGATAAAAGACAGGTCTGCCCAAGCCCTCATGGGAAGGGCCGCAGAACAGAGCACTCAACACCTGGCCAAGGCTGACAGTTCAGCCTTCAGCTGAAGGGCTCTGGACCACCAGCACCACCCCCAGAACAGGGATGCTGACAGCTGCCCCGAGCAACTGGCTGATGGGTTAAGCCCAGCTGCTGGCTTTGCCTTCCCACCAAGCAAGGCATGGAACGGCACCTACTGCTGCTGTTAGAGGCAGGGACTTCCTGCAGTGCTTGGCCAACTTCTCCTGTCACTGCCATTCAGGGGGAGGGGTTCCCGGTCATGCCCTCCTCCTCCTGCACTCTCCCGTTCGCATAACAATCGCAGCTCATCCCAGTAAGTGACAGTAATAATGCATCACTACTGAAGAAACATTTGGGCTGCCTCTGGCTTTCAGCAGCTCCCGTTCACAGGGAAGTTTGAAATCTGCACAGACAAAATGTGTGTACAATTAGGGAAAAGTAGCAGTGTAAGAATTTCCATTTCTGAATACTGTGGTATCCTGCCTGACACAGCGAAGCTTGGGAAAGTGGGCCTGTCTTATTGTGTGATGTTGCAGTGTGTGTGGGGAAGGGGTTTGCTGACGGATGCCCTCAAGGCTAACCAAGCATAAAAAATTATTGCATAACTTTAGCCAGAGAGTTAAACTCTTCAATCTCAACAAGCAACCCTTCAAAAATGATCCTGCACAGCCTTGAATTTCATCTGAAGGAAAAAAGGAAGCATAGAAGAGCAGAGAACTCTGATTTCTCTCTACCTCTGTGAAGATGCAACGTGAGCACTGCTGCTCTGAAGGGAGGGTTTACAGCCCTTTAAATCCTCTGGTGATAGCCCATGAGTGCCATTTGCTATCACCTGGCTGTGCCATGAGCAATGGGAAGCAGCAGAGACAGGAGTAATGCTTCACCTGGGCTTTGCACTTTAGGCTTGCAGCTGAGCTGAGAGCAAGCCCACACTGGCCAGCTCCACACCCCAGAACCCAAGACATGCATGCTTGAGGAAGATCAGAAGAGACCAACAGAGTCAACCTCATAACAGTGAAAAAACTAAAACAGGAATTAGGGGAGACTCCCAAAATCACTTCAGCAGCTTTTGCTGTTGAAGTCATGATGGCCTCAGCAAGGCAACACCTGTAGGTAGTGGAAAAATCTTAGATTAGACCAACCGATGCACATAGAAAATACATAAGAAGCTTTCATGCACACAGATCCTTCCTCAGATCTAAGAGGGGAATGCAAGCTGCACCCCTGACTCTTAGATCTTCACCATTAGGCTTTCTCTCCCTGAAACACTCACTGTTATCACCATTTTTGCTCCATCAGCACAACAAACAGGCAGAAGCAACAAGAGAACCCAACCACCAGACCAATTGAAGACAGAACTTAAAAATCACTGTCAGCACTTGTACAGTGGCATTCCCCATGTAGAGTGATGGGGGGGAGGCTTCAGGAGGAAACACAACCACAGTCACAGTGTTTGCTAACACCTTTAGGAGGGGAGAGGTGCAGGGAAGTTGTGTGCAGGGTCTCAGATTCATGCCCAGCAGCTGAGGATTGAGAAGGAGAGCAATGACACTATGCTGGTGGCTGTGACACAGGAACCTGACTGTGTTCTGCCATGTCCTGACAAAACAATTCATCCCTCTACATATCAGTGTAAAACTGATGCAACATAGCCCCAGAGTACCTTATGGCAGAGGATACAAACTCCTCAGCACAGCAAAGCAAAATAAATAGCTGTTAAGCACCTGCCAGCTCAGCTCTGCTGCACCTCACCACAACACAGCTCACCTGGATGAATCCAGAAAGTCCTAAACTGAACCCAAAATCCAGAGTCCTACATGGGTGGGCTATCCTTAGACAGTACTTTCTCTCAATTTGCCTGAGTAATAATATGACTCGGAAACAAAGTGGTGTTTTTTTTTAACATTATAAGATGACTGAAAATATTTTGCTTAGACTTAAGTGACACTGAAGAACTAATGCATCCAAGATTTCATGAAGTGAGGCTAAATGTAAATAGTCATCATTTCTAAAAGAAAACTGATGAAAATCCCTCATTACTTGGGGACTGGAAGGGTAAGGGAAGCTGTGTGAATCTGTACAATATACACACCAGCCACCATCATTAATGGGATCAGCTCATACCCACTCAGGGAGTAGCTTTGGAAAGAAAAACTAACTCCTTGGAAGTCTGACTGAAAGAAAAAAATGTTCTTTTGGACTTTTATTCAGGCCCTCTGACACTCTGGAGACTGAGCTCTGCATTGGGCACTGAAGCACAGAGGAGTAGCACTTCCAAGAGAAAGGCAGGAAACCTGGGCACATGGAGAGAAGCCTCTGTGCATAGTATAGGTAATCCTACAGAACCTGACCCACTTAGAAGCAACTGAGGCCTTTCCAAACAAAAGCCATAAAAAAGAGGAACCAAATTGGGGTTGGGGGGGGTGGCAAGGGAATGTAACATTTTTTTAATTCCAGCACTAATTCAAAAAAATGTATTCAGTGTTTCCTAACCAGCAATTTCCCAACTGCAGACTGGTGGAAACCAGTGACCTCTACACCTTTTTTTCTGCCACTGTAAAGTGTAGGAACTCTTTTGTCACATCTCTTTCGTGATCCTCTTTCCCACATAGCTGCAGCATTCCCACTTCAGAGTAGTGCTACTCTGGCTGAAGAACCACAGAGCAGAGATGAGCAATTGCCAAATGCTCACAGACTCAGACTGAAATATTTCCTCACAAGTCCTCATCCAGCCACAGTTTTCCAGAACTCGGGAAGATGTCACAGAGCAACAGAAAACAATGCCTCCTTGGCCAAAGACATCCTACCCAACAGCATGCCTTGTGCTGCAGCACACAGGTGAGAAACCTAAGAAATGGACAGCTCATATAGGATAAGCAGCTTTTAGCAGATGTTGCTGCTTTGAAATATCAGAGTCAATATTCTAACACATTTCAAACAAGAGGAAAATTGCACAATTTATGGATTGGCCAATCCAACCAAACCAGTTGCAATGTATGCCTACTCTGAAGCCAGTGGAGAAAAGCTCGTACTGTTCTGGAGAGTTCTGTTCACCAGGACTCACAAAGATTTGCTGTGACCTGCACAGTTGAACTCTTAACAGTGATAAGTTAAAGAAATGGTTTACAAGAGAGGATTCCTGCGGTGCCAGATGAAGGTAGGGTGAGAATTACCTACCTGGACAGTTTAGGAATAAAACAGCATCCCCCTTTCTTTATCATCAGCCAATTTTTCTGCAGGTATTTGGTCAAATTCAGTACTCTTGGAGGAAATAAAGTCATACACCTGAAAGAGAGCAAAGTGTGGTTCCTCAAGCAGGGAACAAGCATGCATGACAGTGAGCTGCTGTTAATTCAACGCTCTGACAAACCAAGAGCACTTATAAGCAGTTAGTAAGGTATTCTTTCAGATTCTGACATTTTACTGCAAGTGTCTGAGAAATGTACCCAAATTTAAGATCAAAGGGTTCTTTCAAGTCAAATGGCAGGAAAATGATCTTTATCTGGGAACCCGACCTGAAACTATTCCTTGTTCTCGGAATCTTTCACCATCAGGAAGTACACAACGGAAGGCAGGGCTCCCAGAAATCAGCACTCTGATGCCAGCAAATATCATGTCATTGATGAATTTTCGGACTGCAAATGCTAGTGAGACAAATCCTCTGCCAAGGCACGCTCTTCCTTTACCCCACAGCCATAGAAACAGGTACAACATGCCCTCTTCCAGGGCTTGTTACCTTCATTTTGTCACACGTAAAGATCCCTAGCTGAGCATATTGATGCACTTTAGTTTGGACTCATTTAAAAATATGCAGTAGTGGCTCAAATCTGACACCAATACAGATGTGCAGTGAGCTGGCACAATTTTTCCCCAGTTGCTCATGCTGGCATCTCCCCTTTCCTCCTGGCTACTTCAGCTCCTCTCACAGGATCTGTACCTGAAGATTTTGAGAGCGAGGAAGCTGAGGATGCAATTAAAATGAGAGTTTTTTTATCGTTTCCTTTTTTGAAAGAACAGTATTGACCTTGAAAGTTTCCAAAAAGCAGATGAAGCTCTAGGTCTCTTCATGGGGGGTGAGCTGAGTAATACAAACTGTTAAAATCCACTTCAGATTTGCTGCAGCAAATTGCATGCAGGTTGTAAACAAAACAAAACAAATATCTAAGATAAGAATGACTGCCAACATGCTACATAATGTGAAGCTACCCTCCAAGTGATGCTTTGCGTTACAATATGAAACATGCTCTTAATTTAGAGAGGATAACAGAACTGAAATGTCATTTCAACAGAACATTACAAATATTTAAGGTTGCCAGCTAGGAACCAGAGCCCCAGGCTGTTTCTGTGTGGGCTCTCTTTATGTGGGTTTGTGCACCCACGTACAGCTTTGCTGATGTCAGCAGGGCTCTCTGTGGGTGCAGAGATCTGTCAGCACTGTACACGGCCTCACTGGATATAGCAGTAGGTAGGACGCAGGAGAGCAGCCAGTGTGAAAGCCAGGGTGGCTACAGGTTGCAAGGAGATAGTAAGCAAGTGGAAGCCTGGCAGCAGACTGTGAGCAGGACTGAAGTGCCCCATGGAGCTCTGCACGCTCAGCATTGCTGTTCTTGTAAAGAGCTGCCCCAGTTTTCAAAATCTAGGGTCCTCCTAGAGTTTTGTTCCCTATTGATGCACAGAAAAAAATCATGTCTCAAGAGAGATATTTGCCTGGGGAGGACTTACTGACAGGGCAAATAGGTGGCATTGACCAAAACTGTTCAGAGCAAAGAAGGAATTAGGATATCTCCCAAAGGAAATCAACTGAGAGGGACTGACATCAAGGAAACAAGGCAGCAAAGGTCCCCTGTTTAATAATTTTGGACTGTTGTTTCTCCAGGTCCAGTCATGAGCACAGGACAGGAGTGCAGGGTGCTCCCAGGGGAGCAGGACTGCCCCAGCTCTGTGCCTCAACAAGCACACAGAGAGCAGTGAGGGCAGGAGCCACCTGCCAGGGAAGGAGAAGGGGTGACATTGGAGAGGTGCAGGGGCATGGAGCCAGCCCCAGGCAGGGTGGTGGGATAGCTGATTTCCCTTCAGTCTATAGGTTTGTGTTTTTGGTTTTTTTTTAATCCCTTGACCTTTCAGTGCAAGCAATGACTTGTCAGGCTTTTAACCTGAAGTAAATTGTATCTTCTGTCATTCCTTTACTTAGATATTTAGTTTACATACCTCCTGACTGCTGAATTTACGTGCTCATCTTCTACTGCCAGGACTTTGTCCCCTTTGTGGAAATATTTCTGTTGCAGCAGTATATTAGCTCGTATTTGTATGGCCACCTTAAAAATAATAGCTCCTGCTATTGGCTTCCATCATCTCCATTTCCTGCTGCCGTGTCCTGTAGCTATCAGAAAGAGCTGTTGCTATGGCTGGAGTCAGAGTCTTGGTTCTTGTGCACATTGCCCACACCAAGGAACTCCCCAAGAATAGTGTATGTGTGTCTGACACAGCACGGACTGCCCTGCAGGCACACTCTCGTGCACTTGTATTTCATAGAATCCCACAGTGGTTTGGGTGGGAAAGGACCTTAAGGCCCACCCAGTGCCTCCCCCTGCCACATGCAGAGACACTATCCACTAGATTCCAACTGCAATCTCATTGTCCCCATAAATGGGAAGACTGCACCTTCATCCTTGAAAGTATGATTTCCATTTGATATTTCTACCTTTCACTGCATGGGAAACACCATTTCCCAGGTTTCTGGTTCACTATCTGGAGTCGTCTTTGCACACTCCCTGAGTCACCAGAAAACTGGCAGAAATAGCCCTTCAAAAGTATTTGAATCATAAATAAGACTACTGCTCTCTCATCTCTAGCACTCACAAGTGCAGATAGAAACACTGTTTAAGCCTTGTGCGTTATCCACTCCCCAGCAGGATCTCAAATCCCAGCAGCACTTTACATCACCATGTTAACTGAGGCTGTTGCTTTGCCTGCTCCAGATACTGGGCATTGCTTAGTCCTCACATGAGACCCGCACACAGGAGTCTGTTCTAACCAGCACCTGAATTTCTGTGAGGAGGCTGGTGTAAACCCAGCCACAGCCACACAGGAAACCAAGCAGAGACCATCAGTGCTGCTGAGAGGTTTCTGGCTCATCCCACACAGGCTGAGACCAATGGATTACACTCACTGGGAATGGGAGACAACCTATACATTTGGGGGGGGCAGGGGGGTGGTGATGGTGAGGGAGGTGGTGTGGAGTGTGTGTACAGCACAGTCCCCTTTGACAAAGAAGAGCATAAACCCCTGTAATTACTTGACAAAATTGTTTTCCTCTGGTGAATGGCTCAGAAATGTTTATGTTGAGGCCAGGAATGCAGGGATGGAGCCCGAATGACACCCTGCATTTGTGACAATACCTACAAATAAACCACCCATGTGGCTATTTCCCCAGATGTCACAAAGGATGCATGTGCAAGTTCCAGTTTGATGCTGCCCACGCTCCCAAAGGAGGATCCTTGATGTAATATCATTCAGTAGCTGTTACAAACCATTATCACTAAAGATCCAAGAAGCCAACCTAAGCCAGGTGCAGATTCAGCCATGAGGCTGGGAGAGCTGCACCACACTGCCTAGCTCTGCCCTCCAGTTACACACCAACATGGGGACAGACATGGCACAGGCTGCTGGTTTTACTACTGTATCTGTCTTTTGATCCCTCTGGACAGCAGTGGCCACCACCAGGCTATTCCCCAAGCTATTCTCTAGAAAAAGTATCAGCCTCAGGCTTTCAACACCTCTACCACAGAAAACTAGCCTTGTGTTAAAATAAACCATTAGAAGCTAATCTACTGTTATTTAGTATCCAATTGTCATTGCTGATTTCCTTGCTTGTTTAAAAATACAAATGACTGAAAGAAGCAAGTAAAATTGTGTTTTGACTGCTGTGGGGAAATGGGTGACTGTCACCAAGTGCTGGCAGACTGTGTCTCTCCTCCAGCCAGGAGCAAGGCCTCCTATTAGAGGCTTCCCAAATCGGATAAGGTGTGGAGCTAATAAAAACTTGAATCAGCCTAGAGACCTGATGATTAAACCTTGGAAAGCTGAAGGCCATGTGAACCGGTTAGTACTGACTTCTGACATGATGGATCTCTAACAACATGTGAAAGTTATCATCCAGTGAGGCAAAACATCCCTGTTGTTGGGCAGCACTGACACACAGCTCGCCAAGTTCTTAGCAAAACGTATCAGGAGCCCCACAGGGACTATTTGGAGACGTCATGCTGCACAAATATACCTAGTTCACACAAAATCACCTCAGTTCATAGTTGAAAAACTACCCCCAATGTTACCTGCTGAGGAAAATCCAACTAAGATGTTTCTTCTTCTTTTTTTTTTTCTCCTCTCTTTTTCACCGTAGCTGAAACTGCAGCTTTGGAGCTGGATCCATGCATCAGGCATCTACACACAGCACATATTTCTTCGCTGGTTGTTGCTGTGTAGGAAAGTAACAAGGCTGTAATACTATGTGGCCCTGGTTAGTTTGTACTCAAAGACCAAATCATTATTTCCTTGGACATGGTTCTTCTGTTACTACTGAAGGGAATAGATGACCCTATAAAACAGACAACAGCAACGCCCCTTTCACAGCTGTCTCCAGTTTCTCTCCTGAAATTTGGCTGGGTGCTTTCCTCAAGATTCAGAATACAGATGTAAACTGTTTAGGGATATCCCTATATCCTTGTTTCTCCTTAACAACGCCAGAGAGAATGAAAAATATAGCCCGTTAGTTTTATAACCATCAGAAAGAAAATAAAATAGAGAAAAACCCCCAATCCTCTACTGTGAGAGTCTGACCTCCAGCATCCTGGTCTGAAATGATACAGTTTCTGGAGAAGCATTGCTCTGTGGAAGTTTTTGGGCAGGGGTGGGCTGCCCACAGATCCCACTCTGGTGGTCACCAGTGTAAGCCATGCAATTCTGCAGGGAAAAAAAAAGGGTCACAGAGAAAATACTGTTTGCTGCTCATCAGATAGGCCCCACTTACCTGTGTTACCCGCTCTCTTCCTGGGCCTTTCTGAAACAGTCACAGCTGGTTCATGTTTTGGCCTTATATACCGGAGGGAGAAGGAAAAATCTGGAATCCACACCTGTAGCCTGCGCAAACCCCTGCCACCAAAGAAGGACCCAATCTTTTCCTAACTTTAAAAAAAACAGGTGTTAGAAGGAGGAAAGGTGACTTGGTGTGAATGTTGAATGCCTTGTTCACACTACAAGCCTTTGGAGACACAGGAATACTTTTTGCAGGAGTGTGTGGCCTTCTCTAGCCCCTCCGTGTATGGGCAGCAGGGGCTGGGGTCCACTCATGTATGTAGCAAGCCTGCAGGAGCTGGCGTTCCCACTGAGGTGGGCCTTGGCTCAGGATAAGAGAGTAGGGAACAAATTAAAGAAGAGAAAATCATGCAATAAAGAACACTAGACTGGTTTGGCTGTCAAGGGGCCTCAGAGCCCACCCAGTGCCAACCCTTCTACGGACAGAGACACCCTTCACTAGCCCAGGGTGCCCAAAACCCCATCCAACCCTGTCAGGGACCCGGGGGCAGACACAGCTTCTCTGAGCACCCTGTGCCAGGGCCTCTCCACCCTCCCTGGGAAGGATTTCTGCCTCACACACCTCCATCTGCCCTCCTACAGCTGAAAGCCTTTCCCCTTGGCCTGGCCCTCCCTGTCCTCGTCACCAGTCCCTCTGCAGCTTTCCTGGAGCTCCCTTTCTAGAGTCTTATCCAGGCTGAACTGCTCAAACTCCCTCAGCCTGTCTCCATAGCAGAGGTTCCAAGGAGTTTCAGCCTTCTGAGCATCTCTATGGCCTCCTCTGGACTCGCTCCAACAGCTCCATGTCGTTCTTGTCTTGGGGACCCCGGAGCTGGAGTACAGCTTACAGCCTCCTGAGGAGTGTCTGCCAGAAGCCGATGAGCCTCTGACCATGGGAGAGAGTTTCAGACTGTACATAAAGGAAAAAGCAGGGGAAAGGTCTCACAAGATGAACTGTTGCTGTATGTGATAGCAGAGACAGAAATGGGGAGCACATACCCCCTGATGCAAGGCAAAGGCATGGGGAGTCACAGCAGTCCTACCCACCTCCCTGCACTCACCTCACTCTGCTTTTTAAACACCTTTCAGGTGGTGCAGTGCCTTTTGCTTCTAATGGTTTCTGCAGAAAAAAAGCTAACCCACCCTTTTCCTTCTTTCTCCTTGTCCTGGGTGTCTGTGGCCAGGCTAGGGGCCGTAGGGTTCTCTGAGGGGAGCCCAGGCCCATTCTAGCCTTTTCTGGCTGCCTCCGCAGCAGCAACCCCAGCTCAGCCCCTCAGGGAGAGGTCCTTAGCACAGGCTAAAACACCACAGTGCTCTGACAGAATGTGTTAGAAACAGTCCTGTGACACCCAGGAGAGGTAAGGATGAACAAAGTGGCTTAGTCTTTTTTGTTTCTGACCATCTGTATTTTAATCATCAATAAATTAAGTGAACTGTCTCCAAGACTGCAATGCTAATAAACTTCTGTAACAAGAAGGAAGCACCAGTCACCTAGAAACAGGGAAAGATAATGCAGATTTCCCTCTTAAATGTTATCTATGCAAAGTTGCACAAAACAAGACAGTTGGAAATTATCACCGTAAGTAGAAAACCTCATGACATTTCTGATGAAAGCAGCTGCATCCCTCACTTGAGATGTGGCCAGTGCCCCACTATAGCCCACACATCTGCTTGTGGGCAGCTCTGCCTCCCCTTTGGTCACGCTGCTGTTGAATTTCACCCCAAGGTGGTGCATGCAAGGTGTGGTTAATGCCTTATTTATCTTGCAGGGGAGCTGGGATGTTTGATCAGTGCCTGGGAACAGCTTGGAGATCCCCCAGAACCAAACCCTATGGCAGAGAATGTCACGTTTCCAGCCCTGCACCCAGGCATTGCCTCACATTTAGAAGTTTTCCAGCAGAATTTTGTCTCTGAATGAGGTTGAGAAGGGCTAAATTTAAGCTTGCTGTTATTTGAAAAATTATTTCTTGGTTTTTTGGTTTTTGTTTAATGAGACATATCTGTGCGCGAAGAACTTTGTGGAAAGTATGTGTGGGTTTGAGGAGTGGGAGAGAGCTGTGAATAGATTCAAGTTCTTCAGCAGTTACCAGAAGTCTGCTCAAGATGTAAATTCATCCTTAGCCCTTAGTACTGAGAGCTTAAAAACGTGTGGAGACCTGAGCTGATAGTGTCTTATTTAGACCTATATCTTCAAATAATAAACTGATGCTTTGGCTTATGCAAGCACGGCTGAAGAGGGAGAGAGAATGTCTTTCATCTCCTATGTTGTTGTTATGTAGCATCAACACAGCATTTAATAAAAAGCATCTTGATATAATAATAAAGTTTGTTTTCCAAACAAAACTGTTGTTTGCCCATAGTAATGTAAATTTGCAGCTCTCCTTTACACTTCACAGATGATGAGAGGAAAAGATTTTAAGATCACCCCAAAGGAGAGATTTAATTGTAAACCAAAGCACTAAGTATGACTTTTAGCTGAGATTCTAAAGGCTACAGTAATTAAAAAGACTAAAACATATGGTGTGCTTCCCAAGGGTGGCTAATATGATCTCCCAAACTGAACCTTTTTTGTTACTGAGAAGAAACAGGAAAATACAGCTATTCTCCTCAATGCTGAATCATAAAGTCCTGATGAATCAGGAATGGCACTCCCATTTTAATTCAGTTAATCCAGAGGAGAAAGATTCCCTTTCTTCTGCTGAGATATGAACTACAGTTGTGATCTATTAATGCATTTACAATATGATGTGAGGGAAGAAAATTACCATCAGTGGCTTGTAAGAGTCTGTCAGCTGATGCCAGCACATGACAGTGTCACACTGCAGCTGGAGGAGAGGTGTCCCCTAATCAGCACTTACTCTCTAATCACCAGTGATGTTACAGATACGATATAGATCACAAGCAAAGCTCTGTCAGCAGGGTCTGTGACAGGCTGGGGAGGTTGCAATGCAGTGAAATCCCATAACAGTGGACCTGGAGATCAAAAAAAAACCAAACCCCAAGACATCAATACCAAAATTGTGTAATCAATAATTCATAGAATCTGAAAGGCAAATCCTTAGATGGTGTTAACTAGCATAACTCTATGCATCAGTGCTCACCTGCTCAATTCTGGCCTTAGTTCTCATTATTTCATAGCTTTTCAGATCACCTTTCCACTTCGAGGGGCAGACAGACTACAAAGGTTGAGCTACCAGTTTGAAACTGTCTTTAGTGAAAATCTATGCTTGGCTAAAATCCACAAGTGCCTTCTCCAAACCTTTACATATTTTGCTGCTGAGCATTGACTGGACACAGACAGCTTGGACCAGTAAAGCTTCCATTTCTGAGAGTATGTCAATACCTGCTGGCTATTTAAACCTTCCACCTGAGAGGGCACTACAAATTAAAATCAATGGGATGAACATTCACAGCTTTTTAGCTTTTGGAAAGATAGTCCACAAGGAATCATAGAATCATAGAATTTTTAAGGCTGGAAATGACCCCTAAGATCATCCAGTCCAACCATTAACCTACCGCCACCAAGTCTACCCTTAGACCATGTCCTCAAGCACTGCATCTCCCCGTCTTTTAAACACCTCAAGAGATGGAGACTCAACCACCTCCCTGGGTAGACTGTTCCAATGCTTGATGACTCTCTCAGTACAGAAGTTCTTCCTAATATCCAACCTAAATTTTCCCTGGCGCAGCTTGAGGCCATTACCTCGAGTTCTGTCAGCTGTTACTGGGGAGAAGAGACCAACCCCCACCTCACTGCAACCTCCTTTCAGGTAGTTGTAGAGAGCAATAAGGTCTCCCCTCAGTCTCCTCTTCTCCAAACTAAACACCCTCAGCCTCCTCGTAGGGCCTGTTCTCCAGACCCTTCCCCAGCTCCCTCAGCCTCCTCGTAGGGCCTGTTCTCCAGACCCTTGACCATCCTCGTTGCCCTTCTCTGGACACGCTCCAGAACCTCAACGTCCTTCTTGAAGTGAGGGGCCCAAAACTAAACACAGTACTCGAGGTGAGGCCTCACCAGTGCAGAATACAGGGGGATTATCACCTCCCTGCTCCTGCTGGCCACACCGTTCCTGATACAAGCCAGGATGCCATTGGCCCTCTTGGCCACCTGGGCACACTGCTGGCTCATGTTTAGGCGGCTGTCAACCAACACCCCCAGGTCCCTTTCCGCCAGGCTGCTCTCCAGCCACTCCTGCCCAAGCCTGTGACGTGGCCTGGGGTTGTTGCAACCAAAGTGCAGGAAAAGGGTATGTTTCTTTTTGCTGCTCCCTGAAAGGGAGATCAGAAAAATAAGAATATCAGCAAAAGGCAAATATATATACACATATATATGAAAACAAAAACAGGTAAGAAAACATATCTGACTGCTATTGAGCCAAGCATTGTTTAATATCACATGCTTGCTGTGACCCAAGCACGTGATATATGTATTATGCATACCTCATGATACATAAAGTGTATCAGAAGATGACTACCTGATGCTGGGCTCATGCCAGCTCCCAGTGCAACCCCTGGTATCACTGGGAAGATGGAATCCATTACACAAGCACCCAAAGATAACATTGATCGAGAACCCTCTTCCTCAGCCCAAGCAGCCACCACCACACAGTGCTTCTTCCCTGATCTCCTTTTTAATTGGCCCCCAATTCACAATTCAGTCACTGTTGAAGTCATAAACATCAGCACCAGGAATGTGTGTGATAACCACACTCAGCATAGCAGCAAGCACCGTCCTCACATCTCAGCAGGCAGGAGGGCTGGGCCATCCCACACACATTAAGCTGGTAGCTCCATCAATTCAGAGAGGCACTTTCAAGCAGAAGGGGAGGATTTTTGGCACATTTTCTCTGGAGGGTAGCCTGAAACTCGTAGCCCTCTGCCAGCAGTATTTATAAGACATAATTTGACCAATAAAGTGACATCATTGGTGGAGGAAAGACGGGCTGATCTATCCGACCTGCAAAGCAATAAATGTTGGCGACAGCAGCAGCTGGAAGAGTGAGTACATAGCAACAAGTAGCTCAGGAAAATTCTTCCCTGAGATATATCTTTCCTGAAAAAGTAATATTATGCTCATAAAAGCTGGCAGTTTGTTTCTTTTTATTTTTTTTCTTCTTCTGTATAAGTAACATGGAAACAAAACAGAAGAAAGGGAATAGTTTCTTTGGTATTAAAGTGTTTTCTGACTGAAACTATTTCTGGATTCCCCAAACCCGACATTTGCAGTTTCATCCCAGGAGAAACTTGTGTGGCTTGCATTTTTAGAAAAATAAAATCTCAGATGAATTTGTGCAGATTTAGATATAAATTGCTTTCAGGCTCAGTTTCCATCATGATGACAAGTCTTGTTTGTGACTCCCCAACTGTCTGCAGTCTCCACTAATTGTCACAACTTGTAGGTATTCAGTGAAGTTGGGTTTGCTTCATTCGAGTATGAGCTCAAAGGCAAAAAGATGTTCTCGTCTACCAGATGACTTATTTAGATGTGATTTACATAAGGGGAAAAAGTGTGAGAAATATCAATATTTGCATTTTAAACATGTTTTCAGGATGTCTGTCGTGGTTCATTAATCTGCTTTTTGGCTCTTTACATTTAGTTCTTTTATTTGACTGCTCAAGCATATGGGTCTCATTAGCTTCGTGGCAAGTCTATTTATCCTTCATCCTTGCTGGTACTTCTTAACTGCGGGGGGTGTTGGGGAGGAGTGGGGGGTGTGCTGTTAGGTGAACTATGTTTTAAATCAAAATTGTCCATATCACAGCTAACCCAATTGGTAACTCAATGATCCTGGCTGGACACCCAAGGAAACTTTATGTGATGATCTTCTTGGTTTTCCTCTTTTTAGGTAAGATATGAAGACCATCAAGGACAGTTGGATGTATTTTCTGAACCTGCCTAAGGACCTGTAACTTCCAGGATGTCTCAAGTCCAGTGCTGCCACAGAGAAACCAAGTACAAGTATTCTTCCTGCAACCAGACAGCGAGTTCATGTCCTGCTCAAGTGACCAGACAACGTGCCCCAGAGGAGAAGCAATCTCCACAGATACTGCATGCCCCATCTAAACACGGGCATCACATGGCCTAGTCACTGCCCCAGTGGCACTGGGTACCACAGATGTCTCCCTGGAGCTCAGGGCAACCTCCAGCACAGAGTGAGGTCAGTTATTGTATAGGTCCAATAGCCAACTTGAACTTCAGTTTCAGCTCCATGACATTTTTCCTTCTAAATCTCTGCAGGTTACCTAATCCCCTGGGTGAGTTCAGCAGGAATGTGCCTTGAACTCAAATAGTGTCAGAATAGCAGATCTTCTGCCTTTTCTCCTCCCTGAAAGGAACAAGATAGATAGATCTATGAAATCATTAAATGACTAAGCCAACTCCTGGGACACAGAAAAAATGGTGTGCCTAGATAGATGTTCAACAGCCTCAGAGAGAAGGTGGGAAAGGAAGGAGTGCTGCTTGGAAAAGCCAGTGAGAAGAACAGAGTAGCTGGCTTTGCAAAGGAAATACCACAACAGCTATTTAACACTCCAAGCTGAGCTCCCATGTCTAGGAAGTATGTGGGTAATTTACCACTTACCAAGGGTGTTTCATCGAGCCTCACAGTTCATAACCACAGCCCTGCTAGATATTTGCAAAATCACTCCAAGCATATCTCATTTTTCACTCTAGTCCGACTGATAAAAATAATAAAGCGGTTTTGACCTCCCCTGCAAAATGTTTATGTTACTGCTTCCACCACTATTTGTATTTCTCTTTCTTGCCTTTCTTCCACCATGGGTGATGACTGACTGTTGCACTTGGTGCCCGCCGCCCCTCGCAGCTGCTTGATGCCTGCCCGCGGTTGATGTCACGCTTAGACTTTTCTGTTCTTCATAGCAAGTCCCTGTGGTGGTAGCAACTTGAAAGTGTTAACACCCACCTGACGTGCCAGAGACAAGAAAATTGTTGAAAAATACAGCAATTGAATTTCCTAGCTTATCAAGTGGTGTTGAACAGCCTTCCCCCTCTTCAGATTTCATGTAGAAGTCTTTCACTTTATCTTCCAGTTGTTTCATCACTGCTGACACATTTTAAATGTCAGGTAGGTTGTGGCGATAGAGGACTTGTTTGAAAGCTCCCACAAACCCCTGCTGTTGGGGTTTCTGACCCAACAGTCTGCCATACCTGCCCTCCTTGTGCTCCCCAAAGCAGTACCTCTCCAGAGCTCACCTTATCAAACACCATCTCATAGCCTGCCAAAAATATCTCCTTATTTAAAGTCTTCCTTTTACATTACAGGAAAAAGCGTAATTTCTGTAAAGAACTACTTTGCATAGCATAGAAGGAGAAATAACACATGATAAAATTGTTTCTGTTTCAAGTTCAGTGACAAAGAGCCATCAGCTTCCAAAAGCAGATACATTGTTTCCCTTCAAATATCTGCATAAAGCATGCAGAAATATCTAAAATAATTCACAATAGGAAAAAAGGGGAAAAAACCCAAACTAGCACTCTCTAAGATAAATGCTTCTGTATGCAAAAGCAAGTGAAGCTGATAAATTTTACAGTGAAATTCACTCTGCTGTAGAAGGAATGTCCCCAGGGCCCAGGGATTACAGAGTTTATCCAACCTGTCCTACTCCTTGCTCCCTCCTGCTTTGGCGTCTTCCAAAGCAGAGGCCCCACCAGAGCACAGGGAGCTGGAGTTAGCAGGAGCGTGCCTCTGACCCCTGCTGCACAGTCCCATGGAAACCAGGGGGATGCTCAGAGACCAGTTTCTATTTAGCCCCAAAAATAATGCAGGGCTGTGAGAATTTCTTTATAGGGAGTTTGGTTTCACATAAATCAATGGTTACATCCTAAGCAGAGCCCTGAGGCAGAAGGTCCCAGCAGGAAGACAGGCAGCATTTGGCAAGCCATGCGTGCTGCAGACCTCCTCCCGCCATCCTGAGCATCCATTTATTCATTTTTATCCCCTTTGCCCTAATTGCACACATGGCCCTTCACATTTTTGCAGCCTTCCATGTCCATCTTAAGCTGTAATTTAAAAGGTGTCTACATACAAGCCATCTAATGAGGGGTCACTAATGGAGAAAGCCACGAACTATTTCACCATGGAAATCTCTGATAATAAGCCAGCTTGTCACCAAAAAGTCACCCTGACAGCCAGGTCACTCATGGGAGGTTAAGAGCTCAGGAGCAACAAGATGGAAGACAAAAAGGCAAGCGCAGTTTCCACCAGCTCAGATTGGATCAAAAGGGCCAATTGGGAGAACTATCGGGCACCCAGTGCCATGTCCTCCACTGCAAGCACGGTTCTTCAGGGATTGTAGGAGTCACAAGGTAGTGGGAACCCATGCTGAGCTCAGACCAGCCTTGCTCTGAGGTCCATTCTTCTGTGACCTACCAATTCCACACTCTATCTTAATATATGGCCTTGAAGCACAGGGGCTAGCATCCCCCATCAAGAATAACAACTTCATTAAACACTTGGCTGCTGACACACTCCAAACTTATTCCAGTTAGGAAATGCTATCAGTTTCACAGGAGCTGGTATGCAGCGATTAAACAGTAGGTAGCATCATTATGTACCAACATAGAGAGGAGGGGGAACGAGGCTCACTTAAAATTCTGTCTGTGCTTCTGATACAGCAGTGACAAATGTAGTGAAAATGCTGGGGCAGGTCTAAGCCTGGAAAAGAGGAGAATCTCACTGGAATGGCAAAAGCTGAAGCACAGAGGTAATGAAAGCCCCTGCAGCCCCTGTTCCACCAGTACTAAGGCTGCATTCTGTGCAAACTCAGGCTTGCAGGCAAAGTTAGCAGTGGGTTTAGCTACACAAGGAGTGCGGAACAGAGGTGTAAGTTGGTTTGCTGTGACAACAGAAAATCCTACAGAGGAGTTAAGCAATAGGAGCATTAACAATAAGATATTGCGGTTTTAGGCTAGTAAAACATGCAAACACAACAGTGCACAACAGAAAATCTGGAGCTCTCAGTCGGAGCCCAGCAAGTCTCTCCCACACCAGTAGTCCCACCTCGGTTTCCTACCTGCCCTTACACAGGGGGTCTGCTCAGCTGACAGAGCATATTGCATCACAGTTTACACTAAGCAAGCTGTTTTGTATCTCTTTAACGGAATACAGCCCAATATTAAGAAATGTTCCCTTAATATTTTGAGAATTAATGATGCATGAGTAATGCAGTTGTCTGATCCAAAAAATGTTCCAGTATACTTTCATATTATCAAGTTTTTCCAAGCACCTAATTTCACTAACTACCCACAGAATATTGGAAGTGACTAGTCACCATCTGAGGAAGCAGTGCCTGTGGCTTTTAGAAGTTGAAGCAGCCCAGGCCGCTCAGGTCCCTGCCAGGCTCACTAAAGGCACAGGGGAGGGGATCTCAAACATGCATCTGTAACACCTGCACTCACTGGAGGCCGTGCAGCACCTGGAACTCACTTGAACGAGTTATTTGTGTTAATTTAGAATTTGCAGAGAAACTTTCCTAGTGTAGCCCAACAGAAAGCTGCCCAGAGGCATATTCACACAACTTCTGCAGTGGTAGTTGCAGACACCAGCTGGCTGTGCAGTGCAGCTCCTCCTGCGCTGCCCGAGAAGTTATAGTCCAGTTTGCATCTCCATTGTCAACCACAAGATTCCTTTTAACTAAAAGCCTCCTCCTAATCAGCATTTTTAGGAGCCAGAGAGTTTCTGGAACTCAGAAGATCATACGGGGTTGCTTAATGAATTGCATGTTTTGCTTTGCTTCTGCTAGTTGATTGTTGTTAAGATAATGTTCTTGGTCTGCCTCGCTCAGCAGTGTGCCAGCTGTGCCGTACCTCTCACCAAGACCTTAATGTGCTTCTGCCACAAAATGTACAGCTTCCACAAAGCCTGAAGTTTCTTCCCAGAAGAAAAGCAGCAGATACTTGACTTCAGGAGGGGATGTGCTTTCTTTGCTGAAGTAATCAGGGTTAAAAAAGAGGTGACGTTTCTTAGCAGGAGCTACCACACAGTAATAGAACGCTCAGTCAAGCTGCATTTCCTTTCCCTTCACAACCATTACTGGCCCTTGGTAAATTTCGTGGTGAGGATGCCAGGAGTGTCTGTATGAACTTGCATGTGTATTTTCAACGGGTTAGACAGATTTGGGCCTTTTTAAAAGTCTTAGCAACTTTCTAAGAGGTTTTTCATGCAAGACTTAAAACTGATCTACCTTACACAGCCCAGTAGCAGAGCTGCTGGTGGCAGACGTGAAGATGGGGTTGTGCAGCCACACGGTGTCCCAGGACCGCTTGCACACAGAACGTACTGCTGAGAGCCTCTGTGCTGCTCTTTGGTCCAGCTCTGAGGTCCTGCTGGTGACCTCTTTTTTTTTTTCCAGTGCAATTCCACTCTGCAGTTTGACATTTAGAAGTTGGCCTGGTGGGGTTTCATAGCGATCTGCAGATCCCTGAGAAATGACAGTGTGTGAGCACTTCTTAGGGTGATTTACTTTTACTTTTTTTTCTAATTTATTGCTAAGACTACAAAACCGAATCTTGGATCTGAAAGGCAAGCTGTATTCATACCTTGCCATACCCTGGCAATCAAGACCTGCAGAAAAAGCTCACTTAAACCTTCTGCCTAAAAAACACTCTGCAGAGAGCTCTGTGTCCCAAAGCTCTTGGTGCTCAGCAATTGGGAGGGCAGGGCAAGAGCAGGGCAGCCAGCATGGATGGAGACTCTGCCTTTATGGAATTTGCACCTACAAAAACTAGGCAGCACTTTACATAATCCTAATTGTTTTCAAACACGTGGGTGGTTTTTCAGCAATGAAAGCAAAAGAAAAAAACCCGTTCCCAGAGAAAATACAGGTGACTGTTAGATTTTTCAGTGTCACTAATGGTTTCTGCACAGTTATTTAAAGTGACTGGATAAAAGACAAAAGCTTTAACAGGGCAAAGAGTCCTTGGCTGGCCCTGTGTTAAGCCACAAGTTGGATTTGATGATGATCCTTACTCAGATCCTTCCAACTCAGACTATTCTATATTCTATGAAGGAGGCCTCATTCAGTTCTCTTGTTTCCCTGCTGTGGTCTCAATCTCCCTTTCCAGTTGCACCAGTCCCCAAGAATTGTATCTGTTGCTGGCTGATGTGATTTTTGTGTTTTACATTTTTTTGCTTTCTCTATTTCTGTCCAAGTTCCCACAGCAAGTCTCTTGGCCATTTATCACCCTGAGCCTCAGCCCTCTTTTCTCACCCCTCCAGTCCATCTCCACCAGATTGCAAGGCACACACTATACATAATCCTCTTTGAACCCCTCACTATTTAACAAAAATGTAAATGGCTCTGCCACCACCTACCCTATCCCTACTGTCAGACTAGTGAACAGGCAAGTATTTTGGATGGTAGCACTGGATGCAGTAGGAACACTATTTTTGCAAACAGAGTTTAACATCCAGAACAATGAGTTACTTTTTATAATGCAATAAAAAGCATACAGGAAAGTACACTCAGTTTTTTGCACCTGATATGGAAAGAAAATTATTAGAAAACCCATTAAAATATTAAATCAGCATAGTAGTTGGTGGCACTGCTGCTGTAACATGAAGGACATGTGGTAGCTGCAGTTTGACTGTATATGCATGAAAAAGACACCTCACTATGTTCACAAATAAGGAGATGAGATTATTTGAATCAATCCCTGAAGCACAAAATAAAATTACCCCTTCCTTGTTGCAAGACAAAGATGACAAATCAGTAAACTTGTATTTTAAAGAGGTGTGCCAAAAAAATTGCTAAAGCTGCTGTTGTAACCTTGACAGACAGGCAACAACCATGTCAGCATTTCCCATAAATCTCGATGCGGTGTGAAAAATGCATGTGGTTTATTCTGCTCCTGCAGAGCTAAACAAAAAATTGCTCCATCTTTATCCTGGAGCAGCTTGCCATGCTCTTGTGCAATGGAAAGACAGTTCAGCTCAGTGTAAAATTGGAGCAGGCTTTAAAAAATGTTGGCTTTCCCTTCATGGTTAATACCGCTCTGACGCAGAAGAGAATATAGTCTGTGCTGGTACAAAACCCCTCTTGGCCCAGAGACCTCTGCACAGGAACACTGTGATGCAGCACAGACACACTCACTCACCTCATTTACCTTTCACTTAGAGATGAGGAGCAATTCTCGGGAGATTTCTCAAGTGGGAACTTAGCACAGAGACATGGATGCTCGTGCTACAGAGCTGCTCTCCATGGACATCAGGAATTAGTAGCCAGAGGTGCCCTTTTTCACCAGGGCAGTTAAGGAGGTTCAGCCTGCTGCATCTGCAGTGCAGAGACCCTCCTGCTCCTGCCAGGCTGTGCAGCTCCTGCTGGGAGGGAGATTCAAAGGCATGATCCCCCTCTGTCCCACATTGCTGCAAGAATATTTTCTGCATTACTGGAAATACCAGTGGGTTTTCCCAAGAGGCAGCAGTAGCCACCTTGTGTATCCTTTCATCTAACCTGTCAAAAAGAGTCAAAAGTCTAAATTAGAGTTGAAGGCAGTTTAGCAAACAGATTAACTGCTCATAACAAAAAAACTCCCCAAAACCCCCACCATTTTTCATTCCTCCATATTAAAGGTGGTTTTTAATAGGTGTTTTTGACCAGAATACTCATGACTTCAATTAAGCCCAGGGCTATCAGGTCTAGTTCCCATTTCCAAATAACCATCACCCTGCAAGACTTCAGAAGTCAGACTGCTTCTTTGACCAAACTAGAGAGGAGAATCTATTTATTTATTTTCCTTTTTAGGGCAAAAAGCTGATGGCCATTGGTCCTATAACCTCATTCCCTGAGCTGCCTCCTGCAGCCTCCTCCCAGCATCGAAAGGCTGAGCACACCTGGCTGTGCTCCTTTTCCTCACATTTCCATGCTCACCTGAGAAGTGCCACTCTGGGACCCTCTCCAGTCCCCCAGGAGAGTTCAGTTTCTCAATTCCTCCAAGGAAAGTCCCTCCTCCTCATCTCCTGCCTCATACATTAATTTCTCTGCTGTCAGATGATGTGCCAATGCAGGTCACCCAAAGGAGCTCACTGGCCCATTAGCTGCCCTCAGACACCCAGAGCGGGGACCCAGCCCCTTTCATCCCCTTCTCTTGCATTCAGACTCCAGCCCTGTGTGGCACAGTGAGACCTCATTAAACCTGCAGCCTCTTGGGCTCCATTGTGCACCTCGCTGCTCAGCTCCTGCCTGATGGACTCATCGGAGCAAGCGCTTTTTCCATGTGCTTTGGGCACACAAGGAGATCGGCCCTAAGGCTCCCTGCAAATCCCAGGCACACTCACCTTCCTGTAAATATTTGTGTTGGGAGTTGATTGCAGCCATTCTTGCAAGCTGGCTTCCATGCTGGGCAACACTGGGAGGACACGGCCACCGCTATCACTGCTAGCAGTTGAAGCAGCCTATGGCATCAGGACAGCCGTATAAACTATGGGCATCTCCGTATGGTTCACACAGTCAGAGGAAATGTTTTGTGAGTTACAACTTGATGAAGGGTCTTTGGGCTTGGGCTTGCTTCTTGTGGTGTATAGAGGAGAATGATGTCTGGGAGAATGGGGTGGCTACAGAACATTTTTTGCAATACAGCTGGCTCTGGAACCACACCGCTTTCTGGAGGCAGCAGAAAGCCAAGGCTTTGCATACAGCATGCTCCAAAATCTTCTTTATCACATTCACATTCCCCACTAACAACAGAGGCGTTTCTGACACAGCAGTGGCCAACTGGCAGGCACACACAGAGATCAAAGGCTTTCCTGCAGCTCTGTGGCTCTCCAGCAGATCACTCCACAGGTCAGGCCAATGCTTTGTGCTGTGAATTGTGTGACCCTCCTGAACCTGCTGAATCAGGACCAAAAAAATGTTTGTCCCATCCTTACATCTGTAAAGTCTACAAAGAGAAAAGCTATTTTTCATTAATTGCCAACTATTCCTCTTGGCAAGCTAGTTTTCCTCCCACTTTTATTCACTTTGAAAAAAATATCAAGAGCCCATTTACTCCAACACTACAATGGGACTGATAGTATAACTCCTAGCTTTTTTCCCCAGATTCCCATACTAGATATCTCACATTGGCACATAACAATTAACCCAGTGTACCATCTACTTGAAATATGAGATAAATGGTATTAAAAATATAGTTACATTTAGTGGGCAGTCAAAAGCAATACCATGCCTCAGAGACCTGCTGGCCCAGTTGTAACCAGACACTGAGGAAAAGTAGTCAGACCCATCTGTCACTTAGAGCGAGAGAAGACTGTTTCTGTGATGACAGCCCTGCGTGATGTACCCCCAGAAACTTTGTGGATGGGATTTTGGAAGCTGCCTCTGGTTAGTCACATTTGCATCTGGGACTTCCCAGGTCAGTGAGCTCTGGAGCAGCTGTGTGTCATGGACTGTGCTTGACCTGAGGCTGCTGCAGTCTCCTCTATCACCACCTTCAAACTCCCACTGCTCCTGAGCCCGTTTTTTCACCAGACAGGACAGGGCAGACAGGAAACCCACAACCAAGAAACTCTGTCTTTTACTGGGAGCCCAATCCTGATACCCACATCAGCCTTCACAGATTTCCAAATCAAATGCTTTGGGCATCTCTGGTATATTCCTGTCAACACAGAAATATAAAAATTTCCAGTAATTGCCTTCAAATAGAATTTAGAGCTCTGCAGCCTCCCCAGCAAGAGAGTGCTGACTTCTGATCAGTTTTAGTCACAGACGGATACGTCAGTCTGTGAATGCTTCTGACACAAAATGGAAATTTCCTCTTTCCTTAATTTCATGCTAGTTCTCCTTTATACTTTACATAATTAGTTTCTTCTCACTGGCATTTATAAATTCAAAATATTTGTTCCTTTTTCCTCATCCACTAAATATCTGGTTTGTCTTTACTGGGAGTGGAAAGCGGCACAGCCGTTTCCTTGTTGCCTGGGAAACTCGTCTAAGAGTTATCATCGAATTAACATGTTAGCAAGGTCCTATTTTAGACTTTAACAAAAATAACTGTGGGCTGCAAGACACAAACAGCACCTGTCTGAAAGTCACCCACCCCACTTCTTCTCGGGGTCAAAGGTGAGACAAGTGATGCACTCACTCACTGGAGAGGAGGGAGACAGGAGTGATGCTAAAAAAGGTCCATCTCATGGTATCAATACTAGATTCCTCAGGATGGTCTGACCGACAATATCTAGTGGGAGATTTCTTTTTCCTCCATTCTCTTACACATGATTGAAATCACAGCATGCAAATAGTTTGGATAGAGCAGAAGCTGTGCTTCATAAACTTCTCCAGCTCATAAAAAGTGAGGGCTATGGAGTTTCACTGCACTCCATACAACTCAAGTGCTTTGTTTTAACTGATTCCTATTTATTCAGCAGATATATTTTCTTAATACCTTCCGCTTCTCAAAGTAATTTCATGTAATCACAGTTCTCCCTCATTCACAAGTTGTCTCTGGATCACCAAACTCCCTGCACAGTGAACATCACCTTCATTGCTGACTGAACAAAGCTGCCCTTCTCATGGGAGCTGGAGTTTAAGATTTGTGAGAAACACTCTTGCTTTCACTTGTAAAAACCTGAGGGAAAAAAACCCCACAAATTTAGTTAACATCTTGAGCCCCTCATAAAGCACCTGGTGAACATGTGCTCACCAAGGGAAGCAGGCTGGCACAGATAACTATCATCTCTTCCTGGGGATTGGATGCTCTTTTCACTGATTTGTCAGTTCAAATAAAGGTCTTGACAAAACAGTGACCCAGGATGAATACACAATTAGAAATGCTGTATGTTTATGACATGCCATTTGATATTCCTGAGACACAGACTAAAAATAAGTTATTTTTTAAATATCCATTGGTTTTGTCACTGTCTAGTAACACTGGCATGATAATAGAGTTTGTCTCCTATGTAATATTACATTAGGATCCATTAGAAAAAGTAAAACCTCCCTAAATTTTTAAGACCATTTTAAATACAATTTCCTCAATATGTTCAGTGAATGATTAAAGCAATCCATATTGGAAATAACAAAATACTATATAAAGAAAAAATACATAGAGAATACATTAAAAATTTAATGCAAAAGGAGTGTTACTACATGTGCCAAAACCACAGCACAACAGCTTGTAAGAGCATATTACATACATGTGTACCAGTCTTAACCTACAAATCTCTGGGGACAAAAAGACATCTACCAGAGCACAGGATAGTATTTCATCACTAGTCACCACCTTGGGGCAATATTCCATGTTCTTGTCAAGTTTTATATTAAATATATTGTAGCTAGGGGATGAGAAAAATGTAAGAGAAAAATCTCCAAGATTAAAAAAAAGTTATGTACTCTCTTTTGAGTTAGTAGCTCATGAAATGCCTTCAAGGCCTCTAATTTTGTGATACAACGCACAAAGTTCATGCAGCTAACGTCCCATACTGCCACAAGTGATGTTAGAGATCCCAAGACAGCCTTTACTAGACAAGAGTGAGTTTGACCTTTTTTTTCTTTTTTATTTTTTTTCTTTTTCTTCTGCTTCTCCCCCTCCCAGCCACAAGATCCTGTGCTCTTCAGATCATCTTGACTCCACTTCCCCCAGAGCTTTTCCAAGGGAGCACATGGGAATTCATTTAGAGCCTGATCAATCACCCACCTAAAACAACAACAAAAAAAATTATCAGCAACCAGACCTTGTGTAGCTGTTGATGGAAAGAGACTGGGAGGGAAGGCTCACACCAAGCAGCTCCTGGTAAAACAGCAGGTAACAGCAAGAAAATATTTGACAGGGAGCTGCTGCCTTGGCAGTGTTTACCCTGACTATTAGAAGGTGAAGAAGGGTTTTTCCCCACAGGTAGTTTCCAGCTGCTGAGGCACTCGGAGCTGCCAGGGAGCTGCACCACCAAAACAGCCCCTGCACAGGGAAAAACACCTGAGGGTGATGCTCAGCTCATCCCCGCTCCTACTTAGAGTAAGAGTTTGCCCTAAGACAAGGGTTTTGGTTGTTGTTTTTTTTTTCTGTAATTTGGCTATTACTTCTTTTCAGTCCTTTCCAACCAAGTTACCTAATTAAACTGACTTTAGATTCTACTGGAGGCATGTGTTTGGGGTTTGTCTCACTAATGGTATTCAACCCTTTTCTTCCCACGTAACACCACAGCTGCCCCCACCCTCTGAGCACTGCTTGTGGGTCTCAAGCCCGTGCTGGTGGTGTGTCACCTCAGTCAGGAGCTGTAAGGCCTGTTCACTCTTCCCGTACCTTTGAAGTGGTTTGGGGGCTGCAGCTCTACCCAGAACAAAGACATTCTCATCCCTCAACACGCTGCACCGCTGAGGAATTTTGTCTACCAGATGGATTGCAAAGTGAGGAATCACCACAGACATGAAGTAATTTATGGTTTCCATTAATTCCTGTCACCAACCACACTAACTGGCATTTATCAGCAAGAAACAGATGAACAATTAGTCACAGGAATAAAAACAAGGGAGTAGACGCTTGAAATAAGGACTATACCGTTTCAAAATCAAAATTATATTGGCTCCCTTATAAGTGATTAAGTGCAGAATTTAGAGGAGATCATGGCAAACACTCAAATGTGAATCCACTTAATTGTGGGGAAGTTACTATGTGTCTATGTGCTTTGGGGGTACTGTCACATGGCCATTCGTCCAAGATTTAAGCAACGAGGAGGAATTGTCTTCAACCCTTATTGCAAAACAGTTGTTAATTTGTACAGTTATTATCAAAAATTTCAAAGTAAGAGACAGACAGATGAAATCCAGTCCTGGGACAGGCGAAGACAACAGCACTGTCCCTCCCACATTCCCGAATATCCCAGGTTCCCAGGATCTTCCCTCAGAAAAGGATGTGCTCAAATTCTGCTGGACCTGGAGGCCCTTCCCATGGCCCTGTAGAGAAAAGTGCTTATTTTGGACCACAAAGCCCATGCAACCCCCTCTGATGTGAGCCTCCCTCACCTCCATACTGCCTGGGCTGTGTCCCAGGAGCTCTGCAGAGCTGGGCTCCAAACACTAGAAGTTGTTTATCCCCAAAGTCCTGGTGATTTCTGTAAGTTATACTCAGAGCGCAGCATTTTCCAGGTTAAAAGATTATATCTATAAAAGTGTTGATATGAGAGAAATATTCCCTGTGGGTTTTTAAAGAATTACAGAATCTTTCCCTGAACTATGGTTTATATCATTTTCTTAATGGAATGCAGCTGGCTTAATGAATAGAAATATTCAAGAATAATTTAGTCAGTGACTGATGGGGGGAAGTATCCCAAGTAATTTATTTATATTCTATGAAGCCAATCTATTAATGAAGGCATTTATTCATAAGAAATATGTTCAACAGTGATGTTGAGAATTAATCAAACACATTATTGGCAATTATTATTCTAATGATTCTAATTGAGAGATAAAATGTCCTTTAACTATATTTTCTATAAAAAGCATGCAGTGAAGTAATTATTCAGGTACCCACACCAGAAATAGCTCAGCAGATTTCAGGAGCAAGGGATGCATTCGAACAATATCAATTAAAGTCAGGCCAGCTAAAAACTGCAGTGTTCTCCTTGAGGTTTCTCCTACTTTTTAGTTATTTTGCATTATTAATTTGGAGTAATGCTCACACAGAATTCCAACAGGAATTCGACAGGAAATTAATGTAGAGACTCCCCCCAGAGAACTTAGATGTTGCTAAGCCCATTTTTCCTTACCCAGAGTTAATGAATAATCATCTCCTTGGCGATGGTTGCTGGAGTAGAGACGTGTACTTTGGTTCCTGTTAAATATAGAAAAATAAAAAGTGTCAGATAACGTAGAGATCAGGGGGATTTATCTAAAGAAACTCAGTGAGTAAATATCCCCTGATGCAGTGAGTCATTTACTTGCTCCAAACTGTTTGGAATACAAATATAGCTAACTTCACTTTTAAAGGCAGTTTTATACACAAGTAACAGTTATTGATGCTCATTATAAAGATGCCTTGATGTCTCTTCCACATCCAAAAGCAACGCTCCCTCCTCTGTCAGCCCTACCACCAACACATAAGGCCAGGGATTTCTTTCCTTCTTTCTATCTCAAGATGCAGGGCATCTTTTGTGGGTGTTTTTCTGGTACTTCATCACTTAATTTATTTGAGGCAGAAAAGGTGAGCGCTGGAAGGGGTTTTCCCGTTGCTGCTGTGCTAAGGAGACTTCCCGAGCAATCTCACAGGGAACCAGATTTCCTTGAAACACCTGAAACTCCGAGCCAGAGCTTGAGCCACTTCAGAAAATTACCCTCTCTCACTGATTGCTGCAGAACAGGAGCTGCTGCAGCTCCCAAAGTGAGCTCAGCTTTGCCCTGCTGGATATGTAACCTCCCCTGTAACGGCAGACTGGGCTTTCCGTACCACTTCTGCTACCTGAGCTTGTCAGGACAGCGAGACCAGGACTGAGTTCAGACCACAGAGGGAATCCTCATCTCCATTCCCTGGTCTTACTTCTTCTGTCAGAGTGGTTCCAAAGAATAATTATCAAAACGGTGATAGATGCAATATATTTATATTTATAAATAATATAAATATACACTAGTGAGGTGCAGTGGCACCAGGACACAGCAGCCATTTCCAGGATCACAGCAATATTGACAGGCCGATCCATGACATCCTCCCAGGGACAGACAAAATGCCACAGTTACTGTGGCATCTCAGCAGCTAAAATATGCTGTGAGATGGCACCTAATGGTCTACAAAACGTTAAAATTAAAAAACCAAACAAAAAAAAAAAAAAAATCATATCAAACCTTTCCGTTTCAACTGTCTCCCTACCAAGGCTGGTGTCAAATTAGACTCTAAGTTACATTATTTTGCTGCCTCTACTAAATCCTTTTTTCCCCTTGGCCAGACCCTCGAGGAGAGCTGGAGAAGCAGAAGAGGATGCTCAGGACCTTTTGTGGCAGGAGACGGATCACAACTTGTAACTGTTACTGAGCATAAGAAGTTCTAATGCATAAAACAGAAGACCCTCATAAAACCTGGGGTCCCTGTGACTGGCAGGTGGGGAGGACATGCCACACTGGGCCCCTTCAGTGACTGCACAGCAGTGCACAGTGGTGCCACCTGCTCTGGCACAGCTCAACCTGCAGACTGCACAGCCTCAAGGAAAGCCCTGGGGAAGGGTAGGGGACATGGCCAGGGCATTCGGACATGCTGGCGGTGGCAGACCCACAGCAGGGGCTGAGAAGGACCCCCCCCAAACAGGGCTGAGCTCTCCATCCTGCTGTTGGATACCTGACCCTGAAGAATTGGCTTCACCTCTCTGTGCCTCTGCTTTCTCTCCTGCAGCTGCAGCGTGCCCGCTGTCAGTACGGGCTTGAGCTCAGCAGGGAACAGAAGGGGAGGAAGCAGCAAAAGCAAATATTGCCCAGGGAATGCTGGCACCCCAGCAGACACAGCCTTGTGCAGGGGGCAAAAATCAAATGGAGTTGAGCCACCCCAAACACATCTGTACCCGTAAATTGAGCCCACTAATCATGAACAGCAAGAGCAGAGGAAATCAATCCATCCGGCCCACCGGGGACACGTAATCAGCTGTGAGCTCTACCTTGAACTTGATAAGCTCTTACTGACGTCATTAGGTCCAGGCTGCTGTTTGGAGAGTTCAGTCTCCTCCTCAAATAAAAACCAAAACCAAACAAAAAAGGTAAATGTACAAAAGGCTCTGGTTTATCCCAAGGTCTCTGGTGGGCGCTGAAGGCAGCTCTCCTCTGCCGTGTGCATTCAGCTTTCCCCTCCCTGGGCACAGACAAGGGAATTGTCATTTTCCCAATAACTTCAGATAATACCCTGATTTGTGCAGTGTTTTTACTCTTTCTCAGGCTCCCCTGCAAATATTAGCACGTTCAGAGCCAAACCCATGATTTTTTGCAAGGACTGCAAGATGAGGTTGGCAGAGCTCACCGAGATGCAGGAGATAAGAACCAAATTAAAATGACTCTCTTGAGGTAGCTCCAATGTGCAGCTGAGGGCAACATTAAGCCAAAGCCCATCCACCCTCCCCACAAGAACAGTTATCACCGGAAAAAACACAAGTCTGTCTCTAACACCGTTTGGGTGAATTATGGTCATGGGGATGCCCTACCAAAGGTGAGTGGTTCTGGGCAATATCATTGTGCCTTTCACCATGGGTAGGTGCCTTCCCGAGCAGAAAGCTGACTGTGGCCCATGCCTGTCGCACAGCCTCTTGAAAGAGGAGCACTACTACATCTGTGGAAACTGGTTATTCCTCAGGACTGATGGTGACTTGTGGAACACAACCTGGGCTTGGAACCACGGTGCCATAAGAGCAGAGAAGCGGCTCCTCTCCCAGCCGTGAGACACGCGGGGCCCTCAAGCAGAGGGGTTTGCATGAGCTGGAGGAGCTAATCACTCTGATTGCCCCATCAGCAATCACTTCAGACCTGACAGAGACACATTCATCACTGGGAGCTTAATAAGCGAGATGCTCATATATTGTAGTACACTGATCACTTCATTGGGTGGTTCTTCCCGCGGCCGCCCTCCTCCTGCTAACGAGCCTCGGGAATTGGAGGACTCGCAGCGCACAGAACGTTCTCTCAAATGGGTATGTGTCTGTCTGAAATGCCTGAAACAAGGCATTTTCAACAACATTTGCATCCCATAGTGGCACTCCCAATTCTTAGAGCAGACCAGGGCTGCGAATGGGGGCTGTGAAAAAAAAAAAAAAAAGCACTAATTATACAAAATTGGTGTTGGGCAAGCAGGAGGTAGGAAAGTACAGGCGAGAGCAAAGAGTGTACGTGCTGTAAAATTATTGTATTGTTTTAATTGATATACTGCAGGATATTGTTCTAATGCTATGGGGAAAAAGAAATAATGATCAGTTAACTCATTATTAATGTTAATTTTCTTTTCCAGAATTGCCAGCGGCTTGACTTAATTATTAAGCATGACAGTTGGGCTTTAATATATCAGCTATAGATTCCAGTCACAGCAGTCTAGTTCAATAATTGGGTTTCTTTCTGCTTCATTTTGACTAATGGCATACTTACAGCAATTATTAAAATTCATCATAGCACAGAAGTAGGCCGATTGAAACCTCACCAAAAATGGCAGCATAGCAGACCTCTGCTCATTATTCAGCAGCAAATTCCGAACAGCTACTCAGAAAACATCGAGCAGCTTCTCTGACAACTTCTCAGCAGTCCCAACACGAACGCGGACACTCAGCGGTGCGTCAGGCAAGGCAAGGCAGGGCCAAACAGGCTGCTGACACCAAGAAAGTGCATTCAGACTTCACAGGAAAATAAACTTCCCTCTGAAAATGCAAATCCATATGCAGTTCTTTATCTACAGGCAGTTCAGCTGAACCATGGAAGGTTCCTAACCCTGGTGGAAAGGCGGATGCTTTAACCCTGAGGCATCAGGCTGTTGACTGAGAGTTGATCGTTTCCATTCAAACTGGAATAGTTGCCAAATAGACAGAGTTTCTACCACAAGGAACTCAAAATCCTTGATGCTGCTCTCGCTGCAGACTATAAATTCCAACATGAGCACAGCTCTGCCTAAGCACCCTAAATTTAGGAACTACAGGAGTCAAGTGACCCAGCAGAAACCTTGCCAGTGAGGGCTGGGACTTACACCAGGGCTGGTATGTAGGCAAGATTTTGAGTAGTGAAAGATATAATGATTTCAAACATAGAGAACTGAAGTAGAAAACTTGGGAAAAGCCACTGGAAAAAGGATCAAAGGACTTCAGGTTGCATGCTCACTGTCTCTTCCCACAAAGTTCACCAAAAAGAGCACAGGTTTCAAACAGCCAGAGGGTATGATGCGGGCATCAAAACCACTGTAGACTTGAAGCCTGGTCACAAGTAAAAATAAAGACAATAATCAAGTAGCTGGTTACATGTGGACTTGTAAGTTGCCTCACTAGTATGGTAGGCTGCAATAAACACGTGCTTAACCATGTCCCACACAAACCATCACAGGTTCTTCTTGCACACACCGCTTGGGCTCTGCTCAGGCAGCAGCTATCTGAACAAGCCCAGCAGCTGCTCCCACAGCTGAGTCAGACCTGAGAAGGGTTGTGTCCTAGCCAGGGCCAGCAGCCTTCCTGCCAGTGCAAGGAGGGTGCGTGTCCTCAGGAACAGTGGGTGTCACCACAGACCGATGGAAGGAAAAGGGATGAGAATTTCTGTTTGCATCCCGAAGCTGAAACAGGATCACTGTGAGTCTGAACAGTAGTGTTGTCCCCCACCCTTCCCCAATGATCTAAAAATAAAACCAGCTTAGTAATCAAGCACTTGAATTAATATTTGAGAAAAACTAAAGACAGGGAATACTTACTTCACAAGATCATTCAGCATCGCACTACTTGATAAAACAGGTCACGTTCAGCCTCATCCTCTGGCTGCTATTTCAGAGTCAGTAGGAAAAGATTATGGCAGTTTGTTAGAAGTTTTGCTCTGAATCAAAATTCCTTTGGCAAAGGAGCACCAAGCTTTTACACGCAGTGCTTCAGCATTTCATGACACTGTTAAAAGCCTCCGTTTATGTGCTCAGCTGGGGCACAGCCCATCATTTGGCTGAGCAGGCCAATAATGTTAGAAAACATTATCAAAGCAGTGGAAGTCATCTCTAAGTGTTGGTTTGCGTAGTTATCTCATTAAATGACAAAAGAAAGACCTTGCACATATCATTGATCACATTGGATGTTAAAATATTCCCATATCTTATGATAAGAAACAAAATTCCTCATTATTTTCATTCTGACCTTACTAGAAATTGCAAAGCCAGACTTTGATATCTACCTCTTCAATTACTGCCCATCACACTGCCCATAAAGTGATCAATACATGAACCATAAGTTCCCTGAAGTGACAAACTGACTTTGTAGGCCCTCTGACCTACAGATACCAGTGAGCCAAATGAGCAGAGCTGTTGGGGTATCTAAAATCTGTGGGTGTTTGCAGTGGTTGATCCCAGTTAACAGGTGAGCAGCCACTCAGAGGAGCCATAGCCAAAGGGCTGTGTTGCATGTGCACTAGGAGATAATTCAAACATGGTCCACCCAGAGCCCATCACCTCCAACCTTAGGTGCTTTGGCTAGGAGAAATGGTCTCTGAAATAAAGCTTCAGGGCTGTACTGTAAAATATTTATGTCAGTGCTTTGAAAAGCACATAGGCTATCAAAGTCTGTGACAAAGCTCAGGATCCCTTTTGTTCCCCTTTTACATAAGCACCTGATCCACTTTTCCTGAGGGAAAGCACTGGCCCATGCTGTGTGCTCTGGGTACAAACAGCACGTACCTGGGTCAGGGTATGTAATCCTGAACGCGCGTGCTGACAGTCAACAGATTCGTAATTTAAAATAAATTTAGAAAATGATGACCAAAGGCACTGCATTATACTGGAAACACATGAGCTGCTAGCATGACTGCAAGGAAGGAAGCTGTAAAAAAACAGAGTTAAAGAATAATATTTGTAATACCACAGGACATACATCCAGTATTTTTCTTTTCACATATGGTGAGACTTAAGTAAACAAGCCCTAGGATCTGCAGTACAAGATGCAAGGCTTGTTTCATATACAGCCTTTCTTGAATACAGTGTTTTGTGCCAAAATACCTGTGAAAATGCACTCAAGACAACGTTGCAGGCTTACCATGAGCTGGTTTGGAGTTAAGACAATCAGCTTCCACTAGGTGTGTAATGAAGGAGCACAATAAATAGGAATGGGTGTTTTTAATGACAGGCCTGATGCCACAGCCCTAGCCATGTGCACCTACTGAAGGCTGCAATACAAACCAGCATCCCACCCACTTGGCTTCCTAGGTTTCCTTCCACAGACAAGGAACAGGATCCTAGGAGCTACCTGGACTCCCCATGACTGAACATCCTAAGATGGCATCAACATCCTTTCTCAAAACTCAGTCCCACACTCAAAGCATCAAGACAGGCATCTGTTCTTCCAAACCCCATCAAAGCACTTGCTGGCAACAGCACTTAATTAGCTGTTTGCATCCACTTTGCAAATTCTGGTTAAAAAAAAAGCTCGTTGAATTATAAAATAAACAGTAATAAATTATTCATTAATCTACTAGGGCGATTTCATACCTTGCCATTCTAATTAACACTAGCAATTAGAAAAATGATAAATTGGATTTGCACAGTACTCCAGTCTCAGCTAACATGGAACTTTTAAACACAGTTTATAGGTGTTCCTTGCATTTAATATCAAAACATTAAAGAAATGAAGTGGTTATACCTGAGGACAAAGTGCTGCTGGTATTGTTTGTTTCCCACCCAGTTGTGTTGCATGTCCAGTTTTCACAGGTCCATAAGGACGTCAGACAAACAACTGAGAACAGGATCAATGGCCCAAAGAGGCTTTAATAAAACCTCAAACAAACTACAGATTTGTTTGCATTTCAAGACTGTTCTCCCCCTATAGACTACGTAGGCAAACACTCTAAAAACAATCATTTACTCTTGTCCTCCTAGGACACCCAGTTCCTCTAGATCCACTGGTTTCCCCATGAATGGGGAAAACTGCTGGCCACCCTTCTTCTGATGTTGCCCAGGACATCATTGACCTTCTGAGCTGCATGAGCACACTGCTGGCTCATGGTCAGTTTCTCACCCACCAGGATCCCCAGATCCTTCTCAGTAGGGCTACTCTTCAGGAGCTCTTCTCCCAGCCTGTAGATATGTCTGGGATTCCTCCGGCCCAAGTGCAAGACCCTACACTTTGCAGTGTTAAACCTCATGAGATGCACATGAGCCCACCTTTCCAGCCTGTCTATTGAGTATATGAATATCATCCTGGGGCCCCAAATGCCCACATTTTCAATTTCTTGGGTCACATGTTTTGATTAATGAGGTGCTGGTTCCAGACACATCGCTCTATGGGACGCAGCAGATGCTTATAGGCAGCTTGGTGGAGCGAGCAACCTGCACAGCACCAAGACACGCTGCAGAAATGTAGATGTAACTGAAGTTGTGTTCTGTTCTTATTGGCATTCAGATCAGGGTTTCCAAGTCAATCATTGCGGAACATCAAGTAACTGAAGAAATATTGACACCCAAGCAGCCCTCTCACGCGGTAGTGATGTTCCTACAACAGCTCCTCGACGCCTTTCTGGGGCCGTTCCCGAACCAAGCGCTGTAACGCAAAGGTGCTTTTTCCTGCTTTGAAATAGCACCTCATCTTTACTGATTCTGCAATGCAAATTGGTTGCTGAATGCCAACTCTACATGAATTAATGACCAATTAACAGAAAAAAAAACCCAAAACCACCTTCTTGTCACCAGCCTGCCTTTAGCTATGACTCTGCACCTTCAGAAACTACACGCTAATAAAAGATTTTCTTCTCTTCGCAGCAATAATGCAAGATCCTAGCAGACAGTTTTACATTTTAATTAAAACCTGTGGTCCCCAGAGATGTTCCAGTGTTACCCAACCATTCAGACAAGTCCCAGTTACCTCAAACATGGTTCCACCACCCACTGATGTTTTGTTTCCAGTCCAAAGCAGAAAATCCCTACTGTGAGGCCCCAATGCCAGTGGTCTGTGCTACCAATGGAGTGGATGCTCTCGTCTCTTCCTTTGCTACTGATCTTTCTGGTCAGGGGGTGGAGGAGCAGGGGCTCTTACTGACCTTACCTGAAGCTGGTCAATAGCAGTGTCTTCAAACTTGTTTTTATTGTCTCTGCTTCAGGCCTAAGGAGGAGAAAAACCTGCAGTCTTGTCAGGAGTCACATTCTGCTCTCAGTTGAGTGTGCTGTTTGCAGGAAGCTCCCATCCATCCATGCAGCACAGCTCCTTGCCTTAGCTTACTCCAGCTCAAGTTGTCATCCCAGCTTGGGAAACCTGTGTCACCACAGCTGCCGTTTTTCACCCTGCAGCCACCCTTGCTGGAAGGGTCCTGGCCAGGTACCACCAGCTCTGCCTGCACTGGGACCTCAGCTCTGACAGACAGCTCATAAAACATCACGAGCCACAGGCATTACAGCCCATAACACACACATTGCTATGAGGGTATGTCACAGGTTCCATAATAAAATTACTTCAGCGGGTTGTAAGTGAGGTGTCAAAACCATCTTTGGGCTGAAACTTGGCATGTGCTGCAGGCAAACACCCACCAAGCCCCACTTCTGGGAAGAGGCTCTGCATTAGTCCTGAGTCCTGTGCAGCAGCAGAGGATCTTCCATGGGGCATTTCTGTGGGAAGAAGCTGTGGATCTCCTGCAAGGGTGATAGGGAGGGCAGGGACTGCTGAGGATAGAGAAAAAAGAACACTTCTGGCCCCCACCATCCCACCACCCAGCTCTGGAAATGAAAGAGCAAAGGCAGCTCAGCTGCCCAGTGTGGAAGGCCCTTGGGTGAGGGAAACATCTTTGTCCAATCACAGTCTATGAAGAACATAGAATCACTTGGCTTGGAAGAGAACTTTAAGATCATCGAGTCCAACCACAGCCTACCCCTGCCTAGTCCACCTCTAGATCATGTCCTCAGGCACCACATCTACACAGCTTTTAAATCCCTCCAGGGACGGTGACTCCACCATTGCCCTGGGCAGCCTGTTCCAGTGCCTGACAACTCCTTCTGTAAAGACATTCATTTTTCCTGATATCTAACCTAAATCTCCCCTGGGGCAGTTTGTAACTCCATTTCCTCTCATCCTATCACTTATTACCTGAGAGAAGAGCCTGACTCCCTCCTCTCTGCACCCCCTTGCAAGTAGTTATAGAGAGTAAGATAAGGTCTCCCTTCAGCCTCCTTTTCTGCACACTAGAAAGCCCACCCAGCTCCCTCAGCCTCCTCGTAGGACTTGTGCTCCATATAGGGACACTTCAGACTACACACACACACACACACACACATCATGTTCCCCCAGAGCAGATTTGAAGGAGGATTTCTTAGAAGTGCACAGAGACCAGCCTGATCCTGGAAACAACCTGAGCTTCAGAGGCCTTCGGACAGCCCTGAATGTTGCTGCTGATGGAAGAGGAGGAGAAACGCCTTTATGTAAGCAGGGACCCTGCAAGTTTGATGCTATTGCTGGAAGAACATCTCACAGAGCTGGAAATCACATCCACTGGTGCTGGCTCAGGACATGCAGTGGGAACAGGGGAGGAGATTTTAAGAAGCACAAAGCAGAAGGGAGCTTCTTGATACCTCTTGAAATGTCACCAGTTCCTTGTTGTAGAGCCAGAGGAGAGGAAGGCACAGAGTGACTCTAACTGGTGCATCCTTTAGCTCATTTGAAGGTGTTTAGCATACTTGACCTTCTGTCATGCAACAATAAGTACATTAACATTAAGTTCATTAATAAACCAATTAAAAGCCAAACCAAACTTGAAGCAGCCATTTGCCGTGACATTTTGTTCCCCGAATAACACAATGCTCCACCTTTATGTTAGTTTTCCTGTGGTTTGCTGGGTCAAAAATCCATGTCTAACCCATGGGAGGTGAGTCATTTCCCTGTGTGCTCCCACTCCTGCTGCAGCTGCAGCCCTCCTAACATCTAGATGATGAATGTATATGGAGAAGAAACAGAGAGCACTACAATAATATATTACCATATTATCTGGTAATAAAAACGGGGATGCGGTTTATGATAAGGGTATTCTTATTTAATCTCATGCAACTATGTTTAGTGGTATTGGTGGTTTGAGCACTGCTATCCATCCCAGCTAGAAATTATCTGACATTCTGGTTATGCACATCACAGTTATGTCTGTGCACAGCGCAGCCGTAGGATCCCGGTGACTATTTCACCACGCACAGCGGTTTGCTCCGGCTCCGAGCACAGGGTGATCCCAACCTAAAAACTTCCAAAGGATGAATTATTAAGAGTGTCACTACAGCAGCAACTCTGATGGTTATCATGAGATAGTCGTCACACATCTGTATTTCTAAGGCACAGGGCATAGTCTGGTGCTTTCTAGTCCCGAGTGGCATGATCTCATAACCACACCCCCCTGGAGCTGTACCGTGGCTGCTGTGAACGGAGCGCTGTGTGGTGGGGGACGCAGGCGTTTCTGTGCTGGAAGAACACAAAGTTGGCAGCTCATCGCTGTAGTTTACGCAAAACTGTTTGTTTCTTGTAAACAGAGTTATTTTCCTTTGGCAGAGGGGACCTGGGAGACCCACCATGGAGCAGCACTACAGAGAGCATCCTCCTGCAGAGCAGTAGTGGGGGAAGGATGGACCTTCCGGCGCAGGCAGTGTGCTCCCTCCATGGGTGTTTAAGCCAAGAATTGTAGTAAATATGTAAGGCCAGGTAAAGTCAGAAAACCATTTGCTGTGTGAATGAACTCCCCACTATTTGTGTCACAGAGATTACTGGGCATCCTGCTAACTCTTCCTGAATGGAGCTGGTGCCATGTTGCTCAGGGATGAGCAACATGGCGCCAGCTGTCTGGTTGTTCCTCACAAGTTACAGCTCCATCCCAGTGCTCTGTAAGCAATGAGCAGGATTGAAATAGTTCTTACCCTCTGCTCAGAGAGATGCAGCAATACAGACCCACCTACTATGGAAAATGTCCATATCCAGAACATCCACCCAACAGGATTTAGCACACCCAGCACCGTGTCAGGCCCCAAAGTGTCACAGGAAGGAAAACTGAGGTCCGACACCATAGCACAAACTCAGGATTCCTGCCATCTCAGGCAGACATAGGGCATCTCTGACACAGCCTGCCCCACTCCTCCTCATCAGCGAGGAAGGACAGTGCCCACCCATGCTGTGGCCGGGGCAGCCTGAGCTTGCACAGATGCTCTTCAGCTCCCTCTGGTCACACTAGGCCTGGGACCAGCCTAACCATGACCATAGTGCTCGGCACAGGCTGCAAAACCTGCTGGAAACGTAGAGCAACATCCATGTAGTTTCCTACACTAACCTCCGGTTCATTGACACTGCTCCTAGTACTGTTGCCGGGTGAACCGGGGCTTTAGACACCCTTGGAGCAGAGATGGCAGGTGGGTGACAAGCTCTTCAGAGTTACTTGTGTCCTCTGCCTTCAACAGAGTTACACAGCCACAAACATTTCCCTCCCCCGTTAGTCCTTCTCCCTGGTCCCTCTGCCACTCCATCAGCTCCTCGACCTTCTTTCTGTCTCTCATCTCTCCTGGAAGCTGTCAGCTTTGCTGTCCCTTCCCTGGGGAATGCACCATGGGCTCCTTCCCCAGCTCCAGGCTACGCACCCAGGTCACACCTGCCCTGTGCTGGGAGACGTGTTGGAGGAGGGAGGCAGAGGAAGCAACAGACAGCAGCGTGAGCCAATCCTACAAGAGGAAAGTCAGGGGAGTACTTAGTTACTGGGCTGCTTTTCACCCCTGTTGCCCCTTCTCTTCCTTCACCAGCAGCTGGAGCAGCTGTCTGACCCCTTGTTCTCACTCCCAAGAGCAGAAGGGAGATCTCTGACCCAGCCCCAGCATGCAGGATCCTCATGCTCTCACAGAAACATGGCTCACAGCGGGATTCTCCCTCAGAGCAGCATGGCAGCTCCTCTCAGTGTGAGGGCATCCCACCTCCTGCCACCCCAGGCCCAGCCGAGAGCAGTGCCTGCTTCACACTGTAGCTGCTTACCAGCTGCTCTGCTCCTGTTTGTCCTGGGAGGTGGCAGCTGCCTGCTCTGTTGGGTGGCACATCCTCTGTCCCCAGCCCTCGGCCACACGTGTACAAAGGATGGGGCTGGGGAATCCAGGGAAAAGAAGTGTCTCCGACACGATGGAGGAATTTGTGGTGGCACATAAGGGAAAGAGCAGAGCCAGCACACAAAGTGTGCCCAGCAGCCAGCAAGTCACACTGGAAGAGGGTCCATGCCAGGCTCCAGTGGCACACACGCCTGTGCTGGTTTTCCACCTGGGAAAGCTGCTGGGAATCATCATGCAACTTCCACAGTGGAAATAATATGCCGACAGGCTGCCCAGGGGGGTTGTGGAGTCTCCTTCTCTGGAGATGTTCAAGACCCATCTATATGCCAACCTGTGTGACCTGCTCTATGGCACCTGCTTTGGCAGGGGGGTTGGACTGGATGATCTCTAGAGGTCCCTTCCAACCCCTACAGCTCTGTGATTCTGTCATTCTTTGTGCTTGCAAACCTCACCTGGTAAAGCCACGGGCTATGGGGAGACACAGCCTATTTTCTCCATGATCCTCACTCAGCTTTTCATTCTGCCTTCCCTACCATTTAATTACCAAAGAACCTTAAATTAAATAAGAACCTGGCTCAAAACACTTGAATGAATCTTCCTCTCAAGACACAAGACTGAAGTGTCAGTTTATTATCTAACTTTATTACTGACTGCCAGCAGCTTCTCAATGGAGCAGCTCACCCCCTCCTCTGCCTCTTCTCTTCCTCCCCCACCCTCTCCTGTACCCCCACTCTGTACCTTCAGAGCAGCGGCAGCAGGAAGGGGTTGCAAGAAACCCTCACCCTGTTCCGCTCCTGCGGATTCAGCAGCACCATTACACATCATCACTGGAGAGGGGCTTTAAGATGACAACTCAGCACAAAGGCAGATGCACAGGGGGCGAAGGCGAAGAGCTGCACTGGCCGACACGCCGGGCTGCAGAGATCAGCACAGTGTTCCCTGGGCAGCACAGCAGCACAAAGCCCTCGGGCTCTGGGTGTGTTTAGGATCTGAGTGTGAATTTGGCACAAATTCATGAACCTCTCACTGGGATGAGGTTCCAAGTGCAGTGGGATGGAGATTCACCAACCTGGAGGACTCTCCAGAGGGGTGGGAGGACCTGGACCAGCAGGACTGCGGAAGCACAGCTCTGAGAATGTCCCGGCAGGCTGCGCGTGGGCCAAGGCTGGGGTGAGGGAAAGTCCACAGTGGGAAGGAAACAACAGAGCATCTGCTCTTCTGAAACACAGCTACACGTTCTGTGCACCCAGCTATGAGTCACTAGCCACAGGCTGAGAAATCCCTGGCTGAGCCAAGCCCTCCCACACCAGCACAGGACACCCGCGAGAGGACCAGGTCCGGCAGTCAGCAGGACCCCAGGGCAGAGCCCAGCCCCGATGGGGGATCCCACCCCCACGCACAATAGCAGGGGCTGCTCAGGAGACACGTCCCTGCTCAAACAGATGCTGTAGAAGTGCAAGGGGACGTTCAGCAAAGGTGTTGCCAGGGACAAGCATCGCAGAGGCCATCGGTCGCCTGCATCAAGCCTCACCGGTGCTTTGCTGCCCCATCAGCCGCGTGTGCTGAGCCAGCCCAGCCAGGAGACAGCCCAGGAGAGCACAACGTGGGGGTTGCCAGCATGGAGAGAGGCCCAGCACAGGTACCACAGCAGCAATCACAGCACTGCTTGCTGACAGCCAGGCACCTTCCCCAGGACATGGCTCTGCTGCCTGCACCCACAGCGGGGTAGGGACAAGGGGGAATACCAGGAAATAGCCAGGGAGGTAGGGGGCTGCAGACCCTCCCATCCCACTGTAGCCAGGCACCAGGACAGCAAAGCAGATTGTGATGGAGCAGGGTGTTTTCTTTCCATTAAGGGGCCAGCAAGACCCCAAACCACTGTTTGTGTACAGAAGTGTCAGTAGGGACACAAAGGAGTAAACCAGTGGTAACATCTGCTCTAGGGAGCCCTCTGCACAGCGACCTCGTGTGCAGGGGCAGCAGCCAGTCTGGGCTCAGGGGGCAGGAGACTGCATTCAGCACTCTCACAGCCCTCCTGAGAGCAAAGGGAGAGGGAGAGACCCCGTGGGGGTCATCATCCATCCCCCAGCACCACCAGTAACTCAGAGAGAAACAGTGTTTGTCCCCCTGGGTGCTGCACCAACAAGCTCCACCCTCAGTGTCACAAAAACTTGGGAAAAGTCCTTACTGCAGCTGATGCCTTTTTTTTTTGGCTGTGCCCATCTCCCAGGGCAGATACACCATCAAATGATGGCTCCAATAAAAGCATCTCCAGNGGTGGAGAGGGACCCAACTTGGGAAGGTGCCTGATGGACCTGTGGTTTGTGAACAGAGGAGAACCTGTTGGTGGTGGGATGGCTGGAGACTCTCTTGGGCATCTCCAGTAACTCAGAGAGAAACAGGGCTTGTCTCCCTGGATGCTGCACCAACAAGCTCCACCCTCAGTGTCACAAAAACTTGAGAAAAGTCCTTACTGCAGCTAATACCTTTTTTTTTTTTGCTGTACCCATCTCCCAGTGCAGATACACCATCAAATTAGCTCTCCAGAACAGGGGATGTGTGGGCTGCTGGACCACTGGCTGCTGCTCTGCATCAGCATCCTGTTTCCCAGGGTTCTGCATCCATCATGTCACCCATCACCACCTCCAGACAGCACCTGGCAAGAGGTACACAGGGGTGCTGAACTGGGGGGAGCAGGCACAATCCCAAGTCTTACTCTCAGTGTAAGTCTTTGAACATACAACACAGATCTTAAAGTTCCTGTCCTCGTGTGTGGGTGAAGGGTGAAGCACCCACATGTGGCTGTAGCAGAGTGGATGGGCAGCAAGAGGCACAAGAAGGCTCCAATAAAAGCATCTCCAAGTCCACAGGGGAAAGGACCAAAGCTGTATTTTATGCCAGAGGTGAACCCAGCATTTTGGGAGCACTGAGCACGCATGTCTCTGGCAGGCTGCTCTGCTCCCGGGGAATCCTCACACAAGGGAAAAGATAAAACCACTCTGGCTGCATAGCACTGGTGATAAGAACAGATACCTGTTTATCAAGAGATACCTGAGCAGATAAAAGCAGGTATTGGCTGTGCAATCAATCCCCAACAGGGAAAACAGCTGCCCATAAACAACTCCCACCACCTTACAACCTGTGCTCTACAAGAAGCAGGGGTTCTCCATCAATAACAGATTATATTTAGGGTTGACTCCCAGAGGACACACAAGGGAGAGAAAATTCTTCATGGCACATTACCCTGACACCTCCACCACAGACCAGGGCTCCCAGGCCATATCACAGAGAGTGAGTACCAGTTCACTGAAGGGTGTGGACTGGAAGGAACCTTTCAAGGTCATAGATTCCAACTACATGCCAGGGTCTGGGACATCTCCAGCTAGGTTAGGTTGCTCAGAGCACTGTCCAACCTGACCATGGATGGTTACAGGGATGGGGCATCTCCCACTTCTCCAGGCAATCTGTGCCCATGTCCAACCACCCTTCTCTACATCAAACATATCTTCCTTACATCTAGGCTGATCATGCCCTCTTGGAGTTCAAAATCACGACCCCCCTCCTCTCACATGCTACTACAAGCCCCCAGGTTTACAGGTTCCCCTCAAGGTTTAGAAGAACAAGACAACAATATGGGGTGCAGTGAGCAGGGGAGAACATGGAGATGGCTCCAAGCAAGCCATGGCACAGGGACCTCTCACTGTGAGCCTGCAGCCAACCTGTGGCTCTTCCTACCTGCCCCAGCAAGAACCAAAGGTTTCTCCTACCAAGAGGAAAAAAGGGGACACACGAGAGCTCCACCTCGGCACACGTGGCATGTGAGAACAGAGCAGCCTCATACCTTGCTCCTGGATGTCTGTGCTCAGCCAAGGGCCCCATCACTGAGGGACTGCTGCCAGGACCACACCACACACAAACGTTAATGGGTTGGGTCATGGGGACCTGTTTTGCAGGATACATTTATATGTATCCATGTCCTCTTCTCCATCATGTTCTCCCACAGGACTTCATGAGCTGAAAGGAAATGTTCATGTCCTCCTCCTTCAGGTCCTCCTCCTTCAGTAGCCATGTCTCCATGTCTCCCATCTTCAATGCAGCATCTCTTTCTCTTCCAAGAAGTAATAAGAAAAACCTTCTGCATCTAGTTTTACATCTGTGCTGATAGAGGTAATTGGAAAACAAACGATGTGACAGGAGTCCAGGCTTGTTTTAAAAACCAGCTATCTAAAAAAAAGATAATCTTTGGAATAGATGGGTTTAATTACTGTCTGTGTTTTCTAAAGACAGTATTTTTCATTCTAAACAAAACAAAACAGTCGCACCCCTTTACCCCACCAGGTCAGTTTTTAACCACCAAACTCTTTCCAGAGTTCTGAGAAATGAAAAATATTCTGACATTTCTGCAGGGAAAAAAATAAAGAAAAACACCAAAGATATGCACGTAGTTGATAATAGCAATTATCAATTAATTACCAGCACGTAATTAGTAATCTTTAGGAAGCACCAAGATACCCTAGGGAGGACCAACCTGCCGGAGAGACTCTTTTCCCACTGGAGATTTGTACCTAACATCACCAACCTCCAACCCAGGCAACACCAGTCCTTTCCAAAGGTGTTTTTGAGGATTTTTGTTCTTCCACAGGTTTGCAAACCCCTTTCCTGCACGGGGCATTTTGGAGCAGGTAACCTGTGAGTCTGTAGAGATGAGCTTTATCCACAGCAGGCTCGGCAAGCTCTGGGAGACACGGTCCCAGTCTGTTCCTGGAAGAACTCACACTCTCCTCGAGCAGAGAGGAATTGGCCCTGGCTTTCTGCCTCCCCACTGCACCCCAGCACTGACCCTGCTGAGCTGTCCCCACACCTCCGGCTGGAGATGCAGCACTGATGCAGCTCCCAGCTCGCTTTCCCAGGCAACTGATTTGAGTGCTATATAAGACATTACCTCTGCAGAAACAGCTCAGCAGGATTTGAGCAGCTTTATGTCCTTGTTTACATTAGTTTTTTGGATTGTCTGAACAAGAGTTTAGCTTTTGTTGAATGATATATTTCACCTGGCAGAAGAACTGATGCTCCATTTCTTATGGGGTCTAAGCTCCCATAGACTTTAATAGCTGTCTGGCCAGTGCAAGAGCTGCAAAACCATTTAATGGAGCCATTTAGTACTGAAAATGGCCCAATATTTGTATGAAAAGAGGCTTGTTTAAATGTTGGAGCAGATTAGAGCACCCCCTAAATTAGTCAACGGCAAATCTTGCTCCCTTCCTCTGTCCCTCCTCTTCATGTCTTGGGAGCAGCTGAGGAGGGCTCAGGCTGCTGGTAACTCATTGCTCTTGGCACTAACCCTGCATGGATGAAGACCAGAAATAGCATCTGCCAAGAAGCAAACAAGGCAAGTGGGTCGAGATGCTGCTGAAAGAACCTGCCTAGAAGGGTTGCCCAGACAAGAGCTCTTCCAAGCCCACCACACTTGGGGTTTAACGAGTCCAAAGCTCAGGCTTTCCTCTGAAATCGCAGCAGAAAGTGCAATAAAATAAAAGCAAATACTGTTTAACAAGTCAATCCAAGCTAGCTTGTGGCCTTGCTGCTTTGGTCACCTTGTGAGAGTAGTGGCACTGAAACTCTCGAAGAGCAAGTCAGTGGGAGCAGACAGCAGTAACTCCACTCCACAAAGACAGCTGATAACCTCCAGGTATTTCAGAAGAAGGGACCTGCTGCCCTGGGGAGGAGGATTAGAAATATATATATCACAATTCTTTCCAGCTGAAGCTCCTCTGCACTGAGAGGACAGGAGCCTTCACTTTGTTTTTCTGACATTTGCTTTACACTGGAAAAGACAAGAGGGAATATATTAGTCTTGGGTAATGAAGCTACAAGCCAGCTGCCGTACCTCTACTTAATGCTGGTTCTTCAGACACTCACCCTGGCAGTTCTCACCTCCTGTGGGACATTGGAGGCCTGCAGCAACACCCCAGCTCCAGCACTTCATCCTGCTGCTACCCAGAGGGAGAAACTGAAGAAACATGTTCCAGACCCTGATGTGCCAATGCTGCTCTCAGGCAAGGACATGGCACGAGGCCTGTGCTCTGTGAGTGACTGACCATGAAGATGTCAACCAAGGAGAGGCTTACATGGCTGGTTGTCCACATCTTGGCAGCTTGCAGGGTGCTGGTGGTTACAGATTGCACTCCATGGGATTTTACAGGCAACCCCCAGTCTTTTTGCTCTGTGTCTCTTGGATTTATTTTTCCATCCAAAAAAGACAGAGCAATACAGGCTGGAAGCCCTGGGATCACAGCTTCAGACCTTGTCAGGGGTACAGAAAAATCAGCATCACCTTCCCGGCTGTGCCCTCCCGAACCCGAACGCACCGCTCCAGGTTAGCTTTCCTTCAGGAAACAGCACTATTGCTGATAAAAACAGCTTTGCCTTTTTTCCTTAATCATCTTTTAGCACAGCTAAATGAGGAATTAATATTTTAAGAGTTACAATCTTCTCCGACCATCCCAGAGATGAGAAAACATCTCCCTGCAATTACAAGCTGAATTTGAAGAATCATTAAGTATCAAGAAACAATGGAAATGCTGAGATGGTGAGTATTCTCTGTAGGAAATGTTTACCACAAGACCAAACCAAAAAACCCAACAAAAACTCCAACCTTCTCTCTTGCAGAAGAGGGACCCATTGAGTTCAGAGACCCCTCTTTGTCCTTCAGAGCATCTCCCAGCCCGACATCTTTCTTCTTCACACTTCCATCTCCAAATAGACTCAGGGCTCCAATGCAAGTCACCAAAACAAAAAAAAAAAGTGCCTGCAAGACATTCCCTGAGGTGGAAAACACACAGCTGGGGTGGAGATTATGGCTGAAGTCACCAGCTGAGGTACAGCACACCCTCAGTTTACCTTCAAAGCACCCATAGCCTCCAGACAGCAACCTGAGTCCTACACTAGCATCGCTTTTGCTTAAAGCCCATCAGAGGTTACATCCCAGTGGAAAAATATGTAAAGGAAGAAAACTACAGGTGATATGTCTGATGGGAAAGGGAGAAGTTACAACACAACTGTGTTGTCTCTGTGAAGAACAAACAAAAGGTTTTGCTGGTGAACTCAGTACATGAAGTACTCTGAGGTCCAGATTTCCTGCCAGAGTTTCATGTTGCCCATCCAACTGAAGTCAAAGTACTTCTTCATAAAAAACAAACCCAGTAAACCTGATAAAAAACCTGGGCTTAGTTTTGACCAAGGTAAATGTAGATGTGGAGCAAAAAGCTATGTTGTAGCTGGACTCGGCTGTATGGCCAAATTACCTGAAAACAAATCCCCCAAAGTTACTGCAGGTGCTTTAGAAACGTGTTTGTAAACCTTGAAATGAATAATGAAAAATGTCTCTTTTCCTAAAAAGACAGCTATATTGTTGTGTAATGAAGAGCAGATGTCAGAAACTATTTCAAAGACTTGAAAAAAGAAACCAACCCCAAACTTAGAAAGGTAAAAAAAACCCAAAACCCCCAGACTTAGAAAAATAGCACAAAAGCTTCACACTAACTTTGCTAGAGCTGCTCCCTGCAAACAGTGACACCACTCATGTAGTCACTTGGCTTTCATTTGGGAGCTCCAGGATGTGTGCTCTGCGCTCAGCCGCCCCCCCAGTCGCACAGGCACGTCACAGGCTGGGGAAGCTCTTCCCAGCAGTGGGACCTTTCCCTTCACACAACAGCAGCAAACAGCCTGGTCTTCCTCATGCATGGTCAGCAGCGGACTTGCTCTGGCAGCTCCTCTGGTTTACAGCGCTGAGGAACCGGCTCGTTTTTGTAGGAGTGTTTAAACCGCAAAATGGAGTTCAAGTTTCACGTAGGATTTTATTAGAGGGCAGAATTGCAGCCAACAGTTTATCTGGTGTCTGGCCTAAGTGCTGATAAAGACTTGGCTGAAGCATATATAATCTGCCATTAATAAATGCAATTTATGATAGTCTCAAGGAGAGACATGAGTGCGGCTGGCTCCGCTAACGGACGCTCAGCAGGGGCCAGGGGTTTAGTCTGTGCAGAGACAGGACTTAATTCATTGCTCCTCCCTAAACACCGGTGATTTAGGCCAGGCCCAAGACAGAAGACTACGTAAATCTAAAGGCTCCACGTCAGAGCGGCCAGGCTTTGCTAACACAACCTCAGTTGCTTTAGTACAACCCAATCCCCTCCTGTATAACTCCAGCAACCACTTAAAGCAAACCCTGGCTCCAGTAACCCCACTCTGGTTGAAGTGATAAGCCCCAAACCTGAGGCGATAGATGAAGGAGCTTAGTTCTACACCCCAGGAGTACTTCAGCGGGACAGAGCACAGCTCATAAACACCCCCTCCAAACTGGAGCCAGAGAGTACGCCGTGTCAGCCCAGGACCCCTTGCTGCTCTGCCCATCCCCTCCTTCTTCTCTGATAATCTGTGAGCTGGCACAGACTTTGTGCTTTGCCTCTGCCCAGCACTGAGTCCAAAGGCCAGGATCCCAGCTCCAGATGGGGCTGCTGAACACCCCAGTGTAACACAAAGGAGAAATGGCACAAGCTGATAAAAAACAAAAAAAACCAAACAAAAAACCCACAATACACAGGAATAACTTTGGTTTCTGTTCACAAAGACTGATCAGAATTAATTCAGGGAAATAAATGTATTTGGCAAATGCTGTCACATTTAAACCCAGCTTCAGGGTGCGTTGCCTGTAATACATTTAAAATGTACACTAGCAATATGGGAATGCACACAGAGCTGGTCTTTACGTAAGCTCTGCACATTTAAATGGGACCTATATTTAAATGTATATACACTTTATAGTTCAAATTCATCCTTTGAAAAATTCCACGGCCCCATCTGAAAGCCAAGAGACATTTCTTTTCAAGATCTGTGATGAATGAGATCCAGACACAGGACTGTTTCACACAGTATCATCTGTGCCAAAATTTTCATCCAAAGAAAAATTCCAAGAACAATTATGAGAATCTAAATATCAAAGACCTAGTTCTCTGTATTGCAAGCAAAAGAGAAATTTATAAATGCACAGATAAATCACTTAAAGAGTACTTGTCAGAGGACATTAAAAGGCAAGCACCTAAAATAATTTCTAAATTATTACTAAATGAGTAATTTTTGGATTATCTTTTCAGTGTCTAACATAATATCACTATGATTTAGTGCTAAAGGATCTCCATATGTTTACTCGTTTTAATGTGGAATTTAATCATCGGAGTTTAACTCTTCTAGATAATCTGGCTTTGCAACAGGGTGAAATTCAATGGAGACAATGCAAGTAACAGCCACCACTACAGAATTTCACCCCCAAACCATTTTAAAACCCATCCAGGCTCTTCTCTCTCTCTATCCCCACTGACTCTGAACTGCTCCAATGCTGCCAACCAGACAGGACACAAATTCTTGGCATCAAAATTCAGACCATTGCTCAAGTTTGGCTCCAGGTCTGAGGTTGTGCAGAACAAATCTTCTGAGCGCTCCTGTCAAAAGACCCAGTTCTTGGGAGTTCTTTAGGGTCTGCCCAAACTGCTCCCACATCCATCTCCTAAATATGTTCAGGTGGTGGATCCCTCAGCCCACTGTCTGTGGAGTGAGAATTAAGTTCAACCATTTCCAACACACAGTTCTACCACTGCTGCTCTCCAAAGGAGGCACCTGAGAGCAGGCAGAACACTTAGATCCTCCAGACAACATCTGAAAACACCAACAAACTGCTGAGCATTGAGGAATTTGGGTGATCTTTGATTGCACTCACTGCATCCTTAGCAGTACAAATGAAGCAGTGGTGGAGAGGAATTCTGTTTACAGCCACTAACAAGAGAAGGATTGGGCCTTTTTTGAACCCAAGACAAAACCAAACCTGCTGCTCTCCCAGGAATGGTGCTGCTGCTGTGGGTTTTTCTGCCAGACACCTCGAGCTCAATGTGCTCAGCTGTCCCTCACTACAGTTACACTGGAGAAATGTCCAGTGGAAAAATCTGGATAGACCAGAACCCTGAGGTCCCTCCTCATCCTGGCTCTTGGCACAGGGGTTCCTTGGGTACTGCAGTGTCACTGAGACAGCTCTCCTTGGCGTTTCAGGCAGAACAGCCTGACTCACAGGTACACACAAAGCCCACAACCAAACTTTGACGTACCTATAGCCTGTAACAGTGTTTTTGTTAACACTGATAGCAACAGCTCTTGATGGAAAACCAGCAAACACCATGGTGCTGAGGCCAGCAGCCAGCCACTTGCACACGGTGCCTACACAAAGAACAGAAACACACAATAGGACTGAGGTGAAACACTCCAAGCATTAAACTCTTTATAATAGCACTGTGCTGGAAGAACCAAAGAGCATTCCACTACTCCAGCAATTAATATATTTAGCAAAACCACCTCTTGTATGCAACAAGATCACAAAATCAAGTTTGATTTATAAGCTGGTCACTCACAGCACAGGTGGCTTTCTGCTGCACCCACCCGTTTTGCCCACCAGCAGCATGCAGGCACCCCTTGGGACCCCCCTACCCCTGCCCCCAGGAGAAGCCAGAATGGAGCTTGAAGAACTACACATTTCCTTGACCTGAAGAGGGACCCCAGAACACGTTTGTTTACATAGAAAACAGATTGTCACAAACAAACAAAACCACTTTGATGAGGTCCTGAAGGGAAAGGGTCTCCTGAGCCTCAGAGCCCACTCCCCAGGACCCCTGCATGCTCAGCTCCACACGGGCTGTCCAGCCACCGCACCATGCCACAGGCATCCATGGGATCCCTTGCTCTGCTCCGGGGGCAGCACGCCGGTGTTTCACAGCTCATCTCTCACACTGCGCTGAGCTGGGCTGCTCACCCGTTTGTGGAGAGATTTTATTGTTTTTCTTTTAATTTTTTGGGACATATGCAGAGCCTACTGAACATACCCATTTAAGGCTGTTTTCATCACAGATTTAGCTGGAGCTTGCTGCACTCGAGTTAACTCCCCTCACATTAGCTGCACTTAAACGAGAGCAGGCGCGGCACTAACCGTTACTCAAACTGCGCAGAGCCTGCGCTAGCAGCTGGGCAGCTGTGCAGGCTGTGCACACCATCCCCCAGGACAGCTGCCAGCTCTGCTCCAAAAGGACAAATGTCCCTGTGTGTGTGCAGACAGGTCTGAGAGGGAGGACGGGAGGAAAGCCGCAGCGAGCAAGAGCCTCAGCGAACATCACCTATCAGCTGGCTGGATGCCGAAGAGAGGTTGATGCAGCCCCACGGTGAGTTTTAAAGGCAAACCCAAACACTCTCCTCAAAAAATGAACACAAAACAATTTACATTTGTCATATGCAGTGGATCTGGGCCTCCAGAAGTGACTGAGATCTCCACGTTTCCACGCACAGGCAATTATTTGTTACCCACTGCTGACACTCCCTTTTTGCAAGCGACCTTGTGTTCGTGTTCTGAGCTCCCCTGGTTTTTCCCAGAAGCTCTAAGGCTACAAATCTCAGGCATCTGTCAGTCAGAAATATGTTTCCCATCTGGCTGTCTTTCAGTCAAACTGCAGCCTCAAGAGACCTCTGCACCAAAACTATTCTCAAAACAACAGAAAAGCTGCTCAGCATACAAGAGAAGAATTTGCCACGACGATAATGGCAATTAATAAAGCTATCATGCACTTGCAAACGAAACAGCGCTTGCTGGCAGTGCTTGGTGAGGGAATCTGTGTGGATACATCCTGGCTAGAGCATGGAAACAATTCGTGGGAGGCCAGAAGTGTTCCCGGTCACCTCCGAGGCACAGACCCTGCAGGGGTGGCTGGGGCGTTCACACCCATCACCACAGCATCCATCAACACTTAGACAATCCCACTGGTTTTGCTCTTTTTGGCTCCGTGAGGTTCTCTGCATCTCCGTTATTAATATAAGGTGATCAGCTCTTCCACACAAAGAGGTATTTGAGGGGTATATTGGGGAGTGTATGACATGAGTATGAGTGGTTATCACGGGGGAAGGGAGGGGGGAACTGCTGAAAGCCAGTGAGACACATTGCAGCTAAAAGCAGTTTCCAGACAAGGTGTGTGTGTAGCCCAGTACTGACAGCACACAGGACCTGACTGGTGGGTACTTCTGGAGTGTCCTACCTCCACAGGGTGATAACACCATGCCATCAGTCATTGAATCACAGAATATTCCTGGTCTGAAGGGATCCATAAGGACCATCAAGTCCCACAAGTGAGCCACAGTGCTGGTTTTGTAACAACCCACCAAACAAGCTCTTCCCAATCTGCAGGGCGTGTGATGCACAAGGTATGATACAACAAGCAGCACTCTGAGGGGATGCTTTAGTCTGATCCATGACGGACCACTTCCCAACTTGGTAAGTTCCTGTTGCAATGGAAATGAGTTGTGGGATTCAACACAAGAGAATCTATTGCTATATTCTGGCATTGCTCATGGTTATAGCAGCCCTGGGAAGGTAATCATGGCGCTTGAAAATCTAGATCCCTGCTACCACCATGGGAACAGGTTACAATTGAATACTCTGATGGGTAAAGGCAGCACCAAATTCTATCATTTTACCTTGAAGCATCTCTATATCCTCCTGTTAGGATCCAGCTACAGAAAAAAAAAGATAAAAATGACACATCCATCCAACTTTGAAAGCTCTTCCAAGACAAGTACAGAAAAAGAACTGTACCTCCTTCCTTCCCCTCCTGGAGGGAGCACAGCTCTGCCCCTGATGCCTTCACGTGCCAGACCTGCACACTGGCCCAGAGAACCGTGCACCTGCTGACCTCCTGCTTCTGCCACAGCCAGAGCACGAGTATTGAAGAGGGTAAAGCCTGACATCACCACACCAACTCCGCCATCACCGCGCTGCCCCTCAGAGATTCCCAGGCAGGGAGAAAGGCGCACACCTCTCAAGCCCCTCGCTGTGGAGATGCTCCCAGGACAGCTATGGGGTCTGCCTCCTCAGAGAGTCCTTGTCCACGTGCTTCAGAGCAAAGGCTCAGCAAGCCTGAAAGAGACCGTGGCACCAAGTGTGAGTGATGGATCGCTCATGGGTGGGCTCACCCAAGAGATGATATTAATATTGCAGGGTCTCCCAGCGCTGCTCTGCTTCCTTTGTGGCACAGAGCAGCAGGACCACACGGCAGCACCGCAGACAGTTACAGTGCAAAGGGAAAAATCAGATCTTACCTGAGATAAAGTTCAGCCCAGAGAAATACAACCCCTGTAATGCTGCATTTTAAGCATGCAATTATTAATTTCAATAATACTAATACTAATGCTACTAGTACTACTAATAATAATAATGAGGCAGTGTCCTCTAGTGGTTGAAGCACTGGCCAGGGTGTTACAAGCCCAGCAGTCCTCTGTGCAGCCTTTGGCAACTCCCCTTGCGCGAGCTCCACAAAGGCATCAAGGTGCCCAACATGTCTCTACTTGTCTAGCAGGGGCCAGACAAGCCCAGGGTGCTCAAATATTTTCAGAAACTGGGGTCCCAACCAACACTTCCCAATAATTTGCTTCTGGTGTTTAGGACCTTTAAGACCTTTTTGTTTTTGTTTTTGTTTTTGGGTTTTGTTTGTTTGTTTTGGGTTTTTTGTTGTTTTTTTTTCTTTAAGACAATGCAGAGACACACCCCAACACAAGCATAGCACGTGGCCAGGGCCCCAACAATAGCACTCTACAAGGACAAAGCAGAGTTGGGGTGTTGGAAAGGGAACGGACACCCAACCCCCACATGGGGCCACTCTCAAGACCCACAATGCAGAACACGCTCGGTTGTTACAAAAATAAACATCAAAACACTCACGTGAAGACTCTTGAAATCAGCACATCCAGGAGTAAGTGGGTTTAAGGGTGCAGCACATCATGGAATCAATAATAGCAAACACAGTGAGACTCCTCGGGACATCGGTGCCCCATTTTACTTTATACTTGCTGTGATATAAACATCTTTAGACCGGGGAGGCAACAAGGGACATTTTTGGTTCTGCATACAAATCACACAGCTCTTTCAGCTGAAAATACTTAATGAAATTGTGTTAGATTACTTCTTAGCAGCTTGCTTGAAAACACTGTGCCAGAGGCAAGGAAAGTCTGTCATGAGACTGCAGTTACGCCGTCAGCCAGTTTTAGACAGGAGAACAGGTGGGCTACACGTCTTAACTTGGCTGATGTGAACCTTTCTGTATTTTCACCCAGGAAAGTGAGATTCCCTACAAAGACCAGCTAGACACCATTCTTACAAAGACTTAAAGATCAGATATACTTAAGTGAGCCATTATGTTCCCAATTAGTCTTGCTATAATGAGTTGACAAGCTCAGGGATTTTTAGTCTCTCCTGTATATATTGTTTTGAATTATGCCATGAATACTTATCAAAGTATAGCTAACTTCTGCTTCAGCCCAGATTTAAGTGATTGCATCCTGGAGGCATTTTACCTGTTTGACTGAAGTACTGTAATTAATAGGCTTATACCAAATATTCACTTAACTAATGTAATCACATCCAAAATATAACATACACTAGAACAACAGCAATTAAACCAAAATGCAGTCTGAAACCAGAACGGGTGGAAATCATTTTCATCAGAGCTCTCTACTCAGAGTGTGCTGCCCAGCACATATAACAAATGCTCTCAGCTCATTGCAAAGTTGGTGGATTTCCAAGCAATAACGATTGTGATACATGGAGATACGTTTCTAGGGAACTTGATGAAATGCTGTAGTTGAGAGAAAAATTTTTGACCTAGTGGGAGTCCTGGAATTTCTCAGAGCATTGCATATTTCTATCGACACTGCAGCCAAAACCAGCAGGCCAGCCTTCAGCATTAAATATTTCTCCAGAGCACTTACAACCTCTACAATGGAGACAGAAAGCCTAATCACATTTTAATTGAGCCAAATCAGGCTTCCAAATTCAACACGCATCAAGAGATACTTCCTCGAGTTACAATATAAAACCGCTGGGCCCTTCTGCAACGGGCAAGTAACTTCAAAAAGACAGAGCAGAGGGTTCAAAGATGACCATGCACGTAGATGAAAGCACATCTTCTAATACTGTTAGTGTGAAGAGGGTAATTAGTATTGCCTTCTCTTCGAGGCACTGGCTTTTCCTCTCCAAATTTATGCAGCCTACCAAAACAGCCGGGTTCTCCCATTAGCTTACTGCAAACACTGGCCATCCTTTCCATTACCGTGTTTTTTCAGACTGCTCCCATGGAGAGGGGTGGAATCAGGGTTGGTGGGGAGATTGCCACCGGGCCAGAGAGGCCATTTACTGGGAGCAAGCTGGGCCATGCAATTACATTCCATAATGAGATGGACCAAGAAACGGCACGGGAAAGGATTTACACAGCAGCCCAATGCTTGTTAAACAGAGCACTTTGGGGGTTTAATTGCAGAGCACTTAATTTGTTGCAAATGTAATAAAAGTTTAAATAACTTAATTTTAATAATCTACTACTAATGCTCTGCTGGTCCAACAGACCTGCAATGTCTCCGTTACAAAGCGACGCTAATCCGTGCCTCCAACAGGCTCCGTCCTATAAACTTGGACTGCTCCTGCCCTAACACACTCAAACACACAATCCATCCCGCAGAGCTGAGGAGCAAGGAACATTTTTGCAGGAGCTGGCTTTCAGTGATCACTGGAAACAGTGTGCTTGCTTCAGTGCCATGTAATTAAGTCTCCCAGATGCAGCTGAACCTTCCCTTCAACAATGCTAGGAGGGAAACCTGTCTCAAGCCAGTCACCCTAACCCCTGACAGAGTCACTATAAGCAAGACTCTGGGCTTGCATGTTCCAAGAATTAGCTGTTGCCTTCTTAAGAGGACACCCGTGCTGCAGATGCCACTTCTAAGCAGCACACCGCTGAGTGGTTTAGTGGCTTGCAAATTCATTCAGCACCCACACACACAGCTTTAACACCTCAAAAGTTCTTTTTTTTTCATGCTTAAGTAGTAAAAATAAAAAGACATAAAGGCAGCAACGATCATTATTGATATTTATCTGTATATATTCTAAAACTCTATTGCACCTTGTTATGATTCTGCACTACTCTTCATCATGTATCAACAATTCTTCCCAGTTCTAGCCATTTCAATGCTAGGCAGAGGCCTCAAGACACACTTCACGGTACCACAAGTACCAAGGCATAGTGCAGACCTTTTCCTGCCACACTTCTGTACAAGGCACAGTTAGAAATGCTTATTACATGCTGAAGAAAATAAGTTTCAAAACCCATCCGCTGTCAAAAAGCTCAAATGTAGAAACACTGATGATGCAGCACTGCCCTTCAGTTTTCTCTACTCCTCGGAGGAACAAGGGTGGTCTTTTCCAAGAATCAGTAGTGTTTACAACTGGTCTGACAGTGCTGTGGCCACGAACCCAATTTGGATTCTGACAAACACCTCAATTCCATTTTTCTAGAGCTGTTATAAAACATCTTTAAAAAGAGGAAACACAACCCTCTGCTCATTGAGTAATACAAGCACATCCTTGTAGGCAGCAGGTTACTTTAAGACACCTAACTGTTCCCTCAAGCGCTTTCACAAAAGTTTAGAGGGAATTTATTTCCCTGATCATCATATGACTAACTTTAAAGGAAATTTATCATTTGGTTAAGCAAAGCATTGCTATTTCCTCCATGGAAATGGAAACACTAAATCATACATTTTTCTCACATACCATATTCTGAAAGGTCTGCGTTCTTTCACGTTTCAGACTCAAATGTTCCCACAACTAAAGCTTGTTATAAAAGCATTCAACTCAAAGGACTCCCACCTCCAGGAACCAGTCAACCCAGAACACACCCCAGTTCTACATGTAGCCTCGCTCATCCAATATAAATAACTCTGTCTGTTCACTGGAGATTTATTTTCTTAACATGCTCATTTCATTGTTGGCCTTGGCAGAGATGCCCAGGTTTAGAAAGAAAGATAGCAAAAGTTGACAAACCTTAAATCCCAGTGTTACAAAATTCTATTAGGTAACAGATGGAAAACATAATTAGCCTACAACTCAACCATCACACGCTTAATTAGGAGCCCTACTCCTATCAGACACATTCACTCAAAGATTTTTATCTTCATGACAATAATGGCTATTGTTTTCTACTACAGGTCCTTTAGCTGGAAAAATATAAGGGGAGCTCTTGAAATCTGGAGGAGGGAAAAAAAAAAAAAAGTCTACTTTCTTCTCTCAATTCAGCAGTTTGCTTACGTATTAGCAATGTACAGCTGTAAGCTGGCCCTGGGATTGCTGTGGAGGAGGTTGTCTTGGTGACAAAAAGACCAGCTCAAGAGTTTCCTCTATGCAAGGGAAGAGTTCTACAGTCCTCAGCTGCAACAAAAGCTTGTTAAAGAGTCATCATGCAGAGCAAGATAAATCCACATACACAGACGTATGCCAACAGCAATGACAGTCTCATCTTTAACATCAGCAGTCAAAAGTTTAACCATCATCTTGCTACCTCTGCTTACGTTTGTGAAGTACTGAAAAAACACTTGTGCATCTTGGTCATCTGTTACAGAGCTCTAAGCTAAATGAAAAAATATTCCAAGTGTAAAAAGGTGAAATATCTTTTAACACTCAAATGGCTTGTTGAAATCTGCACATTTTTTATATAGGTCAGAGCAATTTTCTTCTGGAAAGACCTCCAGAAAAAAATTAAAATGTAGGAGACGAGCCCCACTCTCCCTTGATACATTATTTATTGATAGGACAAAACCTTGTTAGCTGTAAGACTTGAACTCCTCAGCCCCTGCAAGGTCTAACACTTTTCTGTAGTTTCTGCGATACTCTGTATTATTAGTCACATTTTCACTCTTTTTATAAACTAGCTAGATTTTAAATTACATCTTGTGAAAGAATTGTGTGCTGATTTATTCATATAACATCCAGTTTAGGCACAGCAAAGGAGCCCAATTAAGGCAGAGCAGAATGCCACATATCTGGTACCTCACAGGGACTTCCAAAGAGGAACTCCCACATGAAGCATTCTTCCATTTACACATCAAGTCTCCAAAAACGACCTGACTTCTAGTTGATGACACAGAGATTGCATCCTCCACTCTTCCACTAATTAACAGCTTGGAAATCACCCATATAGAGTGCAAAAGAAAAGGAAATACTTCCCTTGCTTCTATGGAAATTATCGTTATGAAAGCAGCTTTTTTTTTTTTTTCCCCAGACCTACAATTTTATTCTCAATGGAACTCTTCCAAATAGTTGAAGGAAGAACAACTGAGCCAGCCCTTTGATTTGAAAAATCTTTTCCACCCCCTTTGCAGTAAATGAACTGCAAAACAGCTACAGCAGAGGAAGAGCGAGCTGAAATACAACCAGAGCCATAAGTGTTAGGTACACTGGGAGTCTGGTTTGGTAAACGCGAGGTGCTGCCAACAATGGAAAGGAAAGATTAGAAAAAAAACTCACAAAATAGAACATTTCTAAGTGTTTGAACAACCCACTTTGACTCTAAAACAAGCTCCACTAGCTGCTGGTCTCTGGGGCTTTCCTCTGTGGAGTACCCTTGACTTACCAGCTCTAGACAGCACTGATGAGCAGTCGCAGGCCAAGAGCGAGCAACAACATCCTTCTCCCAGAGGTGAGCTACCATCGAAATACAACTGCCAGGATATTATTTCTACTTCAAACCTTGAACTGTTTCTGATGACCAAATGACCCATGATTCCCTGCACGCTCATTTAAAACACTGCTGAGGTTTGAGGTGTACTCCCACGCTTCCAGACATACCCAAAGAGCAGTACTGCACATCCTCAAGGGGACACCATCTACCTCCCAACTGCTGCAGGCTTCTCCCCTCACACACTGCGAGGAGAAGGTGTATGTGCACTCAGCAGAGACAGTAACATCGCCGAGCGAGGAAGCACTGTGCATCTCAAAGGCAGCATCTCACACACTAAAAGCTTCCCACACTGTAAATCTCAAGGCCCTTGAGCATGCCTCAAAGAGAAACAAGAAGCGTTATCTCTGTTGTGTGACCACTGCTGATTTCATCCCATCTGAGGTATTTCTGCACCTCCCCCCAAGCAATACCTCAGTGCTGAGAACTAAATCAAATCCAACTCCCAGATTATCCGTGTGATAAGAATGCACAATACATCAGGCCCCACTTCGTTAGCACTGACCTTGATGATTCTGTACAGGTTTGTATTGTCCACAACTGAGATGAAATATTGCTTGTCCTTAGCTGGGAAAAGACTTGTATGTGAACTAATGCTCACAAACAGCGTTTCTTAACAGCGACTCACCCCATCTTTTTTTAATTTAAATAAAATTAATATTAATGACAAATCCATGCGGTACACCATGTGTAGTTATTTGTGTTGTGCTACATTAGATGTGGTTCAAGTACAGATTGGTCCCTGCTATGGAAAAATAAAAGGTTAGTCTTTGGTTTTACAAATTTCTCAAATTATTTCATAGAATCATAGAATACCCTCAAATTATTTGCTTAAGAGTATGAAGGGGAGACGGCACATATAATTCTCTAGTTGTGAGCAACATGACAACAGCCATGCTGCAACTCAGGAACACCAGATTTTCATTGCAGCATCTGGGGAAAAAAAGTTTTAATGAGGAGGAATATAAAAAACCCAGATGGCAGTCGTTTTGTGTGCAGTTTATTGCATTCTTCATTTGGTGACTCAGCTTTATTTCTCAGTGTAGAGACCTATTACACCCAGAGCCCCAGGTATTTAAAAATAAGATAGGATTACTGCAACTGCACCGTGAAGAACAGATCTCCGTTATAGCTTGTTAACTTTCAGACATACATATTTACTTTTCTGAGGTCAATATAAGGTAAGCTTTCTGAATTCTTAATACTTTTCTCAAGCAAACAGAGTCAGCTCCAAAACCCCACGTCTGCAGTTCATCAGCGCTGCTGCCGCCACACTTCATGAAGCCCTTTAATGCAATCAGCGTGCTGGCGGGGAAGGCTACGCGCGTGTCCTGCAGCTTCTGCCTTTCACGTGTCCACTCTGGGTCTGCTCTGGGTCTGGGCAGCCTTCTCACAGGCAGACAGAATGAACAATTTGCACACATTAAACAAGCAAGACCAGAAAGAAAAGGCTCATCATGATTATTGGTGCTACCTCTGCCCTATAAACCAAGGACTTCCATAAGAGGAGGTCACCTAGCCTTTCTTTATGCAAATCTGAACATTTTCATTGCCAGTTCAGACTGTTCACTATTTCTTCAAGTATCGGAATGGTTGTTAATAACCATCATTATCTTCACATCACCTTTCACTTCATTTTCAATTTCCACTAACACACGAGATGACAACTGTAAAGCCCAATTCCTACACCCACCATTACTCGGCAAGCTGTAGTATTCAGAGTGACTGAGCACTGCTGGCTGGCCTGGGAGAACATGTCTGTCTAGAAATACCCTACAAAACCAGATTCACCTCCAAAATAACTAGCAAGGTGTCCCGATGTATCAGTGCAGCAGGAGACTTGTCCTTACAGCTGCCACCCATCCTGACCATTACTTACGATACCACGGAACTCAAATTCCCGGATGGCACAAAGGGGTCAGTATAAGCCAGGCCACGTTGCTGAGCAGGTCACAGGGAGTGGAGAAGTGGGCCTTACGCTGCTGCCATGCAAACATTATCTCCTGCTGCAGCACTTTGGGAATGTTCTGTAACTTCATTAGCGATCAGCTCCTTTCTGAATCCCCAACACCTACGTGCAGCAAGCTATAATTGCTACTGACGGCTTCTGTGAGAAAGCAAGGATGCTGGAAACAGGCTTTTAAACAGCAGTAAATCGAGCTTCACTTTTCATCCTTGTCTTATGGCTTAGCAAATAAACCACTCACAAAAATGGCATCTTTCTTTAGACAGCTTTTTTCACCATGCCCCTCACATTGCCCCCAGCGTATCTTTGAATTAGCTTTTGTAGTTAACCAGCACAGAAATACAGTTCCTAATTTTATTAGCCAAATGAAACCAGGCTAGAGACCACTTAACTTTCTGGATCTTTATGACAACACAGGGAAAATTATCCCCAGCAGCAGATATAGCTGACGAAGCATCAGGAGTTCTGTGGAGCTCTGTTCACAGTCACAGTTAGATACAGTTTTCAAATTAATTTATCAGCATATGGTCTCGTATCTAATCACAATGAACAGTGTGAAATCTTGATGGACCATGGAACCTCCACAGCTCTATCACTCACCAGTTTTGTTTCTATTTCCTACTCCCTAAAGAGTGAATGAATGCAGGTTAGAGAGCATACAAAACACTGCTCTTGCCTTTTATGTAGCTGCTGTGCATTGCACTACTTTTTCTGTTGCAATACAGTTTTTACCATGCTATCTGTAAAACTCGTGCTTTTTGAAGGTAAAACACACATCTATTCTACAGATCAGTGGAAGAGGTAACTCTGATGCTCTCCAGGTGCTTGCAACTTGTCAAGAGCATTATAAATTGCCATGGTTTAACTCCAGCCAGTAACTGAGCACCATACAGCCACACTCACCTCTTTCCTCCCCCCTCAAAGGGGATGGGAATGGAAAAAAAAACCAACCAAACCTTGTGGGTTGGAATAAAAAGAGTTTAATAGACTAACGAAGCAAGACAACAATGAGGAGTGATGTACAAATGCAATTCCTACCAGCTGGCCTCCCCAGTTCTATAGGAGCACAATGCGATACATGGAATGTCCCTTTGGCCAGCCTGGCTCAGCCATCCTGGATGTGCTCTCCCAGCCTCTTGTGCCTGAGACACTGGGAAGTCCTTGACTACAACTACCCAGCAACAACTGAAACATACATCAGTGTGTTATTAACATTATTCTCATCACAAATCCAAAAGGCAGCACTACAGTGGCTACTAGAAAGTCTGTCTCAGCCAAAAGCAGGACAGAAGAAGTAACTCTCATCTGGGAACTCTTAAAGCTTTCTAACACCATCAAGAGTAACTGGAAGAAATCACAAGAAAAGTTAGCTCCAGATGCTTTGGTTGGTTTGTCTGCTGAGTTACAGTGAAGCTTTTCTGTCTTACAGCCTGATGTTTATGTACATCAGTGCATAGAAGATAAGGAGAGACTGAAGGGAATGACTTGGCAAGCAAATACAGGGTGATTTTCCCCGCAGAAACCAAAGTACAGCTGTTTGACTGCAGCTTCCTCTTCAAAACAGCATCTTTGTGAGACCACGTTTACATCTAGAAACCATAACAGAAAAATAGAAAATGAAAAAAAAGAAAGAAAAAAAAAAGAGAGAGAAAAGCTGAGCATCATTAACAGACCCGATTATACTGCATACAAGAAATAATGAAAGCCCAAGTTTGGCTCTTCTTCTCAAACTTGTTTCTATACAGTCTTGTCTAGATCTACCACCTAAAATAATTCTTTGATTTTCAGTACTTTCTGGTTGCCAAGTCTGTTCAATAGCATGACATCAAGCTGCAGTCTGGCTTTATAATCTCATCACAAAGTATTTCTTTGAGCTGTGAGTACATCCAATTTCTGTTTGTAAAGTTTTATTCTCTCATCTTAACATGGTATCAATAGCTTTAAGTGTACTATTTAATTGCATGCCTACATAGAAATCCTTAAACCATTATCTCATAGTGCCTGGGATACATTTAGCACTGCTAATACAGAGTTACCCAGCAGCTTGGGGTTGGTTTTTATTGTTGCTGTTTTTTTGTTTTAATTAACAAAAGGTGACTCTAAGAAACAGGAGCCAAGATAAAGACAATTAACTTCAGAATCAATTTCAGAGACAGCATTCCATGAAGCTGAAACAATCCATCCAGAAAAGGCTCCTTTCATCAGTATTTCTGTTTGCAACTTCCAATAGTCTAAGCGCTTCCTCTAACAGTACTTTAAGGAATTCTTAGGAACTCTATGAAAAATATATGGATGGTGATATGCAGAGTATTGTGAGATCCAAGAGAGCTACCTGGCATGTAGGCAGGCAGGCAGGCTCAAGCCCTGCTTCGGTTCTCCGAGCTCTGGCTTACAATGCCTTTTGTAAAGACATTCAGGTGCAATGCACAGGAATCAACACATTTTTTATTTAAAAAGAGCACTCAAACATCACAATGTTCACATAACTGTATCTTAAGTGACCTGGAATGAGTAAATAAATAGGCACTTGAATCTTTAGAGCCACTAACCTGTTTTACCTCACTCTCTTGCTTATGTCAAAAGAGCTGCCGCTACTCCTGAGTTTTCTCTCAGCCACAAATGACAAACGGCAGTCTAACAGGAAAGAAAACCCAGGTGTCTTGGTTCCATGTTGCAATGATGAATCCATTCCTCTCCCATAACTAGGAACTTCATTTACATGTTAGTTTTGCTTGAATTTTTTTTTTAAAAAAGCAAAAGACCTTTATGACAGAGGTTGGCTCTCTAAGTCAGCTTTTGCTTATGTAAGCCTCAGAATTGGGAATCAAGTTATTCCCAGCCTTCAGGAGTGATGCTGCTTTTCAGCATGATGTAGCTTTCTGCCCGTGCCTTATCTGTTCTGCACTGCAAAACTCAAAGCCTGACAATACAGTGCACAATGATCTGGCCAGCTTGCATGTAAATACTCAGGATTGCCCTTTCTTTAATCAAAGCCTCTTTTTTTTTTTTTTTTTTTTTCCACTAGTTGGGGAAAATATTGCAANCTCTTTTTTTATTCCACTAGTTGTGGAAAATATTGCAAAAGTACCAGAAACAAGCAAGCAAAAGATATACCTTTTCTGTTTCCTAAAATTCATTTTGCCTCTAAAATTATCTCTGCAACTTACAAGGATGTATACAAATGCATCAAAGAGAAAAAAAAATGGTCTTAATATCCTCATTTACAGCTTGGTATGTTTATGGTATTATGTTTAGTATCTGTATTTGGCTGGTTGTGTTCTCCTTACTAAATACAGCTCTCCTCATCTATGCAGTTCATAGATGAGCATTCCTCTATCTGAACAGGATGTATTGGAGTATTTTGCAACAGAAACTACCAAGAATTATCACAAACTGCTGAAGCAGAATGTCTGTGTGGGAGGGTGAAACCAGTTTGATGAAACAAGCTGAATCCAGCAATGTCCTACCTGTGCCCAGTTACTGAAGACCTGCCCATTTCCTCCATAAATGACAAGCTCCCAGGGAAACTGAAAAAGATAATTTCTCAAATTAAGGCAAGGACTTTTCAGAAATGTTTTGCTGTATCTCCAAGCTGTTTGTTTGATGGTTTTTGTTTTGTTTGTTTTGTTTTGTTTTTTTAATCTCAGTAATAAGCCTTTTCTAGAGTTTTGCACCAACAATCTCTAGATTATTGCAATCAGAAAATACCATCATAAAAGTGGTAATTTAGGAAAAAAAATCAAAACAAGGTGTTTGTTACTGTTACAATGGTATATCAGAAGCAGAACGCTACAAAGTGGTTCCTTGATTGCAGTTTCTGTATCAGACACCCCAATAAAATCCCTTAGAGACCGATTGAGGTTACAGTTTGGTTGCCACTAACATTTGCATCTGGAAGAGCCTACAGCCCACAAGGCAGAGTACCCATGGCCTGTCATCTGCCCTTTGCAAAAAGGTGGGTAGTGCTTGTAAGGATGGACTTTGGTCCTGTAATGCTCTGGTAATTCTATCCTTGATGCACGAGCTTTAAAAGGTACAGGAAGAATTGGCACAAATTTTTCAGTATAAGTTGTAGAAGCAACTAAGGGCTGAGCTCAACCCATCTCAGGCAGCAACCAAGCTCCTGCATGTGGTGGGAGCTGGAGCAAGCCTTGGTGACGGTGTTGGAGGCCTCAGAGGTCTGCACTAGGACCAGACAGGACTCTGCAGAATTAAGAACTGCACACAGCAGGAAACTAAAGAACCCAAACCCTAGAAATCAAAACCTTACCACAAGTACAGAATCACCTTTAGTCTCTTGCAGGCTTAGGCTTGTGGAAATGGACACTCCAGCACATCAGCCTGTAAGGAGGCTGCCTTGGCCCTTCTGAACTTGGCCTGCTTAGCAACACACAGAAGAAGCTCTACACATACAGGAGCTGGCATGTACCTTGGGGCACTGAACCAGCAAAAAGCCTATAAACAATTAAAATCCTATTCAGTCCATGGAAGGAAATCATCTGCACAGGGATTAATTTCACCTACATGCCTAAAATCTTCAGTTTTAATGTAAGAGCACATACAGAAAGTGACCTGCAGGTTTGCTGCTGCCCTGCAAATACAGCTTATTTTCACTACTGAGCCACTGATGGATCCAGATTATTCGTGATCATCAACATAATGGCAGCAGCTGATTTGGTTTTACAAGAACATTCTCCTATGGGATATGCTCTGAAATGGCAGTTAAAAAATTTAGGTGGGACACTGACTCACAAGCACAACCACAGCAACATACCCCATAGAAATACTCTGCATGACAACACATTCAGTTTAGTTGCAGGGTTTTGTTCAGGAGGGAAGGCAAAAAAAGCAAAAACACAGCTCTGAAATGACATGTGTACCTTAACAAGCAAATCAGGTCTTTAGTGTTAACTAGAACTAAGCAAAGAAAAAGAATTTTATTTAGCTTATAATTTGCTGACCCAGTTATTCACAATTGTTTATAAATATGGCAGCCAAGAGCTCTCATTACTTTTTAACTTAATTATTTCTGGGATGCTGGAAATGGCCTTTGTAATGCAGTTGCCAGGCCAAGCAGCTAAGTCCTGAATTGCCAAGGAAAACAGCATCAGTGGAAGTTGCCTTCAGGCTCATCACCCCTTATTTAAGATACTATTTAAGAAACTTAAAAACACCCAGCTTGTATTTCAGTCACAAAGCAGTTCTCAAAAACTGGATTGGAGAAATATTAGTCTTCTTACTGAATAATGTACATTTCATCAAGAAAGTTGAGAGATGAGGTATGGGAAACCCTCACAAAGGTACTATAGGCAGGTTTCCTAGAACTGATGTTCTTCGGTGCCAACCACTGCCACCATCTCACTGTTACTCCTCTTCCACCATCTGTTTGTCATATCAAACTGCTCTGAAACTTCTAACCCCAGATTTATACTGTTGCTCTTCATGCAGCCAGTTCCTCTGCTGTGTTTGCACAGGCCTCAGCACAATTGTGCTGAGGTCTCTGAAGTATGACACCACAGGAAGCATAACCACCCATCTGGAGTTGTGCTCTTTCCCTTCCTGTAAGCAACACTGTTAGAGATGCTGGGAATTCCTGAAGGTAAATAAAATCATTTGACATAGTTTCTAAATGATCTTTCTTTGATTGGAACATAGGTCTTAGGTGGTTGGATACTTGCTCTGTTGAGGGAAGGCAGTTACACTGGAAAGATTATGCTAAATAGTGCCAACTCAAAACCCAAAATTAAAACTTGGACATCAGCTGACCAGCTCATGAGCCAAGGTCTGGAATGTATATTGTACAGACCTAGCAAATGAGATCCTTCCATGATCATATACACTATATCCTAACTTTTTACACCAGGATACTAAAACAAATGCCTTGTAGTTATTGCCAAGCCAGGAAGGAAAGCATTTGAGCTTTTCCAAAATATCTTATTAATGCTTTTTGCTTTTCTAAGATCAGTGTGATAACAGGATTTCTGTAGAATGGTATCAATTCAT
>VXBZ01007715.1:716483-768309 GCA_013399135.1 Heliornis fulica | reverse complement strand
CCTGCTGGATGAAAAAAAAAAAAAAAAAAGAATCTGTGTGAAAAATAAATGCTGCTAGCCCCTGGAAGCCCTCTCAGACTCTTCTGCTCCACAAACCTTAGCCCCATCAGCCCTAGAATGCAGTGATGCTCCAAGATCAACAGGCACAGGATATTACAAATGAGGGTCAGATACAGGTTTCAGAGGTGAAAAAAAGTACTGTCTGCCTTTTAAGCCCAGAAAGCCTTTTCTGTGAGACTGGGAAACCACCACCCACTCATGGCAGGTCCCAGGCCATCCACTCATCTGATCTTGCAAATGGAAATCAAATGCAATGTAAACCAACCAGACCTTACCTCATTTCAATATCTGGGAAAAAAAAAAAGTATGTATAAATCTGGCCATACATCCTGAGTTCTTCCAGTGCCAGCTTCTTTTGTATTTCAGGTGGAAAATAATGCAAGGCATTGTGTAGAGCCAGCTGCCAAAAAACCACAAGAGACATAAAAACTGTGGTAAAAGAGAAGTGGAGGTAAGTAGGTGGCCCAGAACTTTAATCAGACTCAGTTGGAAGCTATCACAAGGATGACACATTTAAAAGGCCAAGCTCACACCAGGGGAACTCTATTCTTGCTTTCCCAATGAAGTGTTTTCACCTGCATCTTTTCTTGCAGATTCAGTTGTTGTACACAAGTATCCCTCTCCATCCCACACCCCTAAATCTACATGGACATCAAATTGGAGATTTGATAAATATTGTTCAAGCCTATTGACATGAGCCATTACAAACTCCCTCTCACAGTGCTAGGGAGCACTGAACTACCAAGAAAAAACATTGTTTAGGAATCTGTAGACCCTGAACTCCAAGACACACTGAACACCCTACTGTACTTCCCATTCACAAAGCAGGATCTCAGCCCTGAGTTATATGACACACTCCCAAAGATGTTCTCGGACTAAGTTTTATTAAGGATTGACTACATTTAGCACTGTAATGTATTGCAGGACATGGCAGTTTACATTATTTTATTGATGCTATGTGTATCACTTCCAAATTAGCTAAAGTGATTACTAGGCACTGAATTAAATTCTGCAGATAGTACTACATGGCTTATGCTCCCTATTGCCTTTAAACACACCCGTGGTTTGCAAAGTACAGTATATCCTTTTGGATGAAAGAAATAAATATCTTTAGTGACAGTCTGTTAAGTCATGTCTCCATATTCCAATTGATTAAAACCATAATTTTGTTATCTTTAAAGTGCCAATTTCATGCTGAAAGATCTTGTAAGTTCGCTGACAAACGGCAACACTACCCAAATGCGTTTCAGTTGAAGAGATTCACAAATTGCATGGAACTTCACATGTTCATTAGGATGATTTCTAATGGTTGTGGAAGAGATCAAGTTTGCTTCCAAATCTGATAAAGTCTACAAAACAAACAGTAAGCCCTAGTTTTGGAAAGAACTAAATATAGCAAGGAGACAATCCCCTCCCCCCAATTTGTGATACCTGATGTTGGCCTTTCAAAGAGTTGTGGAAGGAAATATTTTCTGAACAAACTGAAGAGGTGCACTGTAGTACAGGTGTCTAGAGCAAAGGCATCTAGAACCATTCAAACTAGGCAACAGCACAATCCATCCTGGTAAGATTGCCCCATCCCTGGAGACGTTCAAGGGCAGGTTGGATGAGGCCCTGAGCAACCTGCTCTAGTTGGGGGTGTCCCTGCTTCTTGCAAGGGGGTTGGACTAGATGCCCTTGGGAGGCCCTTCCAACTCTAGTCATTCTATGATTCTAAGAAAGTCCTGAAAAAGCTCTACAAGGCCCTGAGCTTAATAATAAACCCCCTCATTCAACAGGACTGTGGTCTAGCTCTTCTGGTTAGTGCTCTCCTGTCCCTTCATCTGAGCATGTTGACCTCCTATACCTTAGAACACACTGAAAGAACAATAGTTCTAAATCTAGAAGTGCCCCATGCTGAGAGGCCTTTGTTCACATACTTGCTACTGAACAGGCATATGAGTCAGGCCCTTTCAGATCAGTGAAGCTATATTTATTTACACCAGCTGAGGATCAAACCAGTAAAAACCTACAAATTAGATTTGCCATTCAACGGGGAAGGAAATGGGACAGGATGGACACAGTCGACATGACACACGGCCTATTTATCATGTGCGAAAATACAAATTCCATCTTCAAATACCACTTTATTCTTCTCCAGTTAGATAAATGGTAATTTTTCAAAAGCATCTTATCAATAAACACATATTATTAATAAACATAAAAATCCCAGCTATAGCCACAAAACATGCAGGGATTTTCAAGGTCAACCTCAGCATCAAGCAGCCATCACAGTGGGTTCTAGATCCAAGAAATTTCTAAACTAAGAATAAAATCATCTATACCCCTTTACAACAACAAAATCAAGAGGAGAATATTGCCACATGGGCATTTCAGCTGTCTAGAAGAACTACAGAGAATGAACAGGATGACTGTTTTGCTTCCAGTCCAGCAAGGATCATCCACTCTTTGACCAATATGTTATTTGTTTTATAATGAAACTGATGTGCAAATACTTTTCTTTGCCCTAAAATTAAGACAAAAAAAATCTCTTGTTTTTTTCAAATAAAATTCCCTTAGACTGAGCCTCTACCCTATTAATGTTCCACATTAGCAGAAGCCTGAAATTTGATGATGCAAACATTAATGAAACATGAACTCAGATGTTACATGAGGGGTGGAAGGGCACCTTGGTTGCAGAGACAATAGAGAGCAGATCTTATAAGACAGAACTGTGGCTGAACAAAGGTGACATTTGATTGCTGTCTCACTGTAGGATAAATGTCAAAGCAGGAAGGAGCTTCAAGGAAATGTGGAAGAGGAATAAAAAAAGCTGTGAATTAGCCATAAAAATGTAGTCTTGAAACTGTAATAATTTAAACATACAAGATTCTGAAACAGTCTGTCATTAGAGAGCTAGAGCTCTTAAAATTGCTTAAATGGAGCCTGACTGCTTTAATGTAAGTGCAACTGTCACGTTCATCAGGAAGATTTTTTTATATTCATTCTCAAGTCGTAAATTGAATAACCTGAGAAGGGCATTGAAAGAGCAAATTTGAATAGGCTGATCATCATGTATTTGTGGAAAGGCCATAAAAGGTCATTATTCCTTACATTTCATTAGAGCACCATGTAAAACATTACTCACATCCTTAAGGAGGATTGATTTACCTATAACTGACATGTTGCATTCTACATAGTAGACATTGGACATTTAGTATTTAGGTGTTCTTCCTGTTCCTAACTTCCACTGACAGAAGCTTAAGCTGCATGTGCTCAACAACTCAGAAAAAACCAGGTCCAGGTGTCTTAAAAAAATTAAAAAAAGAAGAATTTTAGAAATATCAATAGCCTTTATGCTCCTGAGCTGGAAAGGATGTTCTGAAACCTGCTCTGAATCTGCTGAGTTACTGAGTCAGTTCAGCTCAGTGTAATGCCAGCATCAGATGCAAAACTTTCCTCTTCAGTTAACCTATAAGATCTAATAGTTACAACTTGAAACATCAGACACATAATTTTTTTGGGAAAACCACACAAACTCCATCTACTTCTGGTATTTGTCAACTTGCTTTGATTACTAAAGAAAGCAAATTAAAACCTGATTTTGTTTCCACTCTTGAATGAGCTATTATGAATTACTACTACGCAGGCAGCAATCAAACAGCTCTTTCTGCTCTGGGACCCTACAGAGCTTCTTACCCAAACAACTGTCAACAGAAGTCACAGTGTGTACCTGCTGCTCACTCAGACACATCCACTTCCCAGCATCTCAAACAAGATCCAACATCTACTGTGGAAAAGGAGTAAATCTATAGACCTAAAGGAGTAAGCTCAACTGAGCCCTTATATTGAGGATCTTCAGTAGCTGGAGGGCTGTATCAAGTGAGAGCCAGCCAGCAGCAAGGCCTGCAGGAGGGCAGTGCCCACACCAGGAAAGCCGTGGTCACCAGGACAAAAGGAGAGCAGAATGCCCTGGGAGACCATTTTAGTGGATGCTTGTCATAGGAAAGATCAGTAAAGAATGCAAAAAGGTAAGAAACATACACAGGTACCAGCATGTTTATTTGCTTCTCCCACATACAGCAGGAATGATTCTACTGAATTCATAGAAAATCAAGAGGCTCTTGATTTTCTATGCAGCTTATTGTTCAGGCAATTTTCAGTTTGCCTCATCTGTTAGACATAAACAGACCTCAAGACATTTTTGCCCTCTTCTGTACCTGTAGTAAATACAAGGAGGGGGGAAATAAAAGCACAGACCAATCAACAAGCTTTTGGCTAGCAGGACTAATTACAGCCTTTCTTAGGTGTCAGGAGTGAAAGACAGACATCTCTTTGCTCTAACAAAGATCTGCTCTAACTCTACTGAAGAGTATAATTAGGACCTTATAAAGATGAGAGGGGCTGTTTTAGGTCAGACTTGAATACTAGGGGTTTGGGGTTTTTTTAACACACTAATCAAACATGAATTCCCAGAATAAAGCTAATTAGTTCCAGTCAAGCTCAAAGGATGGCTACTCTCAACTGCAAAATAAAACAACAGTTTGTACCTCATTAGTGAAATATCTAACTAGACCTCTATCTGACAACAAAGTTTTAGTTACCTGCAATGCAAACTTTGAAGGAAGACATGACAGGGTAGCGTGCCATGGCTCACAAACCCTGACACGGGCACGATGCAACACTGCAGGCCTGGGAACACAAGACATGTCTAACATCATAGTCTTTTCATCATTTTTGTACCCAATTCATCCATCCAGAAGTCTCATCACTGAGAGGAAGTTTCCTCGCTGGAGGAAAGCAACAATGGCCCCAGGCTGGTAAGCCAGAACCACAGCCCCACCACAATATTACCTACACCTACTCAAACTTTAAGACAAAAATGCTATTTTGATTACAACAATATTCTGAATTGAGTTTCAGAAGCCAGCACGACGTGCAGCACAGAGCATTCTTGCACACTCAAAAGGCTGTAGGGAGTTACCTGCTTCACCCCAAGGATCACGTGCAGGTCAGTGCTGTGAATGCACTGAGCAAAACAAACCTGTTCTCACTGTCAGGTAGCAAAATGGCCTGCATAAAGGAGAAGGTAAAGAAGTGTCAGGATGAAGGAAAGACTAAAAACCTGGGAAAAAAAAAATCTCTCACCAATTTGAAGTCTAAGCTAAAGGCTGGTACATGCTGAACTACGTTGCCAGCTTGGCTCCAGGATGGCTGAGGAATGCACAACCCATGCTAAACTCAAAGCAAGTTCAGGACACAGCACCATTTGGGGTTAGACTCTTCATTACCACATCTGACACACTCTGCATTTCAGAATCAACCAGGGGTTTAAGGAACATCATCTTCCAACAGACAAAGAGAGCCAGTGAAGCTCTTCCTCACCAAGGGATTGCCATTCTCTTGAAGGAAGAAAGCTTTCCCAAACACTGGCATAGCACACAGCACCAGGACCCCAGGCCCTGCAGCTTTCTGAACTCAGCAAGCTCCATCAGCTCCTGGCAGCTCAGCGTGAGCAATGTCTAGATCCTAGACAACTAACTTCACTTCTGGCTTTGTCACTCTTCTCCCTGAAATGTCGATGTAGCAAGTAGGGCACAATTACGTAGTACAACTTGTAAAGTACAAGTAGTTCCTAAGCATCACTTCACGACCGCAGAAGACATATGTGCACAGCATGGGAAAAAAATTCTGTTTCAGGGTCATCAGGCTCCTCAAGGTGAGGAGCAGCAAGGAGTGGGGAACCTGAGAACACAGACATTTATTAATCACAAAACACAAGCACTGCCTGTCCAACACAGAATAAGTTAACAATTAATTTTCACCATCTTTTAAAAAAAAATACCAGCATCGCAGCTGTGTGAACACAGCATTTCTCATTCCTCCCTGTTCTCACAATACACTCTGGATTTCACAACACAGGGTGCTAAAAAAAATAACCCCAAAACCAACACACCAAAACCAACACAAACCAAACAAGCTGTACCTTAGGTGGGAGAGATTGCTATTACCATATACAGCTAAACTCCAGTCAGTATAAGACTACTACCCCAACACCCAGGGGTTTAATGCCAGGTTCCACGTTGTGCATCAACTGTTAGAGGCAAGGGGAGCTGGATATGCCAAACCAGATAGATGAAAACAGCAATGCTTCAGAGTTTCTAAATTAATTTCATACATAGAATGCATGTCTGTATTAACTATAAGATACTGAACAACCCTCACCATTTCTTTGAGTAATACAAGTTAAAACTAATGTCTTATTATGAAAGACAGGATTTACTAGGTCTGTCTTCAAGGTAATTTGGTTCTACGTTGGGGCATCAGTTCTGAACCACTTATTATTGGAGGATTTTGCAGTTTCAACTGGAAGAAAAAAATCCAACTCCATAAAACATGCAACTAAGCTTTCTCCTCACAGACCTACACAGCTCTTTGCTGGCAACAGTTTTGTCAAAGGTAAAAATGGTGGTAGGTCAAGGCAAATTTGCCTAATGGTAACAGTGTATTAACTACAAGTCATGCAGTATCTGTGGTCTAAATACAACTTTGGATTCTCTCCACTTCTTTCTGAATAACAGTACACATTTATCTTGGACTAGTGTCTCAATTTGCAGAAATTAATCTTTTCGCTTAACAACCACGTTAAATATTACACTATTTTATTTAAATATGAAGGAGTTACCTGTTTGCCAATTCTAACTCTCTAATCAACTCTCAAATGCAGTCAATCTGTCCCTTGCTCAATCACTAATTGTACAGAGGAGTCTGAAAGCTAATAGGCTCTTCTGCAAACATTTGGTTCTCTCAGTTTCACGCAGACCTCCAACCAACTACTGCAGCCTTAACAGAGGCTTAGTTTACAGTTAAATACCTGTAACACTACTTACAACAGGAGTTACAATACAGGTAATCAAATACAGGCAGTGTAGGTAACAGAATGTAACTTGGATTTAGGAAGTGATTTTAATGACACCTTTGAAAGCACTTGGATATGAAACCTCCAAACTCACTCTAAAGATTAACACCGAGAAGTCACCTGCTGTTAACAAAACTTTGTACCATTCCCCTTAAGGCTCACTGCAATTTCAGTTCCATTTTCAGTATGAAAAAACCCTCTTCTTGTCTTTTCAATAAACTGCTCCATTCACATTTCTGACAGACGGGCTACATGTCAAGTGAAAAGTCAGTCAGTGTTTTCAACATCATTTTAATCTCCACTGAGAGAAAACAATAAAAACATATTAACACAGACAGAAAATGTTTTTGAAAAAGACAATATGGTACTACAACAGGGTTTTAGTTTATAGAAATGTAATTTCTAATTTTATAAAAATTACATGAAAGAGTAACAACATCTTTCAGAAACATCAGACAATAGAAAAAATAAATCTCAACATTAGTTTTACTCTGATGGTCCTTCTAGTAAGAAATTTAAAAGTGCTTTTTAACAACTCAAGATTAGTGCAATATGTCAAATCTGTTTTAAAGCAGATATTTATAGCAATTGTGCAAGTTCTTACAATTAACAAACCCCATCAACCTAAAAATTAACATTAGGTGAGGTAAGTATTCTAATTCAGCATTCCTTAAATAGCTCACACACCAATGCTACAACAAGGAAAAGACTACTGTTCCCTCACAGAAAGGCTCCAACCTAAGCATGACATGAAACTTGTTCTACAAGTCAGTGAATAACAATGTTGAAAAAGCTCTTGCAAAATACACTGTTCCTACTTACACTTACTATCCAATACTACAAGCAGGACTCAGCGCAAAATACATTGACTTTACAAACTTTACAGACAGTGTGCTGAATCTGCTTCTGGGCACACTCTTTTGTTGCCATATCCTCCTGGAATCTCCTACATAAAGTTCATACATTAACTTAGTGTAGAAACTTCACTATTTTTATCCGTAAACACAAACAACTCTGTTACCAACTATGAGTACCATTACTCTGAGCAAGTGAAAAGACACGGTACTAGTTGGGGATAAAAATAAATAAAAGTTTACTCTTCACTCTTTTTATACATGACAAGCTGTCAATAATAAAACATACCCTGTATTTCTACATAATATTGTCTGCAAGAATTCTCAGAACTCTAAACTTAGTCTTCATTTCACTGTAGATTCTTTACGATGCATAGTAACTATTGCCTTTCATATGCAGGTCTCATTTTAAGAGAGGCAAAAACCAGACTGTTAATGCTGAGCCCTTATGGCTCATTTGCCTATGGAGCCAGAGGCATTTCATATTTTATTTCTCAAGGTATTTATGAGTAGGATTTAAGTCACCATCAACAATATGAATAAAATATAAATTAATCAAATTACATTCTCATAGGCTATGACTTAAAAGCCTACCAAATTAACTGTTTTTTTATAGTATTGCATTTAATTTTAGTATTAAAGTGACAGTTAAAGCCTGCACAGAACTTCTTAGAACAATTTTTAAAAAACCCAAACCAATAAATAAAACGAGGTACCTAAAAAAAAACCCAACAAAACCAAACATGCCAGCAGGTTTAGTCCATATTTCTCCCTACCCCATGCAAACATCATGGCCTGAAACAGGTCTGGGACAGTCTTTGGATACAACTGCATAGTTCTTTCAACATAAGAGACTACCCATAACAGTAAGAGAAGCAATTAAAGCTTTCTACAGTAATAATATACACTGACAGTACTCTTGAGTATGTGTCTTAATTAGCTTAAAAGGATTTGTTGCCTTTGCTCAAAGTAGCTTCAGAAGTTAAGAGAGTTACTCTGAACTGCATATTATCACTACTGATCTATTTCACAGGCAAGTTGAGTTAAATATGTCATATTAACCCTAATAATGAGGTGGAGGCTTCCTGCTCCTAAACCAGGAAGTCAGTCCCTAAAGTTAAGTAACTTGTCACTGCAGTGACAAGTTGCATAAGTCTTTAGTGGAGTCTCTGATCATCTGTTCTACCGTGGGATTTTCAGTTCCACTGGTTGCGAGTTCCTTGTCAATAAGCCCCAGGTTATGCAGATTGAGGATGGAATCTGCAATAATCCGCGCTGTCCTCTTCTGGTAGCCTCCAGATGTCACCATCAGGATGGGGATTCTGCGGCTTCTGGCGGCCTTGAACACCACTTCATCTCTCTTGATGATTCCCTGCAAGTTTACAAACAGTTACCAAGATTTTCAAAATAGCAATACAGAGACAAGGTTGTATTTCCAGCCTATGGTTTATGGATTTTTAGTACTGGATGTTTGATGTGTGATTGTGTCCTAAATAAGTCTTTTATTTGTATTGTAAAATGTAGAAGTTCTGTTGGCAGGTGTACATATGTAATAATTGAAGAAAAAAAAAAGTAAAGCTAGCAAATAAAAATCCTTGACTTGGTTTTAGAGGACAACAGAAAAATCTTTAGTCTAGTATGTAGTATAAATTCCTAGAATTCCTGCTCAAAGGCCATAAACTCTAAACTGACTACATAGTTTAGAAGAAGCATTCACTGTATTCAGCAGGGAAAGAATCAAGACTAAGAAAAACTGTCTGAATTCAAAGAGCTTTAGTTTGTGCTGAGCTTGCATAGCAGCCTCCAACAAAAGTTTAGCAACTTGAGCAAGTTTGACAAACCTACAAAAAAAAACCCCACAACAATTGAAATCAGATTTTACACATACACAATCACTAACCGAATTACAAGCTTCCAGTTTCTTTAAAAAAGTTAGTAATAAAAGAATATATGGCTGAAAGGGGAGTTACAGAATAGAAGTAACAGTCAATCCATCAAGAGGAAAATTCTAAATAACCTCCTGCTAACAAGCAAGGGTATAGAACTAAAAAGTAACAGATTGATGACCACGAGGTACTGTACTGTCATTGAACCCATATGATGGAAAACCTGGGAGTCTTCTGGAGTTTCAAATAAGTACATCAGGGAAAGAAAATAATAAAAACCATCAGAAATAAGGGAGGACAGAATCTATTTTCAAGGGAAAAGTAAAAACAGAGTTCCAGAGATGCAGACAGCATAAACAATCCACTACAGCTCCTCAGATTAAAAAAAAATAAATAAAATTTTAAAAGGCTAACAACATAGACAAGAGCTTACAATGAAGAACTCAATTTTAATAAGTGCAAATGCTGGAGAATGAGATCAAGTGCCATCAAATACATTAAGGAAGCAGCAGCAAAGGTGTTACAACAAAACTGATACACACTAATCAGACTGTCTAGAGGAAGACTGTAAATACTTCAAGAAATATTACTCTGCCATTACAAAAAATTTAGACCACAAATGGTAAAGGGAAAGAATAAAATTCAAATGTGACAGAAAAGCTGCTTTATAAAACCATTCAAGGGGTTTTGCCTAGTTCAACACAGCCCTGTAAAAGACAATGGGAGTAAGGAACAGTACCTAGCAAACGAGACAAAGGAAATTAAAGAATTACATTACGAACAGATCCTGAAGGAAGTAACAGAATTACAGAACAAGCTGTATGCCTCTTGGGAGCCATGGCTGGCTGCAGCAAACACTGCACCACCCAAGAACTGGAACTAGCCACCATTTGCTGGAGACTCGCCTCCTCCTCCAGCATCTCCAGGGGCTCAGGCTGAAGGAACTGAGGGGACACACATGGGCTTATCGCAGCGAAATACGCCTGTCATACCAGAGCCAACAAGACCAGAACAGACATCCTGCCCTAGATACAGAGAGCAAAGGCTTGAGCTACAGAAACCTTCCCTGCATCAGGCATCTGGACCACTGTCTGGGCAGAGAAACAGCACTCTGCTTTTTCATCTCTATTGGAGACCTGAAGAATCATTTCACCTTTCTTTCCCCATCCCAACATTTTGTCTCTTTCCCTACACAGCACCCAGTAAGCTACAGCAACTCCTTTTCCTTGGCAATTAATGCTGCTCCTTCTCTAACAGCAGGAATAATATTCTGACAAGGTGCATTTGAAAGTACTGTCTACCACCAGCTTCCATTTCTCTTGGGTGGCCACTTCTTTCCAAAAAGCTCTGTTCCACCAAGTGGGATCTCACACCTCTGCTTATAGCTTCTCCCAAGGTCAACACCAAACACATTCAGGCCCCTCAAGCTCTTCCCTTCCTCCTTCAAGGCTTTTACACAGAGAGCACTTTTCTGTATTGAGCTAGTGGGCACTAAAAGAAAACAAATGGAACCAAGGGGATGTCAGAAAATGAGCCTTTAAAAAAATAAAAAAGGAGGAACCACAAGATCTGCAAATATTTGGAGGGTGCTTTTTTCCAGGGTATTTTTTTGAGAAAAAAATGGCTTGTTACATCTAGAAGGTGAAGACTGCTACGAAGCATACAGAACTAATCACAATTTAAATATGGTACCTAAATGCAGAGAGAGTAAGAAGGTAAACTAAACAACAAAAGGGTAATAATATTCGTATGGAAGGGTTGTTTAGGAAATGGAAAAAAGTCTGTTGATTTGCTAATAGTGCTCAGAGAGGCTGCACAAGATTACTAGAATTGGAAGATATCAGAAGAGCAGTTTAAAACAGTTGGGAGTGCTACAGAGAAATGAAGGGTAAAGACACATACTGAGGGCAGGTGACAAAAGAAACATTGCAAGATGGGTTATGTGAGGGTAAAAGAAAAAAGAATCAATCAGGAAAAACAGGAGTCAGGTGAAGCAAAAAAAATACATGGCTCTAGTTACAGTCTGGATGCTCAAAAATGAGTGTACTGTAGAAAGACAACAAATGATACTGGAACAGGCACCTGAAGAACAAAATATCTAGTCAGGAAGAGACAACACCACACGGTGAAAGAGCAGCAGAGATCTATGTGTAACAGGAAAACCCTCTGGTGTGAACTGCACACCATACCTACAGAGGGCTACAAGACAGCCCCAGGACTGCCTGGAGTACCCAGTGAGCAGTGAAATCTGTAGGAGTTTCAGTATTTCACAAACCTGAGGTGAAATAGCAAGTCCTCCCAAAGGATCACCATCCAGAATGTCAGTCCCAGCATTGTAAATAATGATGTCAGGTTTTAATTCATTTAATGCTCCTTCCACATGAGTATGTACCTTCTGAAGATATTCTGTGTCCTCTGTACCCCACTCTAATTCCACCTTGCGTTTTATGGCACCTAAAAAACCCAAATGTTTCCTTGTTACTTGATAAACAAAGCACTGATCTGAAAGAAAATGCAAGGTTTAGGTAAGCAAGAGAAAAGCCAACATTTCTGCCAATTCTATAGACACACAGTATTTTCACAGAACCCTGAAAGAAAATTATTCAACTACTTGTTTTCCCAGCAAATGTAAGCACAATGACCTTGAAAAAATTCCACTGAAGAGAGAAAATTAGATGCAGAGGAGGGGGGGGGAAAAATAAGTCTGAGACAGAAGGGGAAAATGTTATTGAAAAGCAGCTGGTCTACGTGTCTATTACCAATCAGCAAAGAACTCATATGGAAAATTCTTAACCTAAAAGTAACCTAAATAAAGTGTAAGGGAGAGAAAACACTGAATTGCTACTGCAGAGGAAACGGGAAAACACAAGACACATCACTAAGAAATACAGATAATTTTTCACAAGACCCAAAACTTAACAGCAAGGGATCATGAATTTATGTGAACCACTTTATGAAAGTATAACAAGATTCAGCTTTGCCCCCAAGCATTTTCAATTTAGTGTTCTTACCCTGTAATCCTACCAGGAGAGGAAATATCTATTCTTAATTTAAATCAAATTATTTCTAATGCTTCTAATATAGCATCAGAAGTTAGACAAGGAGGGTTGAAAAGGTAGAGGAAAGAAACCCAAAGTTATGCAGCCTACCAATAGGTGCTTTTACAGAGTTATGCATACCTCTAAATGTTAATCACATGTATGTCAGAGGTGTTTCAAGGTATGACTTCTATCTTGAATTAAATTACCTGGACTCTTAAATCTTCAGTGTGGATTCAGCACCCAGCAAGTATGCATGAACATATTCAACTCAGAACAAGCCTTACTAATTATTGTGATTGCTGGGTAGGGGTTTTTTCTTCCTTTCCATCCTGGTTCAACATTAGTGAAGCATTCTTTTTCTTTATTTTTTCTGCATCAACATTAGTTTCAAAGATTTTCATTTCTTTATGGTATTTTTCCTGAATTATTTTCTTATTGTTAGATAAGTGCTCATGTATGCCTGAACAGCTGTGATCTTCCGAACAGCACTTAGAGCCTTTTCAGGGAAAAGGATCTGTTGTCTGCCTTGAGCTTCTGAGGAGGAGTTAAACCTTAGCATAGGGAACAAATAAGTATTGTTCTGATAAAACCATTAAGAAGTTGACACGATGGTGAGTACAATTCCATGCCTCTGCAAGGTTCTTGTCCCCATCTCCACCACAAACCACAGCATTACACAGACAGGCACACCATCAGGGACAGACAGATGGTCAGAGTGATGGATCTGTAGGTTACAACGAACAGCTTCTGCATTTGATAGACTTTTGTCCATCTCTTGCTGATTAGTGAATGCACTTCTGCAGCTCTGAAAAATGAAGTGACACTCAGACCAACAGCAATGTTTTCTTTAAGGCCTGAACTTTGAGATTCAGTTGTCAACTTCTTAATTTTGCATACTCATCCTTCACTGAGCTGATCCTTCTTCCCATCCACTTCTTCCTCTTCCTAGACTTCTGTGTAATACCAAACCACATCCCCTTCGGGACTCAATACACTTATGGCTAAACATTAGGCACTGTTACCTAGTCTGTTTTTCTGTTGTGTCATGTCTGCCCCCTCACAACCCTCCCCCTAACAACCCTCCCTCACCCCCTTGCCCCAGAAAGAACATGGGGAAAACAATTGTACACAAGAGACTCTTGCAACAAAAGATGTTGAAAGTAAGAAGTCCTGGGAGACAGAGTTTACACTGAGGATCCAAACTCTCAGGTTCAAGCCCCCATCCCTCCTCAAAATGATAGCCTCCCTGATGTCATCTACATTTGGTCCCCCAGCAGGAGAGCTCTTCAAGGGTTTCACCACTGAGCCCCTATTTACTGCACATGCCCATGCCTGTCGCTGGGAAGCTCTGTGCCACCTCCATCTGTAGGGAAGAAATGCTGGTCCCCTTCAGTGTGTCAGATCTGCTAACAAGGGATTTACTCTGCTTCAGTCTTGACCTACTTGTTCTAAAGGTCACCATTTGATATACAAATAAAGGGNTTTTAAATGGCCACATTGTAGTTTAATACCGTCAAAATGGATATATACAGTTTTCAAAAATCTTTACTAGATAAAAGCCACAACACCCTGCAGCCAATTCTTGCCAAGAAGCCAGTTTCAGCAGGCTTTTCAGAATGACAGTGCCACTGAAGAAACCCACCAACAGAGCATCTGCCCCAGCCAACTAATTCGGTGAAAAATTAAGCCTAAAATAAACAGCAGTGTTACAGAATCAAAGATCAAATAAACTTCAGGCTTTTGCATTACAATTTAACTATTATCAAAACCCCACTAATTAATTGTGACAGGTCACCAGACACAATAGGCACATCACAGCAGGGGAAAGCAAACAACAAAAATCAAGTACCAGCTCTTAACATTTGTACGACTTCCTCCTGCTTTCCAACTTGTTTCACATTCAGATGCATCTTGTTTTCTAGATGCTTTTAAAACCAGCTCTACCGGAAAGACACCAAAATGTGTTATAATTTATGATGCTGAAAAGAACATGAAACCTTTTACACATAATTAGCTAATCCTTAGTGAATTCTTTTCTAAATTTAGCATAAACGGAAAGATTAAGTTCTAACCTTTATCTTCAAATCTAAGGATTATTTAACTTGCTGTTCTAGGCACAGCATGAGGTTTTGATTAGGCTGTTAAAGTCCATGTAACTCCCACACCTTGCATCCCAGAAATTCATTCCAGAAAGGAAAGCACCACAGCATTAACACTACTGCAACATATCACAGCAACTGCTGTAAACTGTATGTTCAATGTGAAATTAATAAAAAAAAAATATCCAGTTAGCTTTGTTGCAAGGAAGCTTACTGATAAGCCAAGAAGTTAGTGAACAACACTGTAGGACTTTCACTTATTGCAATGTGAATTTCAATTGTACTTACGTTTAGCAAAGCCATCCCCCGGGTAGATGTATCTGTTGTATGCATCCATAATATACACCCGATGATCATCCATGAAGTCCCTTTCATGGCCATTTCCCTGAAGGAAATTTACAGTTAGCTGTTCCTAGCATACTACACAGAACTAAATAATCTGTAATTCTAGCTTAATTAAGAACACAAAGATCTGATATTCAAAACTCCTGAGCCATTCTCTTATTTATAGACTTGAAGGTTACTCTGAGCTGTAGCGTTTCGGCTGCTTTGACAGTATCAGTCTCAAAACTGCATGTATTATCAAAATCAACACCCTTAAAGCTCTCTGAAGGTAATTCTTGTAGATCTCACTGCACATACAATAAAAGTAAACTTAAATTAGAAGCTAATTGCCTTCAGCAGTCTCGCCAAAGCAACTGTGGTCACCAAACAGATGCCTCATCTTTCAGATGTGGGACTAAAGGTCACAACTGCAGCAGGGATACTCATTCTGATACGAGGAGTAATAAACAGAAGTTGACAAGCAAACTACAGCTTTTCTGACAACTCAAGCCTTGGTGAGAAATCCCAGTTCAAAATATTGCTGAACAACAGGAATTCCATTTAAAAAAAAACTGCAGAGGGTGAAGACTGATGCTTAAGAGACAACTGACATTCTGACTATTTCCACCTCCCCCAGTTCTGAATTTGAGTAGTATTTATATTGGCTCTCAAGATGACTTTCTGTCAATAGCCTAAAAATCATCTTTTCACAGCAATCATTAAGATAACTTTGTTGAAATCAGTGTATCATGCAGGACCCCATCCCCTACCCCCAACACAATGACATTTAATGCCCGTTTCTATAGTTTGCCACATAAAAGCTCTTCTGTAATTTGTTTACATTAATTTCTGCCCCCGAACAGGCAAGTTATATTTGTGTTATAAGTTCCCCTTTAGAAAAAACCAAACAAAATAAACTCAAAAGAATCACTGGGATAAAGCTAGTGTCAAAAGGGAATGGGGGAAAAAATAAGCCACACCAAAACAGAAATCCATTTTTTAAATGCTAAAAAATGGCAATTCCTACTTATTTCTTTAGCAGCTTTGGTTCACAAAAAAAAGCACCACCACAAAAAAACCCACCAAAAACAAGCTCACAAAAAACCCCACAAAAATCAACCACCCAAACAATAAAGTCCCTGAATAGAAACATAGGAATGAGAGCCTTTGGGGGAACCATTCTCATATGAAATATGAAACTCACGAATGCACCAAGAACTGGGACACTTAGATGAGGAGACTATTTGCATCCTTAATGATCTGCTGAGCTACTGCTCACACACCTCTCATTCCCCCCCAAAAAGGGAACAAAGAGGTGATTTCATGTGCAAGGCTGCATGACCAGCATGACACCTGAAAACCAAAATACATCCCAAGAAGTTTTTAAAAAACCAACTAAAACCAAAGTAACACAGTAATTCACACCCTGGCAGAGATGGTTGAAGAGAAGCAGGAACACAAAACATCCTTCCATTGCATAATCTATGTCCTTATTTCATAGACACTTTGGGATGCCTTAACATGCAGATAAAGAGAAGATACAAGATGGAAAACTTGCAGCCATTAGGCTTCCTCACTCACTGCCAAGTGACTATTAAAATGATTTATTTTTAATTTACACAGTAAATTGCCTCCTTCAGATTGGATATAGTTTTGGTGCATTAATTGCTTTTCTAAAAACACCATTTCCCTCCTCTCAGGATTTCTTTTCCAAGTCCTACTAGAGGTGAGATTTGTTCTCAGTCCCCACAATAAATTGCTCCACAGGCGAGGAGTGATTCTTCACCTCATTAGCCTGAAGCCAGGCCTTCCATTAAAACACTGAAGGTCAAAGTCATCCCCTGCAAAGGCTGCTGCAGTGACCACACATGCTGATTTACCTGTTACTCTGTTTCAATAGCCTTGTTTCTTCTGGGATACTGATGATTCTGGAGACTCAGATCAGTATGCAATTCAAATGTTTTTACATCTATCCACATGATGGAGCTACAGCTCAGTTCAATTTTACTGAACTGGATTAACAGCTTTTTGAATCAGGAAATAATTAAACAACTAAACTGCTCACAGTTTCCATCATCTTACATTACTTTTGTGTTCTGGAGTGGATAGCTGATGCTGCTATTAGAAGAAATGGTACTTATCACACAGTTCTATTTTGAGGAAAACATCTGCAGCACTACATACTGGTAAAGTACTCACCTGATGAGCATCCAGATCAATAATTGTGGCTTTAGACACACCCTGTACTCGCTCAAATAAGAACTGGATATATAAGCAAAGAAAAAGATGGGATAAATTATGAAGTTAGGTGGCAGATTACCATGGAGGCTTGAGGCTTGCTCAGAATACTGCAGTTCTGATTTAAACATAGCACACTCCCATTTCATTCAAATGAACAATTAAATGACTAATATACTTAATTATAAAAAGTCTAGTTATTTCACATACAAAATAATTGTTGTAGTTACACAATAAAATTTGCTATATGCTTCCAGCAGACAAAACACACAGAACATGCATTGTGCAGTCACCTGCACAGGTATCTGCCCACCTACAGGGAAAGTTGGTGGGGAGAGGGAAGAAACATTCGTCTCCTTGTTCTCCCACACAGAGCAGGATTGAGGACATGCCCTTCTGCAGCATCCCACCCCAGCTCATCAAACTGACTCTGCAAACAAGGCATAAACCCAACAGTGCCAAAACCCACAATGGAGCCCCAGGTAACAAACCCTGTTACAGTAACACTGGCACCATGTGGGTGTAGCTGGTACACCTCTGCCTCCTGCACCAGCCAGACCAGGGCAGGTCCAGCTTAGGATTATAGTGCTGATCATGGCATTGGTGCTGTCAACCAGTGACAGCAACATCAACAACTGTGAGCTGGGACAGGGTGAAGCAAGAGGAGCCCAGGCCTCAAAGTCAAGGAGCTAACTCCACGAGACACAGACAACAGCACAAGTGAGGCTTGGCAGCAGGAAAGGAGCAACAGACCCCTGTGATGGCATCCAACATTATAAGCATAAAATCTACTGCTTTGGAAAAGCAGTTGTAGGGACTGCATGCATTAAAGCCACTTCTAGAACAGAATTCACTTCTTATTCCATGTCTGTGAAGAAAGAAATATTTTGTAATTGAGTCTGAACTTCAACATGTCACTATCTTCAATACAGACACGGTAAAACCCAAAGATTTTGTACAAACTGTCACCCACTGTAATTTCTCAATCTGTATTTTAATGATAGGGTAAGTAGAACACTGTGGATTACTTTTCTGCAAATTACCACATATAGAAATTAGCATGTTATGTCATATAGTATGCTGCAATCAGAGCTTTTTAATCTTTGATTATTACTGATATTTTATTAATATCCTAGTATACAAATACATCATGGTACATTTGATAAAAATAAGCCCTAATTGCAGATGGCTCTTGCTTCAGCCTTTCAGCAGCTAAATACCAAATGTATTCATTCACATTCAGTGATTATTTTGGAGACATTCACATTTTTATTCATTAATTCTAACCAGTCTAAGAGCTGTATAGTGCAGCTCGATTTGGAGGGAGGATTTCTGTCTCTGCATTCGTTTTGATTGTAACCACTGAAAATAATGTGGAATTTTCAGGTTCAACTGCAAGGCTAGAATAATTATCACTGAGGATATTAGAAGTCAGTCTGGATTGATTTTGAGTGGTTCTTTGCAAGAAGACATTATCAATGTAACTTCAGTGGTTATTCACATCTATAATTCTGACTCCTGCAACTCTTCCCTTCCTCTGAACAGTACTGCAGATGTGGTATGTTCTGCAGCATCAAGTACCACACCATTTTCCTATTCCTACCCATCTAGAGATGGCTTTATTTTCTCCTATTATGATGTAGATTAGTACCTGTGAATTTACTTGGGACTTCCCCATCTGCACAAACAGTAGAAGTCACTAGATTAAAAGCATGCCTTACCTTTATAGCCAGCGTGATGTCAGCGTATGCACAAAATCCTCCACCCTTGTCACTCGAACAGTGATGAAATCCACCCCCTAAACAATAAAAGGGATGAAGAGGTGAAAAGCTAGACACTAAGGTCTTTGCAAGATGCAGAATCCCTTACACATCAGGCACTATTTTTCCTTTAGCAAATACCACATCCAGCTGTTAAGCCCTTGCCTAGCTACCCAAAACATCTCCCAGGGTTTCTGCAGGTATCCCAGGCATGGCCCACCAGGCCATCAGGCAAAGGATCTGCACTGTGTAATTAACAGTATGGGGCAGGAGGAAAGGACATGTGGAAAAATGGTCTTTCCTGTACTGAACACTGGGTCAGAGAACACACCAAACAAGATGTACAGTGTAATCATTATTGGTACATGCCAGAGTCTTCTGCAAGCACTCAGACTCAGCCTTCAGAGCTCTGCTTTAACACACTAACACTCTCCACCTGAAAAAGTCCAGACCTCACCCTCTCACATTTTTTTACAGATTAAATCCGAGTTTTCCTGAGAAACACCCTACAAATGTCTCAGCAAGAAGTTTAATAAGCTCACTGGATATATCAGTAAATATGACAGGCTTCAGGGGTTGTTTTTAATCTCTATTTTTTTAATATTGGATCTTTACTTTTAGATGTGTGCAAGAAACAAGGGAAATCTCCCAGAATTTATGAGCTCAATAAAAATGACAATCTAAGTCTTCCATGACACAAAGTATAGCTTTGCTACTAGTAAACTATTGCACTGCTTATTGCTAGGAGCAGGAGAACAGATTTATAGTCACTATATTCTTAATAATTTGTTCATTTGACTCTTTCAGGAAAAACACACAGCCAAAATTAGACACTAACTGGTTCAGCCCTGCCTGTCAGCACATCCCAGATCAAGGGATTGGCTGATAATATATACATTAGCCAGTGATAAGATCTATAAAAATATTTTATAATTTAAATGAAGATTTTATTGAAATATTTCCATTTGCTCCAATCGCTTTCCTGAATTTTTTCCCACACTACTTCAATCCCTTTCCTTACACATACTATGATATCTTTACCCAGTTATTTTTTTTCCTTTTCAAAAAAATAATTATTATAAAAACCACGATATGGCTGACAGCAAATGAGAAAACAAATCAGACACAACCCCCCTCCTCCAGAGTTAACTTCAGTGAAAGCACAATCACAGAATGTCAGGAGTTGGAAGGGACTTCAAAAGATCACCCAGTCCAACCCCCCTGCCCCCATCTCTTTCTATTATTACAAACAGAACACATTCATACTAAATGGAAACACCACAATTCTCGACCCACCATTTCAAGTAGCATTTAATTCACTCCATTTGTACTTACCCACGTTGATTGCCCAGCCTCTATCAACAGCAAGTTTTCCTGCCTTAAGAAAATCACAGTGAGAACCCCAGGAACCAACACAGCGATCGTTTTAACGCTGACTGCTTCCACCCCGACCTCAACCCTCGGCATCCAGACCTGCCCATTGACTTGATGGGTGTTTTAGCACTGCAGGTCATTCTGAATCACATCTCCACATATAAACCATCCAAGACTATCCTCAGCACAATCAGTTGGAAACAAAATCTGATCTCATCTGTATTTCATTCTCTGGCAGTCAAACAGATATAAAACTAACTGCAGTTTGCAGAGGTGAACACCGACCCCGAACAGGTAAATGAAAACATAATACACAAGCGATGGTGAGAGTAAAAAATGAACAAGAATCTCCTAATATTCTTCCTGTTCATGTAAAAAAAAAACCAAACAAAAAACCAAGCTCAAAATCCTGAGAATACAGCTGAGCTGGGGACAGAAAAATGCTAGAGTATGAAGCATCCTGTGACTTCTTAACTAACATAATATATATAGTATAGAATATTGCCTATCTTTTTTCCCCTCCAATACAGAATAACTGTGCTTGTATCTCCCTTTTGAATTCAAACAACATTCAGAGAAGGAAAAGTAATGACAGAGAAGGGATGCACAAGGTTTAAATGATGAAACTTGGACTGAAAAACCTCACTTATTTTGGGTAGCAAGAGTCAAGCAAGTCTCTAACTGCAGTATTCCTCAAGTGCTCTTTAAAAAAAAACAAAAACAAAACAAGACACTATTAGCTATAATTAAAAAAGGTAAACCCATATTATTCTTTTTCCAAATCATGGAGAGAATATATTACATATATATGAAAAGAAGCTTAGACAGTTGAGAATTCCTCATCACTAATATCTATATTGCACCAGTTGTAATTTGGTATTACAAAAACTACTGGGAAGGTAAACATCACCCTGGTATGAGCACACTAACTTATACAGATTAAATCTTCAGAAAAGACTGTAATTTCTGAATTACAGACCCCATTAAGTCACAGGGAAAGCACATTATCTGCAATTTAGCACACTTCCTAGGGATTTCTCACCAAAGAGCAATCTTCCTATATTGCTAAAAAATTTAAATCATTAAAAAATATAGGAACTCAACAGGAATCTTCATGATTAACAGGACCATCAGGTGTAGAAGACTGTGCTTCTGAATTGTACTGTACAAATTCTACCATCTGATGAATCAAATATCTTTGACAGTACATACCTATTTCCACCATAATGATAAAAAACCCCCAACAAAAGAACAGCATATGGCATCAAGGTCAATGCAAAAGTGACCCATGACATCATCTGTATAGCAGGAAGTGAGACAGCTGCTAGATGTCTGTATGCTTGAGTATCTCATCAACACAACCACACTTGTAGCTATTAACAGACTCTGGAATCAAAGGTAACACAAGCACAATGAAAACCATCACAAAACTGTATCAAAGTACTGACTAGTTTGAACCAAGCTGAAGTAGATGTCACAAACACATACTGTCCAGACCCTCAAGAAATATCAATGGGAGAATATTCAGAATATTGGCAATTTAAAAACCTCCCACTCCTAGGATTTGTGTGTATTTGAATGCCGTTCAAAACTAGTTCTGTTTCTGCATTTACCAGAAGCCCTGCCACATCTACCATTGCCTGCCCAGGCACTTCCACTTCTGCAAATCACAGACCATAAAATCAGCAATGTGTTTCACCTTGGCAGTTGCTAACAAGCCACAACTTTGTTCCTGTTTAGGGCTATAGACAAATTCCCTTCCCTCTACAAGGCACAAGCCTTGAGTTAAATTCACAAGTTTAAAGTGCTTTGATCAACAAGTTTAAATACAATAAAAGTGAATCAAGAGCACCTTACCATGATTGTTCCTCCTGTCTGGGTTCGTAGAGGTTTCAAAACTTTTCTCTGAACAACAAAATTGGGAAGAAAGGCAACTGGTGGAATTTCCGTGATTGTAGCCACAACAAATGACCACTATAAGGGGGAAAAAAGGGTGCAATTAATGTAGCCTGTCTTACTGATGACATTTAGATCTCTCAGCAGCTGCTATTTACTGAAATAGAGTTCACAGGAAATTTGCAAGACTAAGTACTTTTAGATGGAGGTGACCACAAGTGTCTTTATTAGTGACCTCCAAATAGATTCATCCTCAAGTAGTTAACCACGAGGATCATCACTTTCAATCACCATCACTGGAGTTTTATTACCATTTGAAAAATCTGAAATCAGCAATTTTTCAGTAAGCCAGTATTTCAGAAATACTGGCTTGGGAGGAAGAATTGTAAAATGTCCTTCACCAGTATTAACAGCAAGCTATACTAGATATACTGTTAAAAACAAAAATATCTTTTCCTGGGTCAAGTTGAAAGGATATACCAAGGAGATAAAAACCCAACCCAGACAGCTCAATTAAGAAGTTCAAATACTCAAATGAACCCACAATGCAATTTTTAGCATGAAGAACTGATTAAAATTTATTTAGCATATTCAAAATACTTCTGGAAAATTTTTCAAGGAAACATTTTGTTGAAAAGTCATATCAAGAATAGGATTTGAAGGTTAGAACACAAAATATTTGCAATATGCAAATGCTTTTTTTGCAAACATACATACATTTCTTCAAAGAATGACTGACATTGCTACCAGAGATAAGACTTCTAAATATATTTCAAAGCGTAAGTCACAAGCAATATACCTCTTCATCCCATATGGAAACATTCAGGTACTGGTAATTTCGAATTTGACACCCTGTACAAGGACTCTGAACAGAACCTCGTTTCTTCAGCATTAGGAAACCTAAATAGATACAGCACATTCATTGCTCTCAGCTGCTTGGAGGTGATGGGATGTGCAAGCGGCCAGTTTTAACCAAAGCCAATCCCATGCCAAATTTGGGGTCCTCTGATAGTCAAACACCTCCCTCCCCCCCATAAACTTAAGGTACACTGGCTTCACAGTTATTCCTGTTTCAACCATAACAGACTGCTGGGCAAGAGGGAGGGGGAGCACTATTAGTAAGGTTCTGAAGTACCAACTATATTTTGTCAAGTATTCATTGTAAGCTCCTACTGCTTTTGTATTTCTAAGACATTACTGTTACCATACTATCAGCTCTCCACCATTAACAAGATGTTTTAATTATTTGTCATGCAGTCAGAATTGATAAAGGCCTTCTGCAAGATATCTCAGCTTTCAAAAGTAAAACACTAGATTGAATCCTGTTGTTCTAAAACTGAATTGAAAAACTCAGTCAGATAAAATATTCTCATCTCAAATATGAAAATAACCACAAAATTTCACAGTTTTAATGCAGTTAAAAATTAGCCTCAATGGGAGAAAGTGGGAGCAGTAAAGACACATAACTACATTTGCTGCCACAGCCTTTCCAGTCAATGGAAAAAAAAATCCACACATGGTACGAGGAAGCACTAAGCAGCACCAGGGACATGTAGGGAACAGCACCAAGCCAACAGGCAGGCACTGCTTCAACCACAGTCCTTTACCACGTTTATTTAATGGCAAACGTGGGGGAAAAGTCATTTGACTGTGAGGAAAGTCTTGGGGGTCCAGAATGCAGCCACAGAGTAATGCAAACACTTCTCAAAGCCCACCACTGTAATGCCTGAGAAATACATTGCTTCAACCTGCGGGCAGGCTTGTGGCTTTCTAGTTCCACGTGCTAATCTCCTCCTCCAACATTTCCTGCAGTAAATTCTCAGAACAGCTATGTATATACTTGAAAAAGGAATTGAGTTTATATAACTGGGTAATTTTTTGTGTTGTAAAAATAGAAAAATATTTCATAGACGGGGACTACATTAATTACTTTTTCCAAGCTGTCAGTTGGCTTCCATAACACAAGTCTTCACACATAAATTTTGTTTCCTCTGAACGACAAACTTCAACTTTTGGTACTTTTAATTTTTTTTTTTTTTTTTTTGCAATGAAACTGCATATATCTCAGAATAGTATCAGTTACTATGTCTTTTGCCTGATCCTTGTTCTCGATCTTCATCATATTACTGAATCTCTAATAAAGCTTCATTGACATGTAATTCTGTAACCTAACAGAAATTAAAACTTTGGACTGCAGGAAGACTAATAATCATGTACAAACACTATTCAATAACACAGCCCGACTTATTTTTAGTTATCAACAACATTCAACTTCTGATTTTCATTGCTCATATCATAAATATTTAGAAATTATTTACCTTGCTGTGTTTTAGATAAATAACACAAGGCATGAATTTAAGTTTCAGTTTTTTAAAAAATTCACTCCTTTAATCTTTTTAAGAAAAGTCGGGCTAACCCCAACCACGCATATTTTCCTTTAAAACATGCCTCCTACCAATTTAACTAGTAGACACATGTAGTGATACTGCCTAACTGTAACGTTATATCAAGACATTACATCAAAAAAACCCCACTCCAAAACCAACCTGAAATCCAAAATGAAACAAACACCTTCAAGAGTTTTTAATTTCCCCTGGCTAAGTTTTTACTCTATCATAACATACACATTTAATGAGTATGTGTGAGGATTTTATTTATAAAGTATTGTTACTATCAACTTTAATTCTTTACCTATGAAAATTCTTATTAGTAAGCTTAAATTGCATTATAAATTATTTCAAATTAGTATGCAAGGACTAAAAGTTAAATTGAAAACTAATATTAGGAAGATAAGGTAGTTTTTACCCTGATGCATCCTGGAATAACACAGATGGTGATCAAACCCAACCTCGGATGTACTGTCTTTCATCTTTTGCATTTGTTCATTCCAGTATTTTAAAACAGCCAACAACACATCAAATTTAAAAAAATGCAACGTTGTTCTTAAATATCAAATTTAAACTGTGTGTAAATCTTTCATACACTCCTGGAGCTAGTTACAGCATCACAGGGAAAATCACAGGGTTACAAATCCAACACCAAGCAGCTAACATGGCATTGGATTTATAAGCTTGCCTGGGACAAGGTTACTTGGGTCTATCTTCTAGAGCTAAAGAACACATGCTTTAGACTTGAATTAACCTAAAATAAAATCACAAAGGAGAGTAGAAAGCTTGTAATGACCACAAAAGTTGACAAAACCAATGATAGCCAGGTGATAAAACCAAGAAAGCCAACGAGCCAAAACAGTTTTTCTGCATCAGTCTCCAGTCTCCCAACCCACGAGTCTGAAATATTAAAAGGAAATCACTGTTAAGAGTGCTACCTAATCCTTAGGAGGATTACTCCTTGCTTTAGCTGCAAAGGATACCCTACACCATTTGTGCAGCAGCATAAACACAGAAACCTGTCAGACCTTGCTCCTCGTGACTATGAGCTCACATTCCAGTTTTTCTCCAACAACACACAGTTACCCTTAAAATAGCGGGTTTTGTGTTCTCCTACAGATCTTTACTTCTCACAGTCACATGAAAATTTAGGTAAAGGGGTTAAGCTCATTTACCTGCTCTCATTAGCACACATTTAAACATTTTACATCAAGCCACCACTGCCCTTCATAAACCTTTCACCCATGAAATTAAAAAACAACAAAACAAGCAAGGAAAAAGCACAACACAGGGAGCGAGCACAGACAATAGACAGCGTAAAAACTGCACGAACTGAGGAACTGGACAGGGGGATTTTAAGTGCATCCAAAGATGCCCACTGTACCCAAGCCACAGGCACACGTGTTCAGCCAGTCACTGACACAGCGTGCACAGCTCAAGATGCACTCCACAGTTTTAGGAACGCCTCACACAGGCAGCAGCACTGCAGGCTGAACTGGTTATGAGAACGCTTCCCCTGCCTTCACTCCTGGGAGTCCTGCCTCCTCCCCCAGGCATGCTGGGGACAAGGCTGTGTGGCAAACAGGCAGGTACCACCGGTGTCTTGGCAGATGCACTGATGTGACTGCACAAGCAGCAAAGCAGGCAAGCACCTGAGCACCAGGAAACACTCCATACGATCAAACCAATCTACTTTGCACCAGGCAGAGGAATTTACATCTCTTAAGTGATTAACTTTTCATTTTTAAACTTACAAAATCTGCAAATATATAAAACAGATTAAAATGCTGAGTTTAATTGAGCAGTCACCTGTTTCAGATCACTTTCAGAAAAGCACATCTTGCAACTGATTGACTCGCAAGTATTATCCTCATTTGCATTTCAGTATTAATTCGCCTAAGTTATCAACGAACCTCTCGAATAACGATGACACAAGTGAAAGAAAGTCTGAGACTAGCTTTAGCCTCACTGCCTATCTCCTTCCAAGATTTCAGAATGCTGATATGCTGGAAATTCATTATTGTATGTAACACTACAAAAAGGCAGCAATCGGGAAAGTACTGCAAGCAAATTATCCAGTCGAGTCAGTACCTCAGAGACCTCAATTCTTCAAAGGAGTAACTTCAAGGGAATCACCTCCATTCTGAAGGACAAATTGTGCTGTAAGGTAAGCTGCTACCTAAAGCAGGGAACAGGGAGACCCTCCCTTCCCACTCCGAACTGATTGCAAGTAATGTTTGATCAACTTCACACATGCCCTTTTGTTCCTCTTCAGCCAACCTCCAGCCAGCTTCTTCAGCTGCTGCCAAGACACCAACACCACCTCCTCTTGAAAGCATATCGAATTTCCTACCAAATTCATGCCTAAATTTTAAATTAAGAACACTCAAGTGACCCGTTATTTTAAGAGACCTTGTCATTCCCAGAAACACAAGCACCAATCCAATCTTCAGAGCTGATCTAACATAAAACTATGCCATTCATTGGTAGATCTGTATTTGTCTGGGCACAGCAGACTTTGGATAAGGCAATACGAAGGATACTCAGGGCCCTGTCACATCTAGCTCTGCTGTTTTTCATTTGCAACTAAGCACTTACATCTTCCCTGCTTGGCATGAGTTTGCCAGCACAACCAACACAACATCTTCTAGTTTCTACAACTGCAGAAAATACTCTCTCAAGAAAAGGGGAAGAAGAGATACACAGTTAAATCACATCTGAACACACACAACCAGACTGGCTTTGAACACCAAGAAATAAGTTACACAGACAATTCCATGTGAAGCCATCCTGGAAGTATTAAAAATATTATTATGGTATGCCAAGCCGAGCCATGCACATGACACCCTGCTTCAAAGAAGTGATTCAGTGAAAAAAGGTGCGAGGTACAATGGAACTGAAAGCTCACTATCAAGAACAGCTGCAATAAGATCAAATCTAATGATGTATGAAATTGCATCAAACCTTATAGGACAGAACAAAGCAGTGTAGGAGAACACAGACAGTCAAAAAAGATCACGGAATTTTATAGACCCCTTACACAGAAAAATAAAAATATTCCAGAAGTGGCAATACAAGGAGTCTTTCTCTGTGAAATCGCAAACATGACTCAAAATAACTTCCTCTGAATTATGAAACAAAAGATTGTTTCTAATATGAATCCTTTCTCTGCCCTCCAAGTGCTGCAAAATAAAAGCAATGTCACCTGTACTCATAAAGCAAACCAATCAAGTACTCCATTTTAATGCTCCCCAATGTATTTTGAATTTCAGAACGTTTTGAGTAAATCAAAACCTACACATTTGAAAACTAAACCCTTGGTACTAAAGAGAGTATCATTTGCATCTCAAACACGACTATTTTCCTTATGTTTATTTAACTTTGCTGAAATATCATTTCAGGTCACCTACAGAAGACAATAGATCCTCTTTCCAACCCACTACTCCATAGCATGAATTACCTACTATTTTCATGGTATTCTTTCAATATTCTCAATGACGACGTTGAATTAAAAAATACACTTTGTCATCTGTAAAAGGTTTATTAAATAAAAAAATCTAGTTGGGTACCTGTTGCCCTGGATAGTATTTCTAGACAGTTTGTGTCAAAAACATGAATAAGTACAGCACCTTTAATTTATTAAGGTAGCGCCTTGTGTGAACAACCAAGAGATCTTCATCAGTAGCTTCCCGTGCCTGTACAATCAAGTCATCTGCAATTAGTTTTTCTTCTGAAACAGGAGAGAAATAAGAATTGGCATTATATACCATCACTTAACTTCCCATATTCCATGCTGCCAAAGAAGCTACCTGGACTATGAGTTAGTAACTTCTGTAAATCACTGAAACAATTTGTGTTTAGTCAGCATTTACAGATTTTCCAAATACCTACCCTCTATACAGGCATGTGTACATGATTAAGGTAGTGAGTATATGATAAATATTGTTTATAGAATGTTTTCAGCCTCTAATCATGCTAACGTCTTGTTTCAACCAGAAGAGAAAACAGGTAGTGACAGAGGACAGACAGACAAGAGAATTCATGCAGTCTCATGAAGTCTCAGTCTCAGGGGAAGTTTTACAGCGTGTTAAATGGATGAATATATGATGGAGCACCAAGAAATTCCACCACTGATATTAGTATTTAATTCACTGAGGAAGAATTTATTTTAAAAAAAATCAAAATTAACAAAATAATTGCTTGGATATTCATGGAAGCAAATACTTACACTTAACTAGGATATTTCTTGCCAACCCCTAACTCCATTTAATTTCATGAAATATCAACGACCACCTATTAATTCTTCCCCTTAGAGACTAAATGATAGCTTATTTAAAATTCTAGCTTTATAAGAGCAAGTCACAATATATCACTCCAGGACTTAAGAACAAAGCTGTTATATTTGAACACATACACCTGGATGTACTTGCCACAAAGTGCAAGTTAGAGCCAAGTAAAAAAAGCCAAGCTGCATAGAGAAACAAAGTTGTCTTGCCTATGACCATGACAAACAACAAATATAAGGCATTGTGCTGACCTTCCAAAAATCTTAGTATTTAATAACTGCATGGCTGCAGCCCCCTAAGACTGTACCTCTTTTCAAATTTTCTCCTTGGAGGAGGAAGAAAACAACTCACAAACGTGAGAGATGTTGTTCTCAAGTGTTATTATACAAGAACAGCACCTGCAACAATATTTGGTTTGGCAAGCTTACAGTGCTCTTGACTGAGGCTTGAGAAATGTTTCATTCATTCACTGCTGTCAGACAGAAAGCCAAACTGCTCACAGTTTCATTCTTGAGGAAGGGGTAAGGGAAGTGTAGAAAGGTTTTTCACTGGTAATTTTATAGGTGATAGGCAACACTGTAAGGTCAGCTGCTGCCAGGAGCTGCTACAGTGCCAGAGAAAATCAGGAGCACTTTGGGGTGTCCTGTGGTTACTTTCTGCTTTACAAAGCAGGGACAGTGAAACAATGAGGAAGACTAATTTTCCGTGAAAGACTGAGTAAAGAGCAGACACTTCACACAGAAAAGAGCTAGATGGAAAGGCTTTAGACAGAGAAAGAGCAGAAAAACAAAGGTTTTGAGTAATTAAGAACCCAAGACTTTATTTCAGGTTCTTAGAGGGAAGATCCAAAATTCAGCTACTAAATGGAGTGTCAGAATTTGTTTAACCTCAGTTAAATACCAGGCAGCCTAAGTCAGAAGAACAATACCTACATGCAAAAGATTATTAGTTAAAGGAGTCATTAGGACCCCATAAATCGAAGAGGGCTGGCTCTCAGACAACCTTTGTCTTAGCAAAAGAAGAAAGCCTTTTTAAAAAACAAAACACCAAAAAACCACAAAAACCCAAAACAACACAACCTTAATAAGCAAGCTTAAACTTTAGATGAGGAGCCAAGATTTCATAGGCCTTGATCCTAGCCTTGGTTCTGTACATTCTGAAATACATCTGTATTTCCTTCATGTATTCCTGCCTGTATCTTCCAATGTGTTTAACAGCAGTACTGAGCACCATCACAAGAAGTTCTGCTCATCACCAAAGGTATCTCAAAGCTCTTCCCAAGCACTATCAGAATAATGTAAGGCTGATAAAGAACATGTTTATCTTTCAGCCTGAGAAGCGACACTCTCCAGCAGACTGTCTGCACACAAAGTTGAACAAGTTACACTCCACACCAAGTCAGTCATTAACATCTGCAGTTTCACAAGCCTCAAGGAATGCCCTGGTTCTTGCTACACCAGGTGGATGGAATTGCAAGCCAAACCATTTGTAAGCTTGCAGCTAACAGAGAGGATTTTCCACTCATTGCTACAAAACTGAAGTCTGTGTTCTGTTTAAGATCTAGGCTTGGTCCTCAAAAGAAAAGAGGACACTGGAACAGCAAACAGCATCTATTCTCAAGAGGAAATCTTGTTCTCATTACAAGTCTGTTGAGTATCAAAACACAGCACACTGAGCTACGTCCACAAGGCTACAGCACTCTGCACCCAACCAGTGTTAGGCTGAACACCAAGATTCTGGTGCTCACTTCAGAAGTGGAAACAATTCTCAACTATCCCACACAAGTGTTTGTTACAAAGGCCAAGCAATGAAACTCTGCTCACCTTATGTCTTCATTCAAACTGCAAGGACTGCAGAAATATTTCAAGATGCTCTAAGATACTGCTATGCTCCTGTTTCTCCATACTCCTTCTTACTCACTGTAATGCTCTGGGCCACCTTGAGATGCACCAAACAAGTTACTCTGCCTACTATTATCTACACCTCTGGGGAGAGCAAACCATTTAATGAACTTGAGTTTTCAACAATCACTGTTTCACTCCGCACAGACACCATGACTGAGCCCAAACCTGATCTGTGAGTTCATTTAGTGGAGTGGACTAGAACACACATTTCCAAGACCATGAAGCTAACCTTTGTACTGAAAAACCCTATCACAGGATGTTTGCTCTAACACTGCAATTTCATCTTTTAAATATTTCATAGCCAAGATTTTCACCAATGTGTAATGCATGACACCCACCTTACCTTAGAAAGCCTACAATGAATTAACTTGCTAAGACTTAACTCTGCAAATATATAAAACTAGTAAAGCACACAAAATACGACTAAAGAGAGTAACTTATCTATACAGTGACGATACACAGTCACTATTATATTAGCAGTTATTAGAAAAGTCTGCACTAACTACGGAATTTCTACTAGGTTTTGTGCAAAAGTTGGTCTAAGAGGTACTTTCTGTTACTTTACCTTTCAAGAAATTGATTACTTTTCCCCATTTCCCTGCATCGAATGGATGCAGTTTCTCAAGTCCCATGAATGTGATGTTGTAGTCTGGAGAATATACGATAGGCCAGCATGCTGGTGGAGCATCTTCATACAGCTCAGATCTGTGAGGCCTCGAAAAGCAAAACACAAACTAGTCACCACTTTTAGCAACTTTTTGCTAAATCAAACGTTTTTCACTCAACTTCCAAATTCATTTTCATGTTAATTAACTTGATGTTAACTTATGATGCTATGTCCCATGGCTACTGAAGGAAACACTTGGTTGTTTAACTGCTCTTCAATGGTTAGGCTGGGGAGAGTGACATCTCTCACATCCAGCCAGGACACTTAAACTCTTGAATTAACCAGCACTGGGGAAAGAGAATAACTGAAGACTGATAAATGTATGTTAACATGCTATGCATATGAAATTCACTGCAGACATTAATTAATGGAAATAATTTCTTCTCTTCCCCATCAAGCAATCATCTCAATCTTAGAAGCCACACCCAGTTTTACAGAACATAACCTTCAACAAACACTTTAAACAGGATCATTTTAAAGTCTGTATCAAAACACAAGTGAAAAACCCAAACGACACTGCTCCTACGCACAATACTTCCGACAACATGAGGCTGACAGGTTTCCAAGGATCCTTATCTAGGAGCAGCAGTGTTTAGTTCCCAGCTCAGCAGAAGTAGAGGCTAGCTTTGTAGCTGCATAGCACAAAACCACATGACATTCCCGATTCAAGATCTCATCCCACAATCCTTAACCAACACTTTGCTTTACTCCTCTTTTTGACAACCTTTCACAGAGCAGGCGATGCTGGGCTCTGCCCTTGCAAAGGCTTTGCCCTGCCCCAAAGCCCACAGAGACATCTCTTGTTCTCCAGATACTGCTGAAGTTTGCAAAAGGCTTCGCAACTCGTGGAGACAGAAGGGTTCTTTGTCAGGTGAACAATGCAAACAGAAAACCTTTATTCCCAGCCTAAATATACTCAAAAATTGTCGTTAGAGCCAGTCCGAGCCAACACACCACAGAAGCGCAGACAATGACGGTTTTTCACAGGCCCACAGGCCACCCACGGCTCCCCGGACCCTTCCCCTCGTCTCTCCCCGCAGCAATAGGAGCCTTCTGCCGGTTCTGTCACCGCGAACTGGTCACCCCGGCGCCTGGTCCTTCCCCGCCACCAGCCGGGTCTCAGGGCCGCGGGAAGGGGACGTATCCCCGGGGCCGCTCCCTCCCGCGCCGCCGGACGGGGCCGGGCCTGGCACAGGTGCGCTCAGCGCCCGCCTGCGGTGGCTCCGGCGCCCGTTCCTAGCGGCCGACACCGCCCACCTGGCGGGAAAGGCACGGCCGGCCGGGCCCCATGGGGCGAAGCGACGCCGCCGCACCAGCCGCCGGCGGCCGCTCTTCCCGTGTCCCCGAGCGCACCTTACGGCCTTGCCCTCGGGCAGGGGCGGGCCGCGGGCTCCCAAGCCGGACAGGCCTTCGCCGGGGCCGGGCGGTCCCTCCGGCCAACCCCCTCCGCTGGCAGAGCCCCCGCCCGCTTCGGCGCGGTACTCACATCCCCCCGCCTCCCGCGGGCGCGCTGACCAGGCCGCGCAAGGTACGCGACGACCCGGCAATCCCAGCCCTGCGGCCCCGCCCCGCCGCGGCGGAGACACGGAGGGGGTGGGGCGGAGACGAGGAGGAGGCGGGGCCAAGACAAGGAGGGGGAGGGGCGGAGACCGGGCATCGCTCCGCCTCAGGGGGCGCGGGGTCCTAGCGCCGGCCGGGCCGCGGGGACTCAGAGCAGGAGGGCCGGGGAGCCGCTGGCAGAGTCGTTGGAAGGACAGCTGTCACGCGTGGAAGAATCAGGGGTGGTGCTGTCACGGCTCTGGGGAAAGCGTTTTTACACTTACAGGTGGGAGTCGGCATGCTCTTCCTGACGGACGGGATGTTGTAAGGTCAAAATCAGAAGGCGTTTGATGAGGGACCCCTGAGATGCCATGGGAGAAGCAGCTGCTCTGATGCTATGGGGGTTTGGGAAAGCCAACCCCAAGTCAGGTTGGTATATCAGACTCTGCTGTGATTTTCTATCAAGGGTCTCGAAGCGACGCCACACAGAGAATATTTATTCATAGGAAAACACGATTCTCATTATAACTAAAATGAACAAGAAAGCAGTAGGTGAGGAGACACAGCAGCTGGTTGGCAGCGGAAAGAGGAAAACAGAGCTGATGTATTGGTTACCCAATGGAACAGCACAATCCCCACTGAGTATTGTCAGGTCCAGGTTCACTCCAGGCACAAACCCCCTGATTCGGGCACACGAGGAACCCACAAGCTAGTTTCCAGTCAAAAGCCAAGTTCTATGGGTAATTTACAAACCCTGCTTACATATATACACAAAGCACTTCTTACGCTTTGTACAGCCAGATCAATAATACTGTCATGAAAAATGGTTCATCGATAGGATCGACACCTACCAGAGCAAGGATAAATGTCCAGAAGCACTCTTTTCTCATGAGGAATGATGTCTCTTTTATGGCAGTTCCAGATAAATGTCTTTTCTTTTAAAATATGCTGGCTTCAGCTTGGCATTCAGTTTTGATGGATGCTTGGACTTCACCTTGGTATTTATTTATTTAGCAGCAGGAGACAGTTATCCCAAGAAAACAACCTATCCCTTTGACACTATCTTTTAATTAACATTTCTTTTTTTTTCTGGCTCTTTGTGCATCTGTCTCAGTGTTAGTTCACGGTATCTACTTTCTATTCCTACTTAGTGAGTACTTCATGCTTGGTGTTTAATCAGAGTTGGAGCACTGGTTGGTAAACTAGATACAAATATTGCATGCTGTTATTTCATTTTCATTTAAATTAACATTTCAATGCAAAAACTAAGCTTGCAGAGTAGTTTCCATATTTGTTGGATGTTATAAATTGTTTTTTGTATGTGCTTGCATATTAATCATTCACATCTCAACTATGACACCACACTGCTCCAAATGGTAAATTCACTGAGTTCATTTTTTCCACCACCAAGAGTCAAATGAAAATATCAACACCTCTGTTCCAGCTAGCTGTGATGTTTGCTGCTTTCCTTTTCCTCCTCTTATGCCACAGTGAGTTGGATTCATACCTGCAGGCTGATTCCCATCAGGTCTTTTCCCACCATCCCTGTTTGCATCAGTGGCAGAGGCTTGCTTTCTGGGAGGCAGCCTAAGGAAGTGCTCCACCTCTTTAGACTAACGCCTGTTTGCTCTTGCTGGGGTACAACTCTTTTTGTCTCCAGAAAAAAAAAAAAAAGAAATATTACCAAGACATGCCTATTTTCCTCTAGCACATACTATTTAGGATGCTATAAATTAGGAAAATATAGTTACAGTATGTATTTACCATCTGGGCGTCCTGTGGTTGTTGTTCTTGTTACTGCCGTGGCTCCAAGGAGCTGTAGTTGGGGACACAGAACACCCGACCAGCTGTCTGCGTGTGGGCAGTCACCCCCACGGAGGCACTGCGGAAACACTGACACTTTGTTTCATTACCACAATGAGTTTCTAACGGTTTTCAAACAGAGCACATAAGCAATAACACTGATGTTAAGTCTTACCTGCTCGTGCAGGAAGGTAATTTTTTCCACATGAATTAGGGCCAAAATATGCGAGAATGACCCATACTGGATCCTGCACATTCTCCAAACCAGTTTTCTTCCAGCAGACTGGATTAGGAAACCTTACAGGGTTGTAGAAGACACAGAACTGAGTGAATTTACATTTTCAGTTCACTTGTCACTCTGAAAAAAAGCTTTTTGGAAGAAAATTTGGAATTCACATTACCTTTTTACAACACTATACTATTGAAAACAAGATGAAGTTCCAAAAAAAGTCAGTCTGTCCTGAGATGGTATTTTAAACCTAGGTAAGTGATACATTTTGTTTTTTAAAAAAATAAAAATCAGACTCAAAAAAGTAATAAACTTTTAAATTAATATAAATTCACTAAATTTACTGGAATAGCTGAAACCATACTTTTGGCTGAAAGACATTTCATTTTAAAAGTTCTACTTACTCCTAATACTCTTTTTACAAATCTGAAAAGAGGGATCAACAAGCATAAGTCAGCAGCAAATACAAGAAGATAACCTAAGTCTCTCAGAACAGACTCAGAAGAAGTAGAAAAGAGTTACAGACAATACAGAGCTCAGACTTCTCTCACTTTGTCAGAATCCCTCAAAATTAGGCCCCAAATCCAGTATGAAAGTGAGAAAATAGATGAATTAAAACCTCATGCAGCATACTGATGTTATTTCCCAACTGATAGCTCTATTTTCCCCAAGACAAAGGAAATGTTTTCTCCTTATACCATTTTCCTTCTGTTGAGACAAAGTGTAACTTGAATGGTTTTGACAATATTATGGATAACGCTGGGGTTCTACGCTAAGGGAGTTTATTAATTACTCCATACTTGAAAGCACAGGCACATCATTGTTACAATAAATAACCAGCAACCTATTAACTCCCAAGGTTTGGCCTGTTTAATGTGCTCTTCATCATCCAAATCATTCTTTTCACATTGAAAACCATAAAAAGCACCTCTGAGAGGACAGGCTTCCTTCCAAAGAGAAATACTTCTTTATAATGGGGCTCCAGTTTGAAACTGATTCTGAAAACAGCCCCGTCCTTCCAAGGAGCTCCCTTCAGGCTGTTCATGTGATCGCTGTCTTTAAGGTTCAGGGATCCACTTCTGGGTATCCATTTGAAAATGGGGCTCAGAGTCCAAGTTTCTACCAAACCCAACTTCTTTCAGCAAGCAGCAAACCAACAGTGTCTACTGCTCTGTATTAATATTCTTGGCTGGGCCTGCCAGTAATCGTGCCAGATTATTAAATCTGTTTTGAGTACTTTGTTGCACATTCCTTCTTTAGTTGAACAAAGGAATTGGGCAAAGCATCTGGTTGTGGAAGTGGTGGCAAAAGCCCTCCATCAGCTTCTCACAACACAGAAAATTACTCCATTTGGATGTTCCAGGGAGGTGAAATTACTGAATCATGATGAATGGTGAAGCATGGTAAGGATATTTTCCATATCAAGAAACAGTGAAGTTAGAGACCGAAGCCAGTGGTAGCAAATTCATGATGCTATGAATACTGGGACTATGGATCCAGCTATCCGTAATCCATACCGGTGATACAACTTTTGGGTCACCTGCCCCACAGGTTAAGCAGTATGATGCCAAATCAAGAGTAAATGCAATTTACAGTATTATTTTAAGCTCCTAGAAATTTACTTTCAGTTACTGCCTTGACTAATCCAGTCATTTCAAGAATTGGAATAATCCCAGTAGGTTTGAATGGGTCTGACATGTGGCTGTCCATCTCCTCTGTGCGGAAGCAGTTTGGTTACCCCCAGAGTCTTGACCCATGTCTTGCCATGACAGTCCATCCTCTGCAGGGAAAAAAACACAAACCAAATCAAACCAAAACTAAAACAAAAACCAAACCAAACCAAACCAAAACAAAACAAAACAAATCAAAACAGCAGTGTGCAAGTCAGCTCATTTTACTCCAGTGGTGAGAATATTCCCTCCTTAAAGGGTGAGACACCCTCAGGACCAAGCTCAGAGCCATAGTTTGCTTTCCAACTACTCTCAGTTGAGGCTTCTGAAACAGGCAACATGGAGAAATGTCCTATGGATAAAATTGAGGATGAAACACTTTCAAAGGAAAATATAGAAAAGGGATTTGTTACTTACATTAGGACTGACTTTTCCTGTAAGAAATATTAATAATAACTCATTAAATGAATTTATACAGAAATTTTAATTAGTGTTTTCCAATAAGAAAACAGCATTTTGAGAGCCTGTGCTACTTTAATCTCTTTGATCCTGAGGGCTTTGATCTGTTGTGTAGCGACATGACTGAGATCAGGCCTTTACTTCCCTGCTTGGGTAGAAAATGTGAGTTTTGATTTCTGTAATCCAGCAGAGCAGAAAAAGGTCTGTGCTTTTTATAGCTCAGAAATGGATATGGTTTTCTTCCCCTGCTGTTGTTCACAGCAGCTGGAAATGCAAGGCCTGAATATTCCTTAAAGATACCATTGTGGTCCTCAAGGTCTTATTAGCCTAAGTTGTTCTCCCTCGCAGAATGACATCTAACTGAAATCCTCAGAGCATGATACTGCTACCCACCACCTCGTGCCTGAAGCATCATGCAATTTTCAAAAAGAAAAATGCAGGCTATTGCAATGGAATTCAGATTATCCAAATCCCAGCCAAGGTTTATACCAAATAGACTTTAAATATCCTTTCCAAATTCACTAGAAGGACTCAGCTTAATGCCTTGAGCCAATGACCAGTGAAGGAAGCCATCATTTACTCTCATACACTGTAAACATCTGCAAGACGATAAGGAGAAAATGGAATTTGGCACGACGAGGTACTTTCTGAAGCGAGAAAAGTTTTCAAACAAGTGACTGGCTTGCAGGCCCCTTCAGAGGTGCTGCTAGCTACTTACATGGGTGAGCACAGGAGAGAAACACAATTAAGTTAATTAACAACACATTCTCTATTACCCTAGATTTGTCTCCAAAGTAATTTGTATCCAACCTCCCAGAGCATATTTATAAATGCAAGTTGTGTATAACATGTACAATTTTCATAACATTCAGTCCTAAGAACAACCAGATACACAAAAACGGTTTCATCTAATAATCAGCAAGTTCAACTGAGCACATTTAGTTCATATTTGCTCTGTTCCAATTTTTAAGTGCTTTGATACTACGAGTTACATATAGACTGTTTATGGCACACTAGAAAGGGGTAAACCACAAATTTCTGTCCCATGTATTCCAAGTACATTCAACAGAAACACATTCAGACATCTGGTACTGAGCTGGTGGTCAAAGCATAAAAAACATTAACTTTAAGATATATTGGCTTTTCATAAAGTATCAGTGTCAGGGACCCTTCAGACTGTGTAAACAGAACAGCAGAGTGTCAGAAAAAGACAACCCATTCTGGTTATTTCGCCATCAATCAGAGCAAAACAAAAACACAATTTCCAGCTATCTCAGCAAAACTCTTAATGTGCAAGGGGCAGCTCATTTCTTATTTTCATTCCACAGGCAGTTATTTTGACAAAGACGTGCTGATCACAAGATGTGATAGCAATAAACCTCTCTCATTTCTAATAGGCTAATAGGCTGCTCATCAATTGAAGTATGTCAATGACCCGCAATTAGAACCCTTCTCATTTAGCTGCTTAATTACACCAGTTCTTGTATTAGTATTGTATTAATTGCATCTTATATCATCTTGATTTGGGGTGTGTGGTCATTTAAAGCACCAGTCGGGGGTAGAGACTTTTCTTATTTCCCTCAATGGCAGAAAAGTTCGGAAAAATAACCAAAACATTAGGCAAAATAATTGAGCTCCCGGCCTGGTGTGGGCTGGCATCTCTTCTTCCCACTCAGTCTGTCTCTCCAATCAATGAATGTTACAAGAGGATTTTCTCCTCTTTCAGCTTTAACTATTATATTTTTCTTATGAAATAAGGGTTTAACTTCAAGGTGAGGAAGTTTTGCTGGGTCAGCCTGGGTTTTTTTTTAAGTTCTTCAGTTAAAAGCATTTACTTTTGTAAAATATTTAAATCCTTAGGTAATATGGCTACTATGAGGGAGACAAAAGTCTCCCATTTGGGATTGGGCAGCGTCCCCTGGAGTTTGTAACTTCACATCTATGTAAAAACTGATATGTTGAGTATGGTTAACCAAAATAGGCAATTAATCCCTAGTGTCTCCCTCATTTGAATGCTTCTGAAACAGAATTTTTATTCAGACCACAGCTTTTCATCAAATGCTCCCTATTAAGGTGCTGCTCAGTGGGTGCCTGAAGTTTGTACTCTGTGATTGGCATTGCAGGATTGCTTATACACAAAAGCAACAAAAAGTAAACTCTACATTAACGCCAGAAATCCTTGAGTGTGCCCTTAGGCCAGGGTGCTTTCAGTGAGTAGTTGTGAATTGCCCACCTATGGTTCAGTTGTAGACCCGAGTATTTACCATTACTAATACCACTGCTTGTACAATTATGACTGAAACAACTTTTCTGGCTTGCAGAAATGTGGAGGAGATCTGTTTGTTTGCTAGTGGTGGCTCTTGGACGCATAGATGTAACAGAAAAGGAAGTTAATTATTCTTCTCTGGGGCACAGTTTGAATCACGTGCATTGGACAATGCTTTGGGGCATATGCTTGAATAATGAGGAGAAAACCCAACAGCTAAGTCATATCCTTTGTGCGCCCTTGCAGGAGTCTTCTAAAAGGCACTGTCTGAACAGGTAATTAAAGATTACAAGATCTTGCATGTGAATGAAGAACTCTTTTCAGTGGCCTGTGGGGACAGGACAAGGGGCAATGGTCACAAGTTGGACCACAGGAGGTTCCACATTGATGTGAGAAAGAACTTCTTCACAATGAGGGTGGACAGAGCACTGGGACAGGCTGCCTAGGGGCGTTGTGGAGTCTCCTTCTCTGGAGACATTCCAGACCTGTCTGGACACCGACCTCTGCAACCTGCTCTAGGGAACCTGCTTTGGCAGGGGCGTTGGACTGGATGATCTCTCAAGGTCCCTTCCAACCCCTATAAAATAAATAAAAGATGAACAGACATACTAAGTTTGCCCAAGTGGGCTTGTTCTGGTATTTCCTAACTTTCTGGTATTCTTAAAATAATTTTTTGCATATTTTTATCTGAACTTATCTGTGTGTTTTGTCACAGGTTGATTCCTGGCAAGCTGCTATTGGTATAGCTGAGTATTTGCATGAGTAAACAGCGGCATTTGGTGAAAAAGAACACAAACCGAACAGTGGTTTGTTTTCCCCTGAATGGGTTATGCTCCTTATAAACCCCAGCATTCCCTCTAGTGCAAGGCTAACCCAGATGGGAAACTCCCTTCCACATAAACCCCTCTGAGCCTCTGGAGTACATTTAGACACTGAGCCTTTGGGGAGGTATCTTCCTCTTGCTTTCAGATGCGTTTAGGCTGAAGGCCAGAGGTGTGAGATCAGTCGTCACAGATTACTTTTATTCCACTGTAAATGCTCCATTGATGTGGTGTGATGCCAGTGTCCTACTGAGAAGACCACAAAGCCTCATAGCACGTTTTGGACTCAAACTGAGATGACAGATATGTCAAATTACAGATAATTAGAAACAAACTTCCTAGCAAATACCTAGCTCCAGAAACAGATGAGAGCTACTCCGGCTGGGTTTGAAATAAAAACTAGATGTAGTATTTACAGACTGAGGTGATCTCCCGGCAGCGCAATATGCTCTGGGTTTCACTGTGCTCCCTCCTTCTCTTCCTCAAGTACTTTTACTTGTCTCCAGAACTAGCAGGGATGTAGTCAAGGATAGGTGCTGTTTATCCCTTTCTATATTTGGCAACATATGCAGTAATTTGACCTCTCTAGTGAATGTTCCTTCTTCCTGGTGCCTGCCTTGGAACACTAAGCAATTGACACACTTTGTTAATTATTAGACAATTGCATTTGTCTGCCCATTCTAGAAACCAGGATTTGAGGGAGAGCTGGGAGAACAGGAAGGAGGAAAAGGGATGAAGGACAGTTCCATGCAAACACAAAACTTCAGGCATCTTCTGTTTTTCAGTATTGGGTATCTAAGCTGTTGGTTCATTAATCAAAAAGCAAATCCTTACACTTTACAAAGAGTTTGATTGCAGCAGTTTGCAAAAGTATACCCTTACTAGAGCTGCATCACTAAGCCAAGGATGTAAGACACGTTCCTAATACCATAGCTAAAATGTAATTAACATTTTTAATTTGTTACCAATGTAGCACAGTGCGCCAGGGGTTTGCTCCATTATCAGGCAAAAAAGTAACACAAATCAAGAGTAAACCATGAACTACATCAACATGCAAACATATAATGTGTGAAACAATTGTTAGCCAGGTATAAATTCAGCTCATCAGCCTGAACTAGAGGTCCCAGCCTGCAGGGCACATAAGCTCTCTTTTGGGAACAATGTGCTATCTCCAATTGTCTTGAATGCATTAAAAGAGAGACTTTATTTTTGACAGTAGGGGAGAGAACATTAAAGCCATCTATTTTCTGCTTGTCAATTCACTAAAGTTCCCTCTTAAAGGAAGGTAGGTTTTTCTGGTTCAAAAACTGTCTCACTTGGCCTTCTAAGGAATCAGTGTTCTTCTTTAACTTATCCCTACCCACACCAATAGTCCACAGCAGGATGAAGGGCAGTACATGCAAAATGCAAGGAAAAGTGAACATCAGGCCATAAATCCACTCCAGATACACTCATATCATGACTCTAGATCAGTTTATAGCAAAAGATGCTATTTAAATATAATGATTCATAGTGCAGGCAGCATAGGGCAGGATAAGTACATGCCTAAATCTGCTGAGGGACAGAGCACCTCTGACCATAACCATGCATTTTTTTAAGAATTTGGAAAGTCAATAAAATATTTAGATCTTTTACAGGTAGTTTTTGCACTGAAGGAGTATCTTGTGCTCTACTGAGTTGTTTTTAATTAAATTATGTTCCTTACAAGAAGATCTAGAATTAAGTAAAATGCATAGTTAAGTGACATAATTGAGATATTACTTAATATTTTAATTCCAAGGCAAATAGGTTTTTTGCAAATTTAGTACTTGCACTTGCAAAAAGTTCAGCAATATAACTCTATTTAGTTCACTGCAAGATGAAAATAAGGCCTAAGTTGGACAGAAAATATTATGAAGCTTTCAGCATTTTTGAGTTGTTTGGGTTTTTTGGGGTTTTTTTTTTTTTTTTTTAAACAGAATAGGATTACACTTCCTAAAGCTAAGCAGATGCAAGATCAGATCTCAAATAAAGCTCCATGAAGGTCAAACAGAATATGTTCCGAACTCAGGAAAACAAAGTATATCTTATTGCAAAACTGTATAATAGTGTAGGACATTTTTTTGCTTCTGTTCAAATTTGGGTTTTAAATCTAAAAATTTGACCTATTCGTTATTTATATATAAAAAAAAAATCTCATTTGTCTTCTTTTTACCAAGCGCTTTTCAATTTGAAAGGGTCATTTGAAAGGGGAATTTTCAGAATTCTGTGGTTGTAAACAAGTCACTAGTGGGCTATATGGAGAGTTTCCTAATTTTATTCATGTGTTTCACATAACCTGTTGCAAACCTCTGACATGAGAAAAATAAGGAAAAAAAATGTTGGTCCACTGTTACTAAAATGAGCAGAAAATTAAATACTTCATGAAAACCTGTTGACAAACACCCTTCTGTGGCTTTGGTTTTGGATTACCACCATTACTACAGAGGACTGTTGGTAATTCCATTGTTGAAAAAGTTAAAAATAGCAATTTTACACTGGAGCAGGGCTCATTGAACAAAGATATTTAGTCTTATAAGATTACTGCTGCTTAAAGTGTAACTAACTTTGGCTCTAACTTCAGCATGTGTAACGCTAATGAACTTGAAATTTGATCTTTCTTTTTCTTTATCCCCCTAATAATACACTTGTTATGCAGAGAACTGATTTGTGATTGTGACAACTTAAAAGGAACCAAAACAAATTCAAAAAAAGCAAAAGGAAAAAGAATACAAGTGTTCTCAAGGATCCCAAGAGGACAGCACATTTATAAAGAACGTCAATGTCATCGAGATGCTAGCTACTTAGGAGAAATAAAACGGAAGATTGATGTCGATGTGTTCAGGTTGATCATAAACGAATAAACTCATCATGTCTTGTAGGGAGCAGATCTTGTCTTGATAAATCGACAAAAGTCTGTTTAAGAGAGTATTATCAAATGAAGAGCAAAGGGAGGGAAACTATCTTCATGAATTCTTACAGAAGCCAGCATGTGTTACAACAATGGCTTCCAGCTTCTTGCATCAGAAACAAGATAGCCTTGAAGGTGGGTGTACGTATTGTTAGACACAGTCCTCCCCTATCACCTCCCACATGAGATAGAATGACTTAAGCTTATTGTAAAGTTCAAAATAGGAAATTCTCTTTTTCCACTGTATTATGAGACTTTTCTATGCTATTTTTTGTTATTACATCACCTTATCTAGATTCTTACTACTGCTGGGCATTGAGAAGAGATTTTCATTGTGCTGGGTGCTCTTTCTCCCTCAGCACTTAGCAATGTTGGAACAGGACCCTGCACACAAACAATTCAGATTTTACATTCTAACATGCTCTACCCTGCTTTTGTCAGTGTCTGAATGTCATTGCCCATTACGCTTCCAATTTGTCTAGTTCTGTTTCCATAAAGTTCATCACAGTCTTTTCTTAAAAAGACTTACTCAAAATAATTTTGTCATCTGCAAATCTTGCTGACCTAGTTTGGTTTTTTTTAAACTCACTTCTGCCTTTCTGGATAATTAATCAATGTATGCAATACTAAGTACAGTATGGATTCTTGGCACATACTAATACTGAGGGTGTACTCGATCCCCTTGTCCAGATCATTAATAAAGATGTTAAACAGGACTGGACCCAGCACTGAGCCCAGAGAAACATCACTTTTGACCTGATGCCAGCTGGATTCATAGGAGGTTGTAAAGTTCTCAGGGAAATGTGTCTCGTCTTACTGAAGTTTTCACTATCTGTTCTAGTCCAAGCAGATTCCTTCACTTAGGCTAGAACAAGATTTCACAAAATATCTGAAGGCAGACACAGGTTCCTGATGTGTGATGCTGAGGAAATCCTGATAAAGTTTAAAAATAAATATAAATGGAGCATTTTGCCTTTTACATCCTACTGGATGCTACCTGCTTCATCAGGTAATCACTCATGTTTTATCATCTGGATCAGCAACTTTAGAAACTAAGACCAAACCTCAGAGATAAATTTGGGGCCTAAACCTAAGTGAAGGTCATTGCAAAGAGACAGTGGTTGTGCCACAGTTGGGCAGCATTCAGTGTGTCCTAATTCCTGTCTGTATATCCAGCATGGCAATTTAGATGTTTGTTGTTCAGTGGAACGTTAGGCCAGATGGTACAGATTTATTGAGCTCAGGAGATGTACAGATTTTGGCAAGCACTCTGGCTGTGTGCAAGATTTTTGGGTGCCCAGCAAGAGTTGATGCCACTGTCCTGTATGAAGAAAGCTCTGCTCAGCCTATGAGTTTCACTCAAATCTCATTTCCAGACATGATACAGGCCACCTGGGAAACCCAGACACAGTAGTCTTGAGAAGGTGCTTGGTATGTTCTAGCATATTCTAGCAATATGCTAGAACTCTAGAATTTCTAGGATAATCTCAGATTTCCTTCATGGGTGCACAGAAATTAAAAACAAGGAAAAAGATGACAACATACAGAGCCAGCCCCAAGAAGCAAAATTCATATCTCAGTTTGAAAGACCACAGTATTTAGCTTGCTGTGCCATCCTTTACTAGCCTGGGCACAATTTTACTTTTGCAAGCTGTGTCTGTATTGCTGGGGCTAAACCTAGATTTGCCAAGACTTATTTTTTTAAAAAAAACAAGAGACCATTAAAATCTCTGTCCAGCACCTCACCATCTGCAGTGAATTTATCTGAAACTGTGTTTAACTTTTTTTGTAATGAACCTGTGTTTGCAAATTCATGATGAAGATAACTTTTTTTTTCTTCATGAATGGTATCTTTTTGTGGTTTTGTTTTTTTTTTAATGTTGAATTTTCTATTCCCCATGGAGACTTCATTGGTAGGTGCCCTACCTAGAAAAGTGACCCTAAAAGTAATAGAGACAAAATAGAAATCAGTTTGCTTCAGTGCAATATGTATATGATATGCTTTATTCTGATGTATATTGTAGCACCTCCTACTTTTCTGCTAATATTTTACTGCAGTTAAATGGAATCTCCTTTGGAAGGACTTGTTATACATAGAATTTGTGTTAGGTTTCCTCAAGGTCAACCAGAGGTGCTGAATGTTTTACTTATGTATGTATTAGAATGGAAAAATAGAATTTATTTTGAAAAAAAAAAGAAATTGTAATTTTACAGTTGAAATGCATACTATATACTGCTAGTATATATGGACAGAGGAAGTCTGACAGTCTTGCTACAGGAGCCATCCAGATTGTTGCCAGTGCTGAGTGAGGTCAGAAGGCTACTGCAGGCAGAGGGCAGGAAAAATACAAAACATGATAGAATTCTATAAATTTTTCCATGTTGGCATTTAAAGCACAGAAAGTAACAATCCAATTCAGAACAGAGCTAATGGTGAAAATATAGTCAGAATAATTGTACTTGATTGCCCACTTCAAATTTCTGAGGTGTACATATCACAATTTGCAACCAAGTTAACCTTGAAAAGATCACAGTTGGCTTTCCTTAGTACTCTTAACGAAGTCATTAAACATATTCACATACCTATTTATAACTTGCATTAATTATTTTCAGGATTTAAGACTACTGAGTTTTCCTAATTTTCCCTGATGTATTTAAAGTAGAAACAAAGGTTTGGATTTTTGTTTGTTCGCTGCTTGTCCCGTCTTGTGAATTCCCATCACTCATGCATTCATTCAGTTGTGCAGTGAATAGCTCATTAATATGATTTCTATCTGTCTATAAAGGCACATGGCAAAAACACTGTTATGTAACAGTTTAAAAAGATAGCTATAAATATCCTACTTTAATAACCATAAATTTACATTAGAAAGGTAGATAAACTCTGAAGTGAAAAACGTTTATTTTTATCTGATGTTACTGTTTCATAATCTCAGCGTTATCAGACTCATCCTGAATAATTTAGTAAGGTCTTGGGGTTTTATACCATATGGGAAAGTCTTACACATCAAATGGATTTTATGATAGGAGCAGAGATTTACAAAGACCTATGTTTCTCTTTTGAGATTCAATCTTACCTGGTACACATTAAAAAATTCTGATGACATCCCTGGCAGATGGGACTATGTAAAGAACAACAGGTTAAGCTCTTATTTTACTGATTTTTCTGAACACAAGTGCCTCTTTTCTGAATAATCTGAAGGAAATCAACCTTGATGGGCTTTTGAATTTTTCTTCCTTATTACCATTAACCAGCTGCCTTAATTTTGGAAATTTACTGAATTTATGCCTTTCTTCGGCCAAACATGTTCTCATGGAAGGAAAAATACTGGCAGGCGTAACCAAAGTGTTCAGTTTTATAGCTGCTATCAATCCATCATTATCTCTGTAGAGAACAGTGTAAGGCTGAGAAGATGTTCTCATAAAATCTTCAATAGGCATATGAAGATACAGAATGTCTACTACAGTAGATTGAACATGATAACTCTACTAGTAGAGAAAGTGATAAAGAAATAATTGAAAAAGGAATGTGTTTTTTTTTGTGTGCTCTGTAAATCTACCTGTTTTAAAGCAATGAAGTTTAATGCCACCCCTTACAATTCGATCTCTGTAGGGAGGCAGGAACAGCTGACTGGAGACTGCCCCAGGCACTTAAACGCCTAAAGTGGGATCAATGCCTAATTAACGAGTTCTGCTAGTCAAACTAAACAGCTGTATACATCTGTATGTATGCAAGATCTTCCACTCAGCTTTTAAATAATGGATGGTTATAGCCACGTGTTCAAATACAACGATCTGTGAACCACTAATTCCCACAAGCCTTTTGCTAGCACCAAGATTGTAACCAGTGAAACTGGTTAAGAGGAACTGTGTTCCTCTGCTGACTCTTTACAAGCAGCCTTTCATATATTGGACTACCTCAAATACTTCTCAGACTGATGGTGCTCTGGTGGAGATATTTTGCTAGGCTCTGCAGCTAAGAGGCATGAGCCCAACGGCAAACCAAGCAGCAAAAAAAGGCAGCAGTGAAAGCCATGGAGCTGGTCAGCCAAGAAATCCACGTGAAACACTACTTTTCAGACTAGTGATGGGTAAAACAGACACAAAGGGAGCAGCTGAAGTGGTGCAGATGCAGCCAAGCAGGGAGGAAGGAAACTGTTCACCTCTCCCAGCGATTTTTGCAGGATACTCTTTTATTCTTCAGCTTAACAAACAGCAGCAGACAAAAAAAGGCCCATCACTGTTACTCTCACCTGAAGTCACACTGTTCCCAGACTATTTTCTTTCTCTGAGTCTATTAACCTGCCTTTTTCATCTCCTGCTCAGCCTGCTTTAGGCAACTCCCCATCTCTTCTCAACAAGAGCTTCATCCCTGGAGGAACAACCTTTTCATTAAGCGTGCTACTATTATTTGTCAGTCATTCTTCAGGCTTTAAATCAAATACTATATTATTTGAAAGGTTCTTGAATGTGACAGTGCAGAATACTTTTTATTCTACTTTGCGAGCCCTGATTCTTCCACTTTAATGGAACTGTTCTTACAATAACAGTGTAAACAATGCATTTACCTGCTGATACTACACAAAGCTGGCCCTCCACTGTTAACACATGAGTACAGACATACCTGCCAGGGATACGGTTGGAACTGGTTTGAGTTAGTGTGACCCAGTATATTTTAAAATAATCTTCCATGCCTTATTGTCATATTTGACTACTATTTCACCTTCTGAGTTGCAATTATTCATATTTGGATTTTTCTGAGGTTTAGCTTGTGGGGTTTTTTGTGTATTGGATTTTTGTTTTGGTTTGTATTGTTTCATCGTTTGGGGTTTCTTTGGTTGGTAGTGGGGTTTTTTTCTTCTTTGTAAACGAGTGTTTTTAAAGATTTTAAATTATGTAGACATTTTAAAATATGAAATACCTGAAAATAAAATCAGGTGTTCCTTAGTTAGATTTTTTAGTAACTTTTTTTTTCTGGTTTCCTCTAGAATGTGAGGTTTTCTAATTCAAAATTTGTCAGAGACTTAGGCCCCAATCCAGGAAAGCACGTATGCATAACCCTAATATTATATACATGCTTAGTGCTCATATGAAGTTAGTTTAACCTTCTTAAACGTGATGAGCCCCTAAGTCTCTGTACTGCCAAAAGACATGAGACATACTGTACACTCTGGAGATCTGAGTGAGAGCCCGGGGAAGCACTGAGGCAATTCAAAGGGAAGACAGGCACCATCATCATTGATTGTGCCATTCAAGTACATTTTTGTTTTGAACAAGAATTTAAAATTATTTCACAGAATATGACCTCATGATATGCTGATATGGGTTTTTATAACTTTGTTTAAAAAAAAGTATTTCCACCATAAATTGATTCAGTTAAATTGATTTAAAGATTTAATCCAAGTATGTATCCTTGCTTTCTTGGGAGTGTTTTCAGATGTTGAGACCAACCAAGTGAGATTATAAAATCTTTAAGTAATTCTCTCCCATGTATTATTATTATAAATATTATCAGCACCTGGTGTTCTGTCATTTACCTCATGTATTTTGATTGACTCTTAAACCTCTTTAAAATGTAATTCTTCTACAAATGGCTCTGCTGCTTGGAGAATAACCATCTATTGTTTGCCTTTATCCCTCTCACAGTTAACCACCTCATTAAAGTTCTCCCTCTATCGTTCTGTAATTGCATTGTGTGACTAAGAAATTTCCATTTTTGTTCTTTATCAGACTTACTCAGGTGTACATTGATATGCATGTAAAATTATCTCCTACTCCTTATAGCCTGCCTTGTTCCAGTTCTCTATCATTTCAGCTAAACACCCCACTGACTGGAGATATTTTTCACATTCTTTGCATTGTCAGTTTAGCATGAGAAAGGGTGTGCTGACTCCACACTGGTCTTATCACTCGGTATGGATAAAGAGCACCGCAGCAACTATGCTAAGTCAACACAGGATTTTTGTAACTTCACACAGAGCTTGCAGCTACACTGTCTGCCTCCTAGCCTACCCTTCTCTACCCAAAATCATCTCTAAGACTAACATGGTGCTGCAATGCAAGACACCCAAATAAAAAAGCAAGCAGAAAATTACTTTCATCATTTTACTGTGCAACAAAAACTGCCCATCAGTGTGGCCTGCATTAACAATTGCTTAGTATGCTTTTGGGTATGCTCTGAATGTTATGTCAGACATTTACTTGCTATACTTAACGGTCATGTTTCATCAATATGCTTGAAGGCCCTAACTGCACTTTGTTGTTCCCTATGAAAACGACTCAAGCCTGAAGCATTTGAAAACAACAATCATTTTCAAGAAACACCCTGAATACTCATCACTGTACATGGATGATGAAAGAAAGTAAAGACATATTGAGTCTGCAAAACCAGCTTCTCAAAGCCAGGAAGTACTAGGATGCAGACTTTCTCACCTCAATTCACAGAGTGGGATGCAAGGTACATAGGAAGTTCTATCTGAATATAAGGAAAAACCTTTTCACTGTGAAGGTGAAGGAGCACTGGAACAGGCTGCCCAGAGAGGTTGAGGTCTCCTTCTCTGGAGACAGTCAAGACCAGTCCAGACACACTCCTATGTGATTTAATCTAGGTGATCCTGCTCAGGCAGGGGGGGTGGACTAGATGATCCTTCAAGATCCCTTCCAACTCCTAATGTTCTGTGATTCTGTAATACTCACTATCTACTTATCTATTCAGTTATAAATATATTAATTGTAAACACAGTGCACTGATTTGGGCTATTTTACCACATCCCTCGCTCATATTCCGGTCTTTACTGAACTTATCTCCATAACATGCCTATGAAGGAAGGTTATAGATTGATTGACAGAGAGAGTAAAGAAAAAAATAATCTGTATTTTGGGGAGCAGTTTAAGGTGTAGTGGCATGATTTGCCAGAGCTTTTAATACCATATATCTTTCTGGGCCCAGCTCCCAGTGACTTAAATTGCAGCTGTAAAGTTCAGCTCTTCTGTAAATCAGACAAGACAATTTCAAGATGTACACTCAGAAAATGAGTAATACACAAACAGATGCTGCAGGGAGAAGTGAACTGTCCAGCACCACGCAGTCCTCTGGGATAGAAAATGGAATAGTCTTGCTGAGGTAATGACAAATAAAACACTAGCTGAATAAATAGTGGGGGAAAATTTAAATATTTCTAGCTAAATAAAAAGTCTGTATAAGTTTGCTTAGAATAGATGAGAAATGGTTAACTTTTGTACTACCTAAACCAGAACTGGATAAAGTCTCAGATGGTTGCCCTGGGCGGAACTTAACTGCCTTAATCCCAAAATGATTGTTCCCGTTTTAAAATCCCTTCCTTTGCTGCATTATCTCTCTGTTGCACGCTAAAGACAGGCAGATCCTCCACACAACAACTTCATTCACTTTTGATTAATTCTAGGAGAGTTACCATTCGTGTGCATCATGAATGGTGAAGAGATCCTACCATTAAACAGATGTTGACATAATGATACATATGAATGGATGCTGACAATAAGGATTAAGATCAAAATACCAGACTGACTTTTGATTTACAAAATATAATTGCCTTTCAAAGGCACTTTCAGGTAGTCAAAGTCTCTAAAAAAGCAACTTATTAAATACACAGAAATTCCATCCTATAGAATCGTATTTATCCCTACATATGTCTCCACAGCTCATTCAAGTCTTCAGCAAAACAATCTGTAGCAAAATAAACTGAGTAGACAATACCATCCAGTACAAAGTTCATCACTACCAGGAGTTAAAACACACATTTTGCAATATATTTACAAAATACAGGGTAAAAAAAAAAATAAATACCAAAACAAACCAGGTATCGAGACTTGTGATTCCTGTATTCCATTCCAGGCTTTGAACACACTTAAGTGATTACAGATCTGCCATTGATAGTTAAGACTTCCCTTTTATTTTCTTCTTGCTACTTTGTCCTACTTCTCATGTAGTTCCACCATGCTTTTGAGGGATTCACAGGAAAAGGCAGAGCTCACGTGAGGCTGGCTGAGGAAACCTAACCACTCACTGTGCTCTCTGGAGTTGCTCCAAGAGGCTCAGCCCAAGCCTGCCTGTGGTATTCACCTGGTCCACAGAGTTCATGTACTGCCAAGTTCCTTGTCTCAACTTCTTCACCTTTTTCTACACTTTGGCCTGCCTAGTTTTTAATTCTACACCCCCCTTCCCCGGGATAGAAAGAGTACGGGAAAATAAATCAACCTACTTGGAGCATATAGCTATACTAAATTTTGCTTTTGTATTTTACTCAGCTATTAGCATCACTGTTAGTACTGTAAGTACACACTGAAAGAGTACAGTATGCAATGTAACACCTGTAAATTCTTGGCTATTTTTCTCAGTTATCTAACCCACGGGATTTAATCCATTGAGAAGGCGTTTGTTCGTTTGCAAGCCATGGG
>VXBZ01007715.1:589903-708390 GCA_013399135.1 Heliornis fulica | reverse complement strand
CCCCCTCTACTCCACCCTGGTGAGACCTCACCTGGAGTATTGTGTCCAGTTCTGGGCCCCTCAATTCCAGAAGGACATACAACTCCTTGAGAGAGTTCAGCACAGGGCAACTAAGATGATTAAGGGAGTGGAACATGTTCCTTGTGAGGACAGGCTGAGGGAGCTGGGTCTGTTCAGCTTGTAGAAGAGAAGACTGAGGGGTGACCTTATTAACCTTTATAAATATGCAAAGGGTGTGTCAGGAGGATGGATCCAGCCTCTTCTCAGTGATGGCCAGTGATAGGACAAGGGGAAATGGTTCCAAACTGGAACATAGAAAGTTCCATCTTAATATAAGGAGGAACTTTTTCACTGTGAGGGTGAAAATGGAACACTGTGAGGATCAATGGAACAGGCTACCCAGAGAGATTGTGGAGTCTCCTTCTCTGGAGACATTCAAGACCAATCTGGACATGTTCCTAAGTGATCTACTCTAGATGATCCTGCTCGTGCAGGAGGAGTGGACTTAGTGATCTTCGAGGTCTCTTCCAGCTCCTCATATTCTGTGATTCTGTGGCAGAATAACAACAAAATAACTAATTGCTCACTCTCAATCCTGTACAGCGAAGTTAAAGGTACAAGTAATATAGAAGAAAAATCACATTATTTAGAAACAGCGTAAACCCTGCTATAAAAACATTCACTCATATTTGTGTACATTGCTTAGGCATCTAGAATATAACAAACAATTTTCAGGTTTTAGCTGCTAATTGGTGTTGAAATTGCCCATGACATATTGCTGTGGGTTGTTTTTCTCCGTGATCAGATAACATACTTTAAAATTTCTGTGTTAGCAGTTGCTGCAGTTGTTTCCAAATCCTTTAAAGCTAGTTTTTGTGTAAGCAAAAGATTGTTGGGTGTACACTATTGTTGTAAATGAAAAATTCATTAAATTAATGAATTTTGTCCAAGCAAAAATTTCACACTGCTATGCAGTGTCTAATGAATCTGTACGCTGCCACTAGCATGTGCAACTAAAACTGTTCTGACTAGGGTTTTGTGCCCCTGGATTACAAACTTCTGGGGTCTTGCTGTTTGGAGAGTATAGTATGATAAAATCCAGATCCATATGTAAGGAACCAGAGAGCTGACAAAAATGCATCTTTGTTTCGTGTGAAGAAATGTAGTTTTCACTGCTTCAAACCAAAGCCATCTTGCATGATTTGAGTTGTCTTCAGGTTCGTGCTTTTTGTTGCTTAAGGTTGAAAATTACTTTAAGTTTTATTAAAGTGATTACAACCAGATTGGTCCATGCTCAGCTTGTCTGCAACCATTAACTGCAAGATAGTTGAAAATGTTGTGATATTGTTACTTTTTTTTAAATGGATACCATTTAACAAGAAATGTTGTTCATCATTCTCTGGATTGGTTAGTTCTGCCAGTAGTAAAAGTAAAACCTACGTCTGGGGAAAAGGGGATGTGTGGTGTTGCTGTTGGGCATACGTCCCCTCCAGGTCCTTGCCGAGTTAAGAGAGTTTCCCGTAGATCACAGGTAAGCATGTTTGAATGGCCCCAGAAGAAAAACCTAAATCAATATGACTTTGCCATCTTGACCAGGTGAGGATCTAGTACCTGGTTGAGATTGCAGTTACCCAATAATGTAATGGTTTCATCAGAAAAGCTGTCATCATCTGGGAGAAGCAATTCTTGAACAGCTTTGTCATCAGTGCTTTCTTTCATTGTTTTAATCCTCCAAAGAACCCTTGTGAAGGAGCTTTGACTTAGGATCCCTGAGCAAACAGCGATGCTGTTCCAGGCACTTAATTTATTAGCAGCTTAAGCGGGGTGTTGAGCTCTGAGCTGAAGTCCAAAGCAGGCTTTCTGCGTACTCTGCAGTAACTCCCCCAGGTGTAGTGTGAGTGAGGAGTTGTGTAGAGCAGCCATGACCCAGTTCTCAAAAATGGTTTAATAATCAAATCATCCCAGTTTGGAGAGGTGACATTTGTTAACTATTTGTAAGAGGTATGGCCTGCTTGAATATTTTAATTGCTTTGAGCACTGTGCATTCAGGCCTCAGATGTATATTGCTACTGTCTCAAATTTAACTTGAAGACATTCGAATTTTTGATAACTTTTAAACTCTTTTTTTTCTCAACTTGACATTTTTGGTACACAGGAAGTGAGAAGTAAGCTCCCCATCCGTGGTGAGCTTACCACAAGCTTGTTGCTGGAGCAGTTGTCTTTAGAAAAGTTATGCAAGTTAGAGCAGGAGGTAACATGTGTCAATTTCAGGTCAAAATTCCGTGTAGGCTTCTATTTTGCCAAAGAAGATTATACAGCTTTGTGTGTTTTACAGTGGAGCATACAACAGCTAAGCAAACTAAACACTTTTTTTAATATCTGGATTAAAAATGTTGTCTCTCCCTTGCTTGGAGTAAACATACATAACTGTGATTTTCTGTCATGAGGGGAAACTTCCCATTTTTTCAGAACTTTGCATTTTCAAAACAGGTTTGAAACAATTACAATTAGAACTTTACCTAAAACTACTATACCTTCTACTTCAGTGTTCTGTATGTGGTTTTGCTTGTTCCATAACTCTAAGGTAATAGTCAGGCTTGGTAGCTGGGTATAGCTCTGAGCTAACTGAATTGCATTCAGCTGCAAACATGCCATGCTAGAGGAAACGTTGCACTTGTCTGCCTCTGGTCTATGCTTTCTCATTCTCTCAGCTTGCACTTGCCTTTGCTGAAGCCCTAAAGGCTGCTGCAGTCTAGCTCTTAGGAAAGGTGAGTTGTGATTGTGTACTGTCTCTCATGTAAGCTGCTTTGGTGGTTTTTAAACCAGCCTCTGACTTTTATCTATCAGTAAATTAAATCCTGCTAATGCAACAAAATAATTTTGCAGGTCCTCCACCAGGCCAGAGGTTGCAAGCATAGAGCCGGTAGATCAGGATGAGCGCCAGTGTTCGCAGAGAGCTGTTGTCCAGGCACGGTCCTCACAGCCCACACGCCTGACAAGTATCATCTTTGCTGAAGATATAAGTAAGTTTCAACTTCTGTAAGCCTGACACTACTTGGCTGTGGTCATCCTGGCATCCTCCAGAAATAAATTAGGAATTTTAAAAATGCACAAAACGAAAAATTTCCATTCATATGCACAGTCATTTTAGACTTTCCATGGACATGGTTTTAAAGTTCTGTTTGTTAAAGGTCTCAAAAACCTGTTAATGATATATCCAGGAAGTCGTGTAATTCTTAAAAAGAGGGATTGAGTAGCTGAAAAGAATTTTCAGTAAGTGCTTTTTGTATAATGCAAATTCAGATGTTGTACGTTTACAAAGCTGGAATTTTTCTTTGTGTCTGTCATAGTCTTGTTAGTTTTTAGAATAATAGGCAAAACCTGATGGTCAGTGAAATATCTTGCAGTCACTAAATGAAGTATATCGGGGTTTGTTGTCTGTGACAACAAACTAAAGTTTAAAGCTTTATAAGTTTTAAAATGTTTTATAAGTCACTAAATTCTCTAGGATATGAGCTATGTCTGACAGTTGCACTATAGAAACTCTTAATAATGTACTCAGAGAAAGCATCTGTAACAGTTAATGTAGATGGAAAATATGTTTTAAAGATTGTAAAAAGTTTAGTGAGGAAGAGAACTTGCTTAGCCACAATCATTGTTTGACCAAGAGTTTCTTAATCAAGGTCATGACCTAGTTCCAGTTCCTCCTGGGTGAATGTCTTTGGCTGAATCTGAGGTTCATTTTTTCTCATTGGTGATCTTGATGAGCTTGTCCAATGTTGCTGATTTAATGTGCTTTTCCTGATGTCTCTTGAAGTGACTGGACAAGTGCTTCGCTGTGATGCTATAGTTGATATAATTCATAGCATCCAAATTGTGTCCACAACAAGAGAACTGTATCTTGAAGATTCACCACTTGAGCTAAAAATCCAAGCTTTGGATTCTGAAGGTAAGAAATTTACTAATAGGAGAGAAAAAAAATGTATTGAAACTCTTAATTGTCTGGTAAGTGGACTGGTTTTATTTGCAACACAAGTGAATGTTAGAAGCCAAGCTCAGTAATTTAGAGTGAGTTCCCTGGATAGTGCATTCAGTAACCTATTGTTTTGTTTAAGTGTAAAATCTACATACCACCTGAGTAGGAAAATCAAATGCTGCTTGATTTCCAGTAGCTTTTGCTTGCCTTTCCACCTGATTTTCCCAGGAAATGTAACTCTAGTGTTAAGCATATTTTAAAAAAACGGAATTCAAAATAATTAAAATTAACTTGTCAGGTCTCAGCAATTTTACCTCTGGGTCAGGAGTAAGAATATGCTGGAAAAAGTCCCAACACTTGCTATGTTGACATGTCCCACCAGGATTTAACTAGGCTGAGCAGAAATGCTGGAATGTGAAGTAGGCTGGGTTTTTTTTCTTTTTTTATGTTGTTCTTTTGACCTGAGAGAGTCTAAAGTATTTTGCGCAAGGACATTTTATCTGAGTCCAATTCAGCATCCAGCGGGGTGTTCAGAGATGATGTTGAAGATCAACCACCTATTGCTCGATTAATTTACCTTAATTATAGATACTCACTTCTGGGAAGTCAGTGCGTTTGGTCTGAATGAATAATTATTTAATAGGAACTGAAAGATTCTGCTTTTCACACTGTTTAGTGTCAGAAAAAGAACCACAATGCTGGTAAGGATTTCACGCTTTGGTTTCAAGAATTGATTTTTATGCACATGTCAACACACAAACCAAGTGATTTTTAGGACAACTGCGGGGCTGAAAGGAAATAATATGTAAAGTAGCTATAAAAGGTTGAATTGTTTAGTTTGGGTAGTTAATGAGTCCAACTTACTTTTGTTAGTTTGTAAACCACAAATGTCAGGTTGTCCATGTCAGTATGTTGTTAATGAAAAGTAACGTATTTTTTTTATATTATCCATAATACTGGATTCCTGGCTTGAATTTTCTGAAAACTTTCAAGTATACTGAATGGACAGATTTGCCCTGGAAGCCGCCCAAGTTAGGGTCTGAATAGGAGCAGTAGTTCAAGCTCACAAAGAACATTTAATCTGTGTGACTGAAACAAGGTTTTGGTTAGAAGCCATAGGACAAAACTTTCCAGTCAAAGTTTAGGGTATCAGGATGCACTCAGACTTTGCAAATCAGTTCCTTTGGCCCAAATAACCTTGGGATCCATCCTTGGGAAACCTTTGGACATATGAGACTCTCATCTTTCTTGGCACACTTTAAAAAAACAACAAAAAAAAAACCAAACCCAAAACCCAAAAGCAGTAGCAAGACAGTTGAAGGACATAATTGTTCAGAGCAAGTGAGAGAATTGAATAAGGGAATTGTGATTGCCTACTTCTAATATTCAGAAGGTGAAAAAATCAATATGAAATAATTATCCAGCTCAATGTACATTGAGGAAAATCTGCTTAGGTTTTCTGTAAACTTGCACAGCGATCAGGTGTCAGGCCTGTTACTGCAGTCTGTGTGAGGAGACAGAAGAGATCCTTTGTAGCAGCTATTATGTGTATACAAGGTTGCAGTGAGGTAGCTTTTTCCTTGGTATGTCAATTTGTTGATAAGCCTGGGATAAATCACCAGCTGTGGCTTGTTTGGGCTGATGGTATTACATCTTAAATTGTGAGATTATTGTACCCCTTATAGGTCAGGCCATCCATTAATACAGATGATTCTAATCCTGTGAGTATCTATATATCTTTAGGAATAGTTTCTTTACTCTCTTCCATATGTGTTTTGTCCAGTTATTTTTTCATAAGCTGTATTTTTTCATCAGTTGCATTATTGCAAAGTCCTTTTTACACATGGTTTTTTAACAAGCAACTCCACATTTAAACTTGATCCCCAAACACTGTTTTCCAAAGACTACTAATGCAAGAGAGTAAGATGATCATGGAGATCTTTGGCCATATTAAGTACAGAGGGTGACGAAAGTCATCCTACTTATTGTGTACTTTTATCTTTTTACTTTGTTCAAGTTATTATGACTAAACTAGGAGTTAAATGAGAGAGACTTAAAGGTGTGAGTTTGCATTTCTTTGGCTATGAGTGTGCAAGGAACATTGGCTTCCTGCCTCAGCAGTGAAGCAGAGCACATCGAGACAGATCTTGTTTACTGGGAATTGCTGCAGCCCTGCCCGCAAGAGCTGCGTTTCTGCTGAAGCATCGCAGCCCTGGGCGGGTTGCGGCTGTGGAGCAGGAGCACAAGTCCCTGCCGATGTTGACATCTGAGGAGCCTGGGAGAGTAAGGTTACAGCTGTCCAGGGCAGCTGGTCTGCTCCTCCCACGACAGCTGGGTGATTCTGCAGAGAGGGATGAGGACAAAATACAGTTCATGACAAACACTGATTACCTGACTGCCTCTCTGGGCACTGCCTATGACAGACTTAACCTGGAGACAGCTGCTGCCCTCTATGCTGTGGAAATAGCTGATCCTGGCTTCAGTGAGTGAGATGCAGCATTGTCTGGGGAATGATACTTTGTCTTTTGGTAACCTGACTTTGCCTTCGTAGTGAGGGACCCCAACAGGAGCCCGGGACATCTGGGCTCCATGCTAGTTCAGGTGCTGTAAGGATGATTTTGTGCTTTTGCTACAAATTGGCTGCAGGCTGGTTGTGTCTAGGTATAACCCCTCCATAGTGCCACAGTGTGCATTGGTATTTTCAGTTGGAGCAAAAAAAAGAGTGTAATACAGCTTTGTGAAGCTAAAGCATACATCGTTAAAAAAAGGTAGTCTTGAATGCTTATTAAATCCAGTTTCAATTTTTATTTTATTGGCCTCTGTGCTTATAGTTTCATGTTGAAAATCCTACTTATTTGGGATTTGGCTCTGTTGGCAGTAAGTTGTATAGAAATGGGAGGAAGAATACAGGCAGTGTGTTGTGTTGTCTTAAGGTATTTTTGTGGCTTACCTTTAAGCATAACCACTGGGTAATGAATTTGCTTTGATTCTTTATTTTTATCAATAAAAATGCCAAAGGTAATAACACAAAGGAACAGTATTTTAAAATATAGTAAATACTGGGATTTCAGTTCACTAGTGATTTGTGCCAGTGGACACTGCAGTTCAGAGCAAGACTCATCTTGATGATTGTAAAATATCCCAGATTATAAGATCATTACATTAACTCGTGAGAGATTTATTTTCAGTCTGTATATTCCTTTCTGTTACTTTAACATGTGTAATTTCTCATATTCTAGTGGTTCACACTTTCTATAAAAAAGGTGATCAGTTTGAGTTCTTTGAGTGAAAACTTATTCCTGATATGGGTAAATCACGGTTGTGCTCAGAACCAAAACAGTACAATGCATTTGAAAAGTGCAGTTCATCAGTGCTGTGAACTCAGGTTACCCAAATGGTATCTCAGATCCACGTGTTTCAAAATGAAAGATTCTTTAGCAGTTTTTGTGATGTGTTGCCAGTATTCAAGAGATGGTAAGTTGTTTGGGTTTTTTTTTGTTTTGGTTTGTTTTTTTTTTTAAAGGGGGAAGTAGGTGGTGAATGCCAAAGATCTCTTGGGGACTGACAAGTGGAGGATAGGTGGTGATACCTGCACTGAAGTACTGGGGTTTATGAAAAACATGAAATGACATATGGTGTTGCAAAATGTGAGCAGAAAAGCCAGCTAACAGGAATATCTTACATTTACCCAAATGAGTAAAGCAAGGTGGATAGTGATTTCTTAAACTAAATACTGGTAGTACTTCTTTTTGACATAAGACAGAGAAATTTCCTAGGTACAAATGTCATAATTCATGTTCCATATAGATTCTATGCTTGTTGTTTAGTTGTGTTTTAATCTGATTGATTCATAGGGAACACTTTCAGCACATTGGCAGGGTTAGTCTTTGACTGGACAATAGTAAAAGACACAGAGACTGATGGCTTCTCAGATTCCCACAATACCTTACGGTAAGTTCATTTAATTTCTCCTTCAAAGTCCCTTAAGTTTGATGCATCTAAGTATTTCCCCAGAATTTAGTCAGTTTCCCTAACTGATATGTAAATAATGTTTATGGATCAGTTATTTCAGGGTGGTTATTTTTAAGTGCCTACTCAACACTCTGTGTACTTCCATCTCTGTTTAATTTAATAATGGGTAATATTAATGAGCAAACCATCTCATTATTATTATATTATCCCAGCAAGCTTTTATGCAAAAACTAGTAATAAATGGGTGCAATTCTTGGTGTTCCTAACACATCTTGTGCAAAGGAAAGATTTATCAGTAAGACTGTTATCTCAGGGTTTCAGCAGGTTTTATATTTTTTTAATTTAAGGAAAAATTCCTCTTCCAACTCAAAAGAGCTCTCTGAACTTGAGGAGTTTCAGGTTTCAGTCAACACTTATTTCTAGTGTTGAAATAAGTTATTCAGAGCAGCTAACCTTTACATTGGAGCAGACGGAGTGGCTCTTCGTAAGCTAGATGCCGCACATAAGGCCAGGTGAAATAATTCAATGAAGCACGTTCGATGAAGGTATTCAATATATTGTCTTTCAGACAAAGCCATGAATGGAAAGCACTTACTTGATACATAAGCCATAGTGCTTGGCTCATCATCTGTACTGACTCTAAGAGTACATTTTCTGGAATGTAAAGTGCTGTATTTTGTGAAACCTTCTGTCCAGAGATCTTACTAGCTAACTGAAAAGCACTTTTGAGATAAGTGTTTTTCAGCATTCCTGTATAATAAGGAAATGTTCCCTCTGTTTAGTGGAGGTGGAGTTCTTGTCCAAAATCCAGAAAGCTCATTTGTGCAGGGATAGGGATAGAATCCAGGCCACATGATTTTTTTTTTTCCTCCTATGGTCACCCGACCATCTTTGGCCTCTGTTTTGGTGTTGGGTTTTTAGGGTTTGTTTGTGTGTGATTGTTTTTTGTTTTTTTGTAATTATTTAGATTAAGCATGTGCAGTGTGTAGTTTTTACACTGATGACTTCATTGTTCTGTTCTTCAGTGGCTTCAAATGGAAATTTGAGTTTCCATCCTTATTGAACTAACCAGAATGGAAGGCTACTTAGCAGTACTTGGGTGGTGCATTTCCCAAGTTGGATTCAGAGCTTTATCCTTGCACTAACACCAACTGGTGTCAACACACCAGGATCCTGTAACCTACCAGTATTATGGTAGTATTCATCATGTCATGAAACATGGTGAATCTTGGACTTGCTCAATGTGAATGTTGGTAAAAAAAAAACCCCAAAAACTCCCTAACTCACATGAATTTGACCAGACTGCAAACATGATACAGTTTACAGATACTTTCTCAGTACAGCTTTAGATAAAAATTCACTACCATACAGTAAGGTGAAAGAGATTCAAACTCATGCAGTAGAGTCTTCAGCTACCTCAGAAATCAGGTTCCAGCAAAATGTAGGTAGGTTGCAGGTCATAAAATAGTGTGGTCTTGTTAAGCCCATAATGCACTGGAAGCTGCATGTATGACTGTGGTCCCTACCTACAGTGAGAGCCAGACAGTGTGCCAATTGTACCTGGGACTTGCGATCCATGGCCTAATCCATACAGAGATTTTTGTTTCAGTCTAAGTATTTGGTAGAGAGCCTGTGTTGATATGTGCTGTATTGTTGGCATGGCTGTAACACAAAAAATGTTTTCATTGCCTCTTCCCAGAATAAAAGCTAAACTGTCATAAATATGTTAATATTCATAACTGTTCGCAATAGGGTTTTACTGATTTTACTGTGAAAGTGCATATGAAGCCAAACAGATCACGTGCATGTGGAGGCTGGCAATCTTTAAAACATGGTCCTCTTTCACTTCCTGTCCTCCTGTTTACATATTGATGGCAAATTCCTCTCTGTTGTCACATCTCATTGCAATTTCTAACAGTTGTTATAAGTATTCTGCTTGTAAATTTTTTTTTTCATAGTCCTTTATTAAATGCATCCTAACTTCTTCCTGTAGGTCAAAGCTATGTTCTGGTTTGTTAAACCGTTGCTTTTATAAACATAAGATTTGGGTCTCTCACATCAGTTGTTCCATGATAATCTAGAGAGCTTTTGCAGTCTACACCTACTGCAAAAACTGGAAGGATCCTTACAGACAACATGTGCAGTCCTCTGATATCTCTTGAAAGCCCACAAACAAGCTTCAAACAAACTTTTATCAGTCACAGAAATTAGTTGCAGATATCTCGAAGAATGAGTAAAATTTGGATATCTGGTCCCAGACAGACATTTAAAATTTGCTTAAAAATGGAAATAGCTGGGAATAGGTACTGGTGGTGTGTCATTGTGGGTTTACTAAGATTGGTTAACAATTTTCTATTTGCTTTTTTGTCCACCTTTCAGTATACTCAAGTTCTTAGAATCCACTTATATTCCACCTTCCTATATATCAGAGATGGAAAAAGTTGCCAAACAAGGTGATACAATTTTGGTGTCTGGAATGAAAACGGGGAGTTCTAAATTAAAAGGAAGAATACAGGAAAGTGTCTATAAGGTAAGAAACTTGCATTCTTTTATTATTATTGTTATTAAATTGTCCAATGTTACAGGAGTACTTTAAGCTTGCCCGGCCATATTGTTCCCATTGTGGATGTCAGTGCTGCATCTCTTACCGATGGACTCCTTAGCCTATATCACAAAAGATCACAGCACTGCTCTTGATAGCCTTAAAAAGCTTGGAGTTGGATGCAGTTACCTAATTCAGGACGGTGCGTGTGCCAGGGATCCTTTCTAAATCTAATTCTCTGACAAAAGGCCCTGTGGCAGAGGAATAAGTTTCAAATACTTCTGTACAATTTTATTATTATGGATATTCATATTATGTATTCTCAACTATATATGACTAATTATGCTGGATAAGGCTTTGGCCTTTTAGCTCTCTAAAAATAACCAACCAACATGCTTTTTGGAGAATTTCTATATTGGATACACCTTTATTTCCTGTTGTGCTTGAAATGAGTATCAATGAATACTTTTACCTCATTAGATTCTGGTCTCTGGGGAAGGGCTATGGGTTCAGAATATCAATGCTACAAGGGTGTTAAGCTGCGGTATTGGCGGTCTTCCCAGCTGTTATGGGATGCTGGTTCTTTCTTTGTAACTTGTGGGGACAGAAGTTTTTTTCATTTAACTCTTGTAACAGAGTGGTTGTTGTCTTAATTGAGTTCACATGCAACTGATTTTTTTTGGGTTATTGCCTACAGGAATACTTGGCATTGTATACTACACTCTAAATAATACTACACTGTAAAAATATCCTTTGTGTAAAGCGGTGTGTTGGCGGGGTCTAAAGTTTCTCTAGTTTTGCAGTTTTGCTGCTACATGTTATACCTAATGTTTTTACTGAAAGCAGAATTGCACTAGATTATCTAACCCATACCTGTAAAAACATTCTGTGAACATATTATCTAAATGTCTGTGATATTAGTAACGTGACACAAATAACAGTGCATTTTAAGAATTGTATTTCAGTTACAATTCTGCCTTTGATAATTATGCTGAATATAGTTGCTCTACATGATCAGTCTGACATTTTTTTTCCCTTGAGTACTCATAGCTTAGTTCGTTTCCCATTTTTATATTTGTTTTTCTGAATTAGTTTTGAGCTGATACTGTAAATGCAATTGAAATAATATTGTTCCATTTGCAAATTTTTATGGCTTTCTGCTTAATAGTTCCCTTAAATCTTTCACTGCTTCCAGGCTGCACATTTTCAGTGAATGTCACTCTAAGAACTGTAATAGATTTTATACAATTATTTGTTGCATTCCTAATTTAATAGACCAATGAGTTTGATATGGATTCCTCAGTGAAGTTATAAAAGATATGTTGTATGAAGATGCCATGTTTTACAGTAGGGAAAATAAATTTCTAGATGTCTGAATAGTCACTATGCATCAGTCTTGAGTTTTCCTGTATTCTCCAGATCACTGAAAAAATTATGTCCATGCAGACTTGATTTTTTTTTTCTTCAGCCTTGCAGAGTATGCACAGAGCAGATTTCTCTACCATTCATTATCCTTTACATTTCCATGTTGTGACAAAATCTGAAAGGATAATAAAAAGCTATTACAACTATTTACAGCAAGTAGTATTTTTCACTTATATGATGAGCTTTAAATGTGGTTGATTTTCTTTTCTTTTTTTTTTTTTTGTTCCCTCAATCAATAGCATGTACCTCCTGCAGAAGTCAGATTGCTTATTTTGGAAAACATCCTTTTAAATCCAGCATGTGACATTTATCTTCTGGTAGGAACATCAATTCAGTACAGAGTTCAGAAGATAAGGCAAGGGAAGATTACAGGTTTGTCCTGTTCTTCTTTTCTTTTGTTATGGTTTGTTTTGTTTTCTTGTTTCTTTTTTTTGGGGGGGTGTATTTTTTGTTTTTAGACTTTGTGTGAATTTTTAACTGCTGACAAATTTTTAATTGTCTTTAAACTACTTTGTTAATATTTAATACTGTTTTTGTAAACCACATAACAATGCAGCTGTTCATATTTTTTCTGTCAAAAAATTTGTTTATAAAGGATATCATCTTGCAGATTTGTGAAGATCAGGAAGGACCCAACATATAATTTTAGGAATACACATTTATTTCACATCAACTAAGAAACTCTGTCTCACTTTCTTCATTAAATCAGATTTAGATTAGCAATTTTTTTCTAACAGAAAACGTATTGTTGACAAGTGGATTTGCTCCACTTCTGCAAGTGTAGGTTAGCTGGCTTTATGTCCATGTAGAAGTGTGGAAGTTTGTAATTGCATCTCTTGCTTCCAAGAAACCTATGCTGGTAATGGGGGTTGTTTGTTTTTGTTTTAAGAAGAAAGAAGTGTTTTACTGGGCTGGTAGACCAGGTTCACTACATCAGCTAGTAAGCAGTGGAGAACAGAGAGGTAGGGATTGTTGGTAGCTTGTTTGACTGCATTGGAAGCCGGGAGTGAACTGGATGTTACTTCTGACAGTGGGATGATAATAGCTGGAAACTGCAGCTTGAAAGAAAGTGAATTTAGGAGAGGAACTAATTGTGTGTGTGTGTGTGCATTGATATTATCACAGAATGCTATTTCTACTAGACATTAAAAATGTAATGTGTGCACTAGGCATCAATACAAATTAATTAGCAATAATTAACAGTGTCTGAACTGACAAGTTGGCTTTTATTATTTCATATTTTGTCTTGTGTTATGTACAGAATTAATGATGCCGTCTGATCAGTATGAACTGCAGCTACAGAACAACGTGCTTGGTCCTGAGGGAGATCAGTCTTGGCCGGTTGCCAAGTTGGACCAGGCAACATCGGTTGTAACTGCATTGCAGCAGGGACAAACTAATCTCGTGCTTGGGCACAAGAGTATCCTTCCTAGGTGATGCTTTTCCATCCAGATTTATGTGGCAGGAGACAAACTTTTCACCCTTGACAGCATGAAAACATAAAATTATCCACATTTGTACCAGTAGCCTTGAAAATCGGGAGCACCCGGTAGAGCCATAGTAGGCTGTGAACTCAGTCTCGACAGAGCTGCCTGATGCCTTGAAAATAGGTTGGCAGAAGTTCAATTAAATCACGTCTGTTCCCCTCAGTCAGTGTGGAAATGTGGTGGGGCTTTATTAATTTTTTATATTTAGAGCCTTATATTCTCTAGTGGGATCTCCTTAAAATGCTCACTGTCTTTCAGGCTAGGGGAGATACACTGATTTTCAGTGTACAATTAGCTTTAAATAGCCAAAGAGACACTAGGAACCCCAAACAAGTTGATCTTTATTTGACTTTTGTCAAATAACTTTTATGTTCCTTTACTGAGACCTCAGGTCTTCGCATGCAGGGAGTTTCCAGACTGCCGAACAGCACTATCTATGTGGTAAATCCTGGGTATTTAGGTTCGTATTGGCTTCAATTTTCCTGATTACTAAATGTAATTTCCAGCCTTGCTTTTGTGTTAGTGTTTTTCCTGTTACACTTCAATTTCTCATATTACTTTCTGAAAATGAAGCATATTCATAAAAGTAGCTCAATATGAAATAGGTTTAGGAGTAAGTATTTCTCTTTTTTTTCTCTCTGTGTTGAGCAGCTTAAAACAGTGAATGTGCATCTTCACAATATGGGCAGCAGAAGCGAAATGCTTATATCCATTATGTAATGAGGACGTTGATTTGTGCTGATCAATATTTCCTGTTTTGTAGGATTTACAGTTCATCCAGGTGATAGATGGGTCCTAGAAACAGGCAGACTTTATGAAATTACAATTGAAGTGTATGATAAATCAAGCAATAAAGTGTATTTGTCTGATGTAAGTGAAATGTTGATATAATTCAGTGTCTGTCTCTAGCTTTCTTTGAAATTGAGCAGTTTATTATTTACATTGAGTTTGGACATTTCAAAGCATTTTATTTCTCAAATCCCTTTATTTTGTTGAATGTAGTTTGGGGTTTTTTGGTGGGTTGTTTTTATTTTTTGTTTGTTTTTTAATAAAGCACATGGGTTGATTCGTGTGAAAGTGCCCATTGGAGTCTAGTGCTGTAGAAAAAACTGGAAGAAGCTGGATAGTGCACTTCAGACTTGCAGCCCAGGCTTTCCACTGGAGTTTCAAACCAACGCAGCTGTTGGAGAGCAGTACTAATACAGTATTTCCTCACATCAGCCCTCCCCCAATATAATATTCCATGTCTAGAGGCAGTCTTTCCTCATGAAGAATGGGGTATAACGTAGGCTTATAATAGTCCTGCAGAGCTACCTGTTTACTTTCAATTGCTTGTGGGAAAAGAGTAGATATTAGCTAACATTAAAACACTTAACTCCTTATTAGTTAAGTAAGATGAATTTTGGGTGCTCTTAACTACTTCAAATTTTTTTTTTTTTTAATTTTCTTGCAATCTGCTAGCAAGAAGTTATAATTACTGCTCTTCAGAATATAAAATTTATTGAATTTTAATAAATACAATTTTAATATAACTTAAATACTTTCTGTGGTGTTAATGCTGTGTCTAAAAGGTACAATCTTTTTGAAAGACTGAAACTTTCAGCTTATTCAGTTTCAGATAAATTTCTTTGAACTGTTACTGGTTTCTTATTGCTTTGTTGCAATAAGAAATTTTGTATGTTTATAGCTGTCTATACAGTATTAATGTCAATTACCCGTGGCAATATCTGTCTAATGTTCTGGTTTTAGAATATCAGAATTAATACGATGCTGTCCAAAGAATATTTTGAGGTGCTGAAAACATCTCTGAATGGATCATATCATTATGTGAAAGCAATAAAGAAGGGTCAGACCATTATTGATGCTGCACTGACATCAGTAGTAGACCAGGTATGTTCTGCTTCTCTTCTGCTTTACTGGTAGGGCTAAAAATAATTTACTTGTGCAGCAGTGACTTCACAGTGATATAGTAAAGGGAAACCGAAGAATTACATGTGTCTAAGCTCTCTTTGTTTAAACAGATTAAGAACGAAATTTTAAAATCCTTACATCATGAAAACCGTCAATTGAGTCAACAGAGGATTTGCTTAAATAAAGACTGGGATTTGCTGCTGAGTGCATGGCAAATGTCTGTTAAACTAGTGGTGCACAGCACTGATTATTATTTTTTTTTATGGCAGCTACTTATGTGGGCACATAAAACTTCCTTGTTCTGGTGCAAACGTTCTCTTGTTCTCTGAGTGAATAATACAATTTATTGTGGTAGGATCATCAGTGTTACACCCTGGTCTTGTTCTGCATTCAGTTACATTTGGAAAGTTTTCTATCATTTGGTAAGTGATTTTAAATGCTGGAATGAAAATCTGCCAAATGTATCAACCTGCAAATTTCTTCAAATTAATATTCATTAACTTTATGCTCACTGGGCAGGCTGCTGAATGCGTGGCTAACCAGGGCACGTGGTGTGAAAGTGATTTGCTTGAAACTTGGAAAAATTCAACACTTCAACTCATTTGCTGTGAAATATTTTCAGTGGTTCATTCAGTGAGATTTAGTAGATCCTTGAGTGGGATAAGCCATGCTCATTCTCTGTGTCAGAGAGGTACTCTTGAATGAAGGTCTACTGAGGCCTCTTAAAATTTTCCTTCAGAACTGAAGTAAGAAACAGTATGTTGTGCCGGGGAACTGTGGCTTTATAATTACAGTGAGGTTGTGAAGGCCAGTATTTTGGGATGGGTTTAGAAATGGGTCTTGTTTCATTTTCACTTGCTGTAGAGTGGAAAGAGTAAATGCAGGTGTGGAGTTTCCAGATTAGTTGTCCAGGAAGGGTCTTGAATACTGTGAGCAGTCAGAGTGGATTTCTTATCCCTGTTTGCTTTTTAAATGAAAGTGGGCACACACAGTGATACTATTCATTTAATACAGTAGCACACTTTGCTGCGATGAGCTGACTATTTGCTCACAAGTAACACTGTTCAGTAGTGACCTTAAATAGTTGCTTTCCTTCCTGTCCAGGATGCTTTCAACAACTTCTGTATATAAGGACTAAACATTAATTCTATGAAGTACTGTGGTGCCATTGCTAATAGTGTGCTGTTGCTTTTTGTAGGATGGAGGTGTTCATACCTTACCAGTTCCAGTGCGAAACCAGCAAGATGTTGAAATATATGTTCCCATAGTTCTTTCACCCAGCATTTTGACGTTTCCCTGGCAGCCAAAAGCAGGAGTCTACCAGTACACCATACAGGTATGCAAAGAGGTATCTAAATGCAGAAATGTTGCTCAAGGAAGCACAGTCAACCTCTGACATTGGTGTCCTTCACTCACCACACACCTCGTACTTCTGATGAGTGTCAGGGAGGGAAAGGCCACAGTTTCATTAGAGTATACTTCTCTAAAGGGACTTTTCTCTTGCATTTCTTATGCACGTCTTTGCTTTTGTGCTAACCCTTCCATGCACTTTATTAATCAAACTGCTTGTCTTCCACTGTCCAGAGTGTAGTCTAACTGGAGAAAAGAACAGTGTGCTTCCCCTGCCAGTACTCTCACCCCAGTGCAGAAAGACCCGGATCCTGTGCTCGAGTGGTTCATGTGCAGTTCCTACTTCACCCTTCTAGCACAAAGCAATGCTGAGTTTTGGGTCTGTCTTCAAGAACATGGTATACAGAAAGAGGCAGCAGGACATGTGGTGTCTGAAGTAAACAAATCAATCTCATGGGCATAAAATTGCATTCTCTAGTGTAAATCTGAAGTTAATGCCATTGAATTGAACATTGTCACTTGTATTTTTAATTTCTGTGGGGTTAGTTTGTTTTAGTTCATGCTATATCCGACCACACCAGCTGAGTGTGATGATAATATATATAAGCAATTTTGGTACTTCATCATAACTTGTGCTGGAGCCCAGTAACAGAAAGTAAATATGTTTTTCTGTTTCCCACCTCTTGTACAGTTCTATTCATGTCTCACCTTATCTTGAATAAGTCGTCAGATTATCTCACTGGAGAATGTGCCTGCATGTGACTCCAGTAATCTGCATCAGAATCCTTACTTTCACGTGGTTTTATTTTTTTCATTAAAAACAAAAAACCTTTTTTTCCCAACATTTTAAATCAGTTTGCGTTTACTGAAACTGAGAAAACCAAGAACACTTTCCCAATCTGCCCATTCAACAATACTAGTGGTTGTTTACAGTAGCTCACAGCTTGACTGTTGTTCTTGCCTGTAAATTAGTGTTTGCTTTGACTCGATAGTTTGAGTCAGGGTATTTTTAATTGGTGAAGAGACTTTTTCTGAAAATAAGTTGTTGATTTTTGGATCTAGCCAATTTCTGGTTATAGCAAATGTAACTCCTTCCAGATGATATCTGAATGACTTTTAGGTTTTACTTTGTCAGCTGTCTGGGTTTTTTGTTAGTAGATCTGTTCATATTTCTGCTAATAAGATAGCTTCTGTTGCAAGTGAAAAAGGGGAAAATAAAAAAAAAGGATGTTTCTCCCCTGTCCATCCTTTCCCCTTCCTTCCTTGTGAAGTGCTGTCTTGGAGTTAAGTACATGGAGGTTATTTGTTTGTACTGAAGCAATCACTGTTACCGTCACTGGTAATAGTTTGTGGAGTTCAGCCAGGATGCTGTGGATAATGATTAGACTCAAATAGAAGCTGGTTTATCCTTTCTGTCCTCACTGCAAACTGGCTGCTAGAGCAAAAAATGTAGCAATGCATCTGGTTTCCGTGGTAAGGAGATGTAACTCCATAGATTTATTAAAAACTGAGTATTTATATTTTATGTTTTCTGCACATTTCCCCATTTTAATTGAAAATATCTTTAGAAAACATTCTGAACATGCTTTAAACATTTCTCACCACGTCCCATGCATCTCTTTCCATTGGTTGTGCAGTTACCTCTTTATCCATTTATCTTTGGCCTGTGTTCTTTCTGTAATCAGGTTGTGCACATGCTTATGGGAAGGAAAAAGGGAAAATAATGTCCTTTTGATTATTTTTTAAAAATATTTTTCTGGTTAAAGTTATTAGCCAAGTTGCTGCATAGTTTAGACTTATTTTCCATATTGTCTGTGTAGACAAGATTTATCATCTTGTGCATTTTTAGCTTAATTTAAAAGCAGGTTAGGGCAAATGACAGGGAAGTTAGAGACAAAAGCAATTAATGTAAACAAATTAAAAAAATTACTCCAGTGTTCACCCTTGTTTTACTTTGATGGAACTGTGACATTCATTTTAGAGTGTGAAAGTCTTCCTTTTTATTTTTTTTACTGCTGCTTTAAAGATATATATTCTTTTACAGCATCATAACGATTGTTTCTTTAGTAACCAGTATTACATATCTAGGTGGACAAATATTACATATCTAGGTGGTAGGGCTTCTACCTGTTGTCTTTATTGATGTGGACTATATCAAGTATTTAGTTCTTTCTGTTCAGTAGAAGAATTCCACTCACTTAAGATCTTCCAATCATGAAACAAACCTTTTAAGAGCTGGGACCTCTAAGAAAAGTTTGGGTTTTCTATAGGAATCTGCATGGTACATCTGAGCCTGTGTTATCGGCAGCTACTGACTCCATCCTTGGAAAGGCACTGTGGGAACGAAGCCTGCATGTTTTGCAGACCCTCTCAGTGCCTATGGGAAGAGCAGGCAGTTTCTATATGTACCTATCGTGCATTCGATGACTGATGAGTTGCTGGAGCAGCACCTTTGTCGAAGGGCTGCGGGTAGATGGGCTGGTTTTCAGCATAAAAAAAAATAAACAATACCAAGAAGAATGTAATTATTTTTTTCTTTTTTCCTTTATTGTCTCATTCCCTCCCTGCCTCACACCTTTGTTCCTCCCTTTAGATCCCTTAACAATTCCCATTGAAAGAAGCTAGGAGGTACAGAATGTGAGGTTAGCAACTCTGAGACCCAAAATCAGCACTTTGGCTGTCAGCAACAGAGAAGCAGTGGGAGTTTTCAGAAGTACGATAATCCCACGTGCCAGGTCTCTGGTGTGCCCATTTGTGAAACTCTGCTGACTCTAAGCGCTATCAATCATTTGGAGTTGTAGCATTAAACTCTTGCAGCTGGGAGAGAGATTTGGGTGGGCAGTGCTGGTGAGTACAGAGGATATGTGCATGAAGAAAGCTGAAATTAAAATGAATGAAGGGTTGTAATCTTCTCATCTCTCACTTGACCTTGCTTATTTGAAAGTTCGGAGGTGTTATGTTATTTGTGTTTCCTCAGTAACAGCATTATCATTGCTCAGCATGGCCCTGGTTTTCATGCAGGATATTCAAAGGCTTGACAGCTAAGAAACATGATAATCATATACTTTATAAAATATTTGAAAGATTTTCTCTCTGTTTTTTAGGCTCATGGTGGAAGTGGAAATTTCAGCTGGTCCTATTCTAACCAGGCAGTTGCTACAGTGACAGTGAAAGGAGTAATGTCGACTGGAAGTGATACTGGTGTCAGTGTTATTCAAGCAATTGATGTTCAGAATCCATTGCATTATGGAGAAATGAAGGTAAAACTATTTTCCCTATTGAATATAGTTTCTGGAAACTGAAGAAACTGAGAATATCATAGGCGTTCCCCATTTTAGAATATTGCCAAGAGATTTTCCTGCCTGCCCTGTGGAGAGAGTTTGTCCTTTGGGGATTCAAGCTCTTTCCACTGCATTAACTTTAGTCCCATTTTGGCCCTTACCTAATTTCCTTGGCAAGTCTTTTTCCTTTGAAAGTCTTGAGTGAAAGAAGGAAATAATAACTTATTACTGGCTAGCCATCTCAGCTTTCAAGCAATATCAGAAGTGCTTCTGCAGGGTGATAGGTGGGTGTTTTCCCTTGATACAAAAGGATGGCAAGGAAATTCCTGCTTGAAGATGTGGCATCTTCCAACTATCCACAACTTAATATAGGTGATGCTTTTGTTTCTGAGGGAACAGAGGAGGGGATGCAGGAAGGATGTTTTGCGAGCCCTGGGGCAGTGCATCTTCATTCCCAGATATATACCTGTAATTTAGCAACCAGTGGGGAACAAGCTGATTGCATCAAATACACATACACTAGCTGTACAAAGTGCTTCCTAATTTTTAAGTGTTCCCATGTGCGGCACTGCTGCAGTTGTACTGCACTTCTGTTGCACCAAAGTACCTTTTTGACTAAAGTATTAGAAATGTGTTTGATCAAAACTGCTAAGTCTGGCCCGTAGTGAAGAAAAGTGCTGTGTAAGCAGTTACTTACCTTCTCTTTCCTTCAAGTTGGTTGGGGTTTGATGTTTTTTGTTTTGATTTTTTATATGCGTGTTTTGGGAAAGAACTTTCAAACTAAGCTTTATTGGAACAGCTGCATCTACTGATGCTGGGTTCTTGAGAGGAAAATTGACTTCAGTTTTGTGTTCAGATTGCTTATGTCAATTCTCCAGAACGGATTTGAGAGAGGTGCTAAAAATCATGCTTAAAATAGCAATTTAAATGCTTAAAATAGTGACACAAATGAAACTTTCAGCAGATTTTAGCTTACAAACTTGCTCTGAAAAAAACTGTCCGGACAACCCAGAGTGCTACTTCTGAGCAAGTTAACAGTTACCAGCAGGAGATAGAGGAATGAAGATTTTTCGGTTAAATCTTCTTATCCTCAAATTTCTCTGTGTGAGCTTTCAGAGCACTGTATTGCACAACCCCAACAGATTATTTGTTAATGTCTTTGTTATTGTGTTAGGAATTGTATTCTTCTTGGAATAAGTATAACAAGTTCTATTTACTGACCTCAAGTGAGAAAGTTTTAGGAATAGTTTTAGGAATGATATTCTACAAGGATTACAGTTTTAACTCTGTACCATATGGTTCAATATTCTATCCTGAAGCCATTTGCAGATGGTTAGCAAATTAAAATATCACGAATGAAAAACTTTGGTTATGGTTATTGTTACAAAATATGCATCAAGTGTGTGGTGGATTCTTCCAACATTAATGGAAAAAGTAGCAAATCAGAATAATAAATAATACAATTAAGGCTTGTCCATCAATATACCAGCTATAGTAACATGGAAGACCTATTTCTGCTAGCCTTACTTTTGAAAGTAATCCTTTGGGTTTTGAAAGTGTATTTCACATGAAGAGTATATGTTGAAGTAGAAGGTTGTTAGATTAATAGATATTTGCTCATTTATTCTAGATTTCTGACGTTACAGTGTGGAGATATTGAGCCCTAGACACCTTTAAAAATGTTTTGCCAACAGAAATGCAAGAAAGTGGGGAGTAGGAGGATGGGAGGGAGCCATTGGGGAAATGTTTGGGTCATTATTTCCCTTATCTTTTATGTATCTGCTGCTGTGAGCAGTGGAGCCTTACAAACCCTGTCAGATTTGTGTCTTTGATTCCTGGTACTGTTTTGTGGAGTTGTGTTCATATATCTGTCCTGTATTTCTTTCCTCTTTCAGGTGTATGTAACTGAACCTAGTGGGATGGAGTTCACACCGTGTCAGGTTGAAGCACGTGTTGGTCAAGTATTGGAGCTGCCTCTGAGGATTAATGGTCTGACAAATGTCGAAACGGGCGAGACAGTTCCACTGAGCGACTGCTCCCACTTCGATCTAGTTGTGGAAGTAGAAAACCGTGGTGTGTTCAAGCCGCTTCAAGGTGACTGTACCCGTACCTGTTTTGAAAGTTAGATTTAAGATGTCACTAAGGCGCACACCTCCTTTAAATCACTGTTTCAGTTGCTGCATGCAGTATTCCCAAAGAGGTGCCTAACTTCACAGGTGGGCGTCAGAGTACTGTTATTTTGAGGATTTATTTACCTTTTTATGCAGATCTTCCCTTTGATATTTTTGATGTTTTGAGGGACTCTGAAAGCAATTTCGTGATTATTTTATTGGATAATATGAAGTCTTCTCTATGTCTTTCTACGCATTTAGTGTTTTTTAACATGCTTCTGTAAGGTGATGGGCTTTCTCATAAGAGGTGTCCACATATATTGTTTTGAGGTAGCAATGGAAGCCTTATAAAAACTCTAAGATTAATAACTTCTTTGCCCAAATTGTCCAGCAGTGTACTTTTGGTTCTGTAGGGACACTGTTCATTGGTCACAAGGAGCTTAGAAAAACAGCTGCTTATTTGCCAAAGCTCTGTCACAAAGTTCATGGGTTTAAGAAATAACTCTTGTCAGGTTTATTAAAGAATAAGGAGTTTGTGTTTTTGTTTGCTAAGACTGCTGTTAATGTTGCTGAGCTAATGGATATTAAGCAACAAGCTTTTTTCTGTGTTGGTATGTTATTCAGATGTACCACTTATTTTTTCCAAGTATCTCTCATGCAGAAGCATTTTTCTGTGCTATTGAGCCAATAAAACCAGTCTGCATTGTACCACCTGTTTGCCAAAGAGGCAGCTATTTTAAATGCCACTATGGAGTTTGCTGTTGTACTGTTCATTGCAAAAAAGAAAGAAATAGACTCCTCCCAAACCCCAAAATGTCTTCTAAGAAAGCAGGGAAACTTCAGAAATGTACCTTGCCCTCAGCTAGAGAAATGATGTATATTGCCTGTAGTTTGCTCTTGGTAGGAAAGCTTGTCTAAGCAGTGTGACTTACTTGTGCTTAATTACAAGCCAGTTTCACTTTAGATCATCAAGATGAAAATATTCATAAGAGATAGAAATTATATTTGTACCACTCTATGGCATCATGTCCTGTGGGAGACATGGATACTTTGTTAAGTGTTGGATTTGAGATGAAAGGCAGTAGTGAACATTTTGACCTATTTGGTTGGAGAACATATCTCTGCCTACTTCTGATGGAAATCTTTTTTATCAAGAAAAGCAATGTTGAATTTGCATTAAAATGCCTGGGCATTTCTCTCCAAATATGTGTTTAGATCATTTTATTTTTTTCTGACAGGAAGACTTAAGCCAACTGCTGATTTTTGTAGCGGAGTCAGAATGAGAGCTGAAACCCAAGGATACACCACACTTGTTGTTAGTTACACACATGGCCATGTCCACCTCAGTGCTAGCATCACCATTGCTGCTTATCTACCATTAAAAGTAAGTCTGGTTTTGTTGTTCCTAAAGCAATCCATTGCTTCAGATGTCTTTAAATGACAAATAGCAAGTTGATATTATGGGCATATTTAAAAAATATAAAAAAACAATGAGGTAGGTGGATGATTAAAAAAATATTTCTGGGCTGATTTGGGGAATTATGTTTGAACCTTTTGTCTGTGGAGTATCTATGCAAGATTGGCAAGAAAACTGTAATTGCTGTCATCTGAAGATGGACAGTAACAGGAGTCAGCTCTCATCAGAGTGAGAACGCATATTTTGTTTCGTACAGAACACCTGAATTAGTAAATAACATTTCAGCAGACTCTGTATGGGTTGAAAATTATGAGACTCAAATATTTTGTTGCTTGACTGCCCGTTTTAACTGATTACCAGTTGACTTCATAAGGCAGTAACAATTCAGTCACAATTCTGTGTCCATAGTGGCAAAAGGTAGACCTAGCTTATGATTTCTGCTTTCATAGTATATAAAACTGATTTTTGCAGGAAGGCTAAGGTGACTTATTTATACAGTAAAGAAAAAGTTTTTCCCCTGCAAATGGGAGAAAGATATTTCACTGCTCGACAGTTCACTAGATAAACCAGGAAGAACAAACCTGAGTACAGGGTCAAAATATGAAAATACAGAACAGTATGCTTATGTTACTTCATCTTCACAGATCTAACACGGGATCAGCAAAGCTGAAGTTTAACACATTTGACCATAGTGGTTTCTTTTTCCTTCAAAATCTAGATCAAAGTTGGTGCAAATCATACAAATTTGTCACTGAAATGACATTTTTACTTGTTAAATATGCTTTTCTTTCAAAAATCTCAAATAGCTAGGTACAACTGTTTGAAGATACTGAAACAGTCTGTGCAGGGTGTGTAAACCTTCTATTATGCATGGTATTATTCATCCTTATTATCAAGGCCTCTTGAGGTATTCTAACACTGCTTTCAATATATAAATTGAAGTGATTCCAGGGTACTTAGCAATGTACATGGTAACAGGGAAAGTAAATAAAGTGTACTTGGAAAAAAGTTTTATAAAATCTGTGCTTTGGTTGAAGAACTTCTTTTTCCTTTAAGTGTAGAGCAGTGATATCCGTGTTTTCCCTCCTTTCTGTAGTATGAAATATTTATGATTCCCAGAAATGAAAGGCAACATTTATATATAGATTTAAAAAACAGAATTAAAAAATAAAACCTGTAAGACAGATAAACAGGTGCCAAAGGGTATGCAGACACTTGAGATTAAATCTCATAAGTTATCCAGTTGGTTTTTGCCTTTATATTAGAAATATATTCAGGGAGTAAATAGGAGGAAAGAAGAATGTTTATGCCAACCCTTCCCATGCACCTATGGAAATAACAGAGCCATCCTTTATGTTAGCTGCTATTTCTTTCTTACTAAACAGCTGAGTAATATGATGTCGAACACAAGCGACAAATGGTTATGGTGTATTAAAATGTCAGGTTAATTTCCGTGATGATAAATAGCACATGCGGTCCCAGTGATGCAAATCAATGTAGAATTTATTGTAGATTGTTGAAGTAAAACTTGTGTAGGAGAATAATTACATGCACAAAAGTGTGCTGGAGAAAGAACTGTCAAGTGAAAAGATTTTTGGTGAGTAAAGTTTGACATTATTTCATTACCTTAAAGTACCATCTATTTTAAAAATGTAGTAGAATGCTATCTCTGATGTGATAAGCAGGTTATATTCAGGGTCTGTCTTTTGCTGTAACTCTTCATGGAAGATATATGATTGGAATGTAGTTAACTTCTCTTTGGATCTGTGGGTTCCATTGAATATGATCCAACTGGACAGAATTTTTGTAGGTGATGCTAATTATTTTGGTACAGCTCTGTTCTTAAATAACCACGATTACAAACCGCTGTGTGGGAAAATTCATAACTTAACCAAAGTAACAAAGATAGCTTTTCCATTAAGAAGGAAGTTTCTTTTGCAAAGTATGAGTGCATAGAATCGTTAATTTGTAACTGTTGTTCATTGCAGACTATTGATCCTCCATCTGTTGCTTTAGTGACTCTGGGTTCCTCTAAAGATATGTTGTTTGAAGGAGGACCTAGACCATGGGTACAAGAACCTTCAAAGTTCTTCAGGAATGTCACTGCGGAGGATGCAGAAAGTGTTGGTCTGGCTTTATTTGTACCTCCTACATCTCGAAATAACATCCAGCATTGGGTTAGAGTGTCTTGCAAAAGCCTGGGAGAGCAAGTAAGTGCCAGAAGGTATTTATATTGCCCTCCATCAAACACTGAGCTAAGGCAGTTGAAAACAGCCTTCTGACAGATTTATGATACCATCTAGCTTTTATATAACAAGTATTTTTTTATAATATGCCAGTAAAGAACTTGGGTAGTACATAGTTTATACATTGTGATGCTGATACAGGTTTCAGAGCGAGCATTTCATAATGTTATGTTATAAAGTGGTTTATGATGGGTTTATTGCAGTATAAAGCCAAGGCACAGAATCCTTATGTCATAGAATGTGTTAATCAGATCCTAATAAGTGCAGCTTCCGGTTGCCTAAATAGAATCATAGCAGAAGGGTACTGCAGTAAACAGACTCTTATGTCTGACCTGCTCCTCTTAACCAAGTTACCTTCCAGTGTGATTCTGTTCAGTCAAACAAATGACAACTGTATGAATTTACTGCTGATATTTGTGGCTGTAGTCATTTTCCACCTGGTCTTGTTTTCTCCAATACACAGAAGTGATTTATCCTGCTTTACTGGCCACTTTATAAAACATTTAGCTTTGATTTAATGTTTTTCTCCTGTAATTTTGCAAGGCCTAATTATATTGGTGTGGCTGCCAAATTGTGTAACTGATTTCCTCAGCAAGCATTGTACGAAATGTAGCTATTTCTGTAAGCACAAATTGAGAAAGGAACACTTTTTTTTTTGTGTGTCTGTGACTGTGTGCAGTGTTTGACTGTCCTCTCTGTTGTGCAGAGGTGGATAAGACAGTGCGTGGGTAGATAAGACAGGTAACCAGAGCTACCTAAGCCTGCTGAAGTAGCCTTCTCTGTGTTTACATCCACTTTGTTAAGCGCTAAAAAAAGATTGCAAGATGAAACATAAGATGGTTTTTAACATGCTAAAGTGGCTACAAATATTGTTCTGTTCTCGCTCTGCCAAAATAACACCCGTCTGTTAACTTTTTCAAAGGATGTGTTTATTACTACTCAAGCTTGATAGTAATAAACACAAATACCTAGGAAAAATTCCCAGGAGTAGTACTGTGATAATGGTATAGGAGTGTTCCTGATATATGCACCTCCTTTTAAATATTCCTGTGTTCTAATGGTGCTATAAATACACGCTGACATCAGAATGAACAAGCAAAAATACAATTCTTGGGTAACTGAGATGTGTGAAATAGGATATGCTTCAGCTCAGTAGTGCGCTTCTCTTTTGTCACTTGCCTGTTCTCATAATTGTACAGGTTATTGCCTTGACAGTTGGAAACAACCCCACAATCACCAACCCTTTTCCAGCGGTTGAGCCTGCTGTTGTGAAGTTCATCTGTGCTGTCCCTTCCCGACTCACTTTGACTCCTGTTTATGGAAGTCCTAAGCTTGATCTCTCCTGCCCTTTGCTCCAGCAAAACAAGCAAGTGGTAAGCCTGGGGAGCAACAGGGAAAGAATGTGCTCTTATCACTTCAAGACACTGTTTGGACCTCCCCGTTCAAAACAAAGCATCTGACTTGCTGCAAAGCAGCTGTATCTCTAGTGTTGTGGGACATACTGGTATTGTCTGCTTCTGTAGAGAGCAGTCTCAATGTGGGTTTTCTACAGTGATTGCTCAAACAGGTTGATAAAGGCATCTACCAGAAAACGTATACATTATATATTACATATATAATTTTTTATGTAAAAGCCTTTGGATTGTGGCTTCTCACAGAAGTATCATAGATTACATAGCCAAGTATCTGTCACTCTGGAGAAGCCTTTTTGACCTGTCTTGAGATATACTTTTTAAATTAAAAAAAGGAGGGGTGAAAAATAAAAAGGGAGGGATAGAGGGGGAATTGTTTCCAGCAGCTGTTTCTATGGACAGTGCTTTTTCCCTGTTCAACTTTGTTCTAATCCAAGTATTTCATTGAGTGTAGAGTCATATTTTACTGGACACACATTATTACATAAGTGTACATCTTTGTGTGTGTCTGTCTTCTGAGACACAAATGTTAGCTGTGTAAGTTATCTCTGTAAGCTTATACAGGAAGTACTGTTCAGCTTTGCAAATCTGAGTTTCAATAAACAGACAATACACATGTAGATTATCAAGCATAAAGAGCTGCTTTACCCTGATGGGTGCCATCGCATGTGTTCTGCTGTGTAAACTGTGTGTTCTTCTGTTAATATTACTAGGTAAGTGAAAAAGTCACCCCAGTTTTATGAAAGTGTAATGTCTGTTGAGTTTATAAATCACTTTAACTTCTACATAATAACAAGATGAGGAGATCTTTGTGTACTATAAATCATTTCCGAATTCAGTGATTTTCTAGCAAGTATTTAGATTCCATCAGTATGCTGCCATCACTAATGTGTTTCACAAGATCAACATTAGAATTTTGAGCTGTGTCTTTTGACAAATAGCAGTATTTCTAATTATTTGTTTGAATTTCAAAGCTGACAAAGTTGAGCTGTGTAATTTAATTTTTTGTTTGAAAGTAATTCACTGGCTAAAAACATCCCTACTCTCCCACCCTAAAATAAACCACCTTGCAGCTGAAGTACAGCTTAATGACTTCACATTGATGGCTCATTTGAATGAGAATTACTCAGGTAATGAGTATTATAACAAATCTTGTGCAAATCACTATAATTTTTTTTTCTTGTGATGATTGCAAAATCCCTCTTGCATCTGTTAAAAGTTTTCATTCTTTTTCAGGTTCCTGTTTCGAATTATCGCAACCCAGTATTGGATTTGGCTATGTATGACCAACAGGGCAGTAAATTTGATAACTTCAGTTCTCTTAGTGTTCTCTGGGAGTCTACAAAAATGTCCTTAGCTAATATTGAGCCTGATATGCCAATGGAGCTGACTCTAAAAGAAGATGGAAACAGTCAAAGGAAAATGCATGGTATGAGTTAATTTAAGCGAGAATTCGCTATTTGAAGAAGGCCAGGATTAAATCTGTTTGCTAATGTTTGATCTTGATTAAGGAAATTACTTTAATCTGCAGTCAAATTTCAGCTTATCATCAACATTCATTTAAAGTGTGCGCTGTTAAAATAAAAAGCAAAGAAAAAAATCCCACCAAACCCAATGCCTAGAACCTTTCTTGAGAGACAAAATTCCTTGTCTTTGTAGAAAGATAATTGAAGAGCCTGTCAGTGTAGACTTCATCTCTTTCTTCCTCCTAATGAGATTTATTTGACTTTTTGTTTGTTTCTAGGCTTACAAACTGTTCTAGTTCATCATGAGTCTGGAACAACTGCCATCTCTGCAACTGCAACAGGGTACCGGCAACCCCATCTCAAGGCAGCTAAAGTCAAAATACCGGTACTCAGAATGCTGTGGTTTTCACTTCTGTTTCCCTGCGATGTTCTCGTGTTCTTATTTCCTCGGTGCACAGTATCGTACAAATAACACAACTCCATAGCTTCTTTCAAAGACAGATTTGTACCACAATATTTTTGTAATGTTCATGGCTTTTTCTGCTTTCCTCTGAGCTATGTGCTGCTATCCATATCAAATACATCCAATTCTTTTTTTTTTTTTATTATTTTTTATTTTTAACCATCTGGGCAAAGGGATTACAAAGAATTGTTTGTCTGTTCTCTTTCGATTTAGTTTTTTTTAATAAATTGGTGAATCTCTGCTGCTTGTCTTTCAGAAAAGCAACCATGAGCTTAGTGCAGCTGTCACTAAGGAAAGCAAATCTATTTTTTCCACTGCAAAACTAGGTAGAAAGGTTCTGCATGAGGACAGCAAAAGCTGGCTGATTTCCTCATATGGATCCTATGTAAAAACTGGGCTCTGATACTTTTTTTTTTCCCCCTTTTGGTCTGACATTGCTCTTACATAAGGGAGAAACTACTCATTTTTACAGTGCCAGCCATGAGCCTCGTCTCTTAATTTTACAAGTTGTTGACTCCCTGAAGTACTTTAGCTTGTGGATATTCAACCTAGGGAGGGACATCAATAGGAAGGAGTGATAATGAACAAAGGCAGCAGATGTAAACAGATGGCAATTTTCTGTTTGTGTCACTTGTTTAACTGACTGTATAAGCAGATTTCAGGCTATGGAGCAACTGGACATGCATGGGAACTAACTCTTGAAATACCCTGCTTTGCAGAATTGAAGTTCTGTTTAGTTTTGCTAAGCAGGATTTAAGTGGTTTTTGACTGTATGTGGTTCTGAAGTGTGTACCATGAAAATAAGGGTTCAGACAAAGTAAAATATGGAGCTAGACATTGCAGTATTTTTAATTCAAAGCAGGTGACATGTGGGCACCAGTCATGTGACATGTCTGATGACCCAGATTTCTATCAGCATGCCCAAGGTTTGGCATCCACATGATGAATTTTTTTGGAAGATGATCTATGTTGCCAGTTGGTTCTTGTCATTTCAGTGAGGTTTCGAGTCTCCTCTTGTTAGGAAGCATGGCGTAGGTGCATTTCTACTGAAGAATTTGTCTATAACAGCCAAAACTACTAGATTAGAGAGACAGTTACTTTACCACCTTGGATATTTTGGTCTCTATCTTCTTTTTGCACTTAAAATTGAATTGTAATAAGAACACTTGGTGTTCTGCAATAATTTTGTAATTCACTGTGCTCTGCTTTTTTAACCAATATTAAATTTTCTTTCTTATAATCAGAGATAATTAATTAGAAAAAATAAAAAAAATTCCCTAAAGTTTTTCTCAAGTTCAGAGAAGTTTATTGTTTTTCAGTGTGGGATACATACATGTAAAATGGACCCAGAGTTCTCTTGAGTTCGTCTCTGTGATTAAGTTTGGGAGGAACCTTTTTGGCAGTTGAAGTGCAGTTTAGCTATTCCTCCAACAGTTAGATAGGTTCATGTGTTGTTTCTTTAAATTGGGTACTTTGTCTGCTTTTTTCAGGCACGTTAGAAATGGACTGCTGTATTCTGCTCTCAAACCTGCCTGTATTTAGGCTTCTTCCTTACCAACGATAACTGCACATAAGTGTGGAACAATGATCAAGACTTCTTTGCACTTACAAAAAAAAAAAAAATGGAGCATCCTATTATGTCATTAGGGAAAGATGACTTCCTTTGTAGATCAAGAAAATAATTGTACTAATTTTGTGAAATAGGTCCTTTATAGTAACTTCCCCTAAAAACATTTCCCCTTTGAAGCTGATGTTGTTATGAGTGAATGACTAAAGTTGCGTCTGGTTTGTGTACATACATTTGAGGACAAATTTCTTCTCATGGCTTGCTAGAAAGAATCCTGAAAGTTGAGCTTGGAGCAGCCTCTGTTTCATGTCTGTGCTTCATCGAGTTGTGAATTTCTACCATTATTCCGAGTTAATATCCTGTCTGTGAGTGTCAGCCTTGGTTAACTGATCCTGCTACATCGATAGCACGTAGGCCTTTGTTCTTTGACTTGGTCAGAGATGCAGAATGCAACAGCATATCCTGTGTATGCCTTTAGCTGTAGAAGAGAGCTGGCAGCTCAGCCATTTACTAGATCTTGTGTACATTCATTAACCTAAAGTTCTCCAGCACTGGCTCTTTGTTTATCTGCTTTAGGCATCCTTCCATGTATATACAAGAGATATGCACTGTTTTCTGACTTAGTGTTGGCTCTAACAGCTAGAATTGTTTCTTTCAGTATGAACCTCTTGTACCAGTGTCTGCCACTATTGAACTGATACTAGTAGAAGATGTAAAAGTGAACCCTACTGATGTCTGCATTTACAATCACCCTGACATACAGGTAAGGAATTACTCTGCAACTTTTTAAATTTAGAGAGGAAAACAAAAAAAAAAACCATGATATGTGTAAGGATACTGGGCTTAGCAATGTACTGGAGACGGTCTAATTTTAGGTGTTTTTCTGATTTTGCAGGCAGAACTTTTCATCAAAGAAGGTTCTGGGTATTTTTTCATTAATACCAGTGTTGCAAATGTTGTAAGAGTGGCTCATGAGGAAATGCAAGGTATTGCTTTGGTGAGTGAAGTACTATATTATTTTTATGGTTTCTTGGTGATTTGAGTATCGTTCTGCAGTTTCATTACTATTAGCAATTTTCTAGTACCTGTGGGTACTGACTCTTGCAGTCAGGCCTCAGGCAGGTGAGTGGTAGGCATAGGAAATGTTTTCACTAGAGCTGCGATAATGCATACACTGCATTCAAGATAAAAGGCAGCACCCATTACAATACTGCAGTAAAGTATTCCTGATGTCATAAAGACAAAATGAAAAACAATGTGGCAGAATTATTCAGAAGCATTATACAGAGATTAATTGCTTTCCATAATAATAATAATGGAATATTTGTTTTAGTCCAGTACTTCTGAAACCTTCAAATACTTCTTACAGCACTACTTCAGGGTATTTTGCTATCACAGCATTTCATCCTCAGTTTGTAAATAAATATCTATTAAAGAGTTAATTTCTCATCTCCCTATGAAGGTTTTGATGCGCTTTTCCACAAGAAGATGCAAATAAATTACAATTATGCTTGACTTGATCCAGGCTTAGGATGAGAGATGCATTTTACAGTGAACAACAATAAAGCTATATATTTGCATTGTAACTTTCATTATGCATGAGCTGTAAGTGTTGCAAGTTGGTTTAAAGAATGTTATTTGAAGTTGGGATATAATGATGATAAAGGTAGATTTTACTTATTGTTGAGGATATAGAAACTATTGGTGAAACCTTTTGGTTGTGTATAACTGCTGGAAGTATACAGTGGGAATGGTTTTCTAGCAAGGTCAAAGGCTCAGAGGTGAGGAAAAAATACAAGATGAGCTTTTTTGTACAGTATGCACTTTGTCAATTCTTAATAGTTTTTCAGTGAGATCTCCCTGATGGGTTTAGCAGTGCTTTTCCTGATGTACCCAAGATAATGTCAGAATAGAGTGGTGAACTTCAGCAGTGGAACAGTGCCAGCAAGATAGGCTTTGTGAAGTTCAAAACCAGATTTATTTTAACTACCTGCCAGATTAAAGGAGAGAAAACTTCACTTGTTAACACATTTTACAATAATTTAAAAAAAAAAACCAACCAGGCAAATAGACCCCCCAAACCACTGCACTTTAAAACTCCTAGTCCCACATGCTATGGCTGAGTTAAATCCCAGTATTGCCAATGGATTTTTTCTTTCTGTGCAAGCTAGCAGAATGCTCTGTGTAGAAAATCAGTGAATTCCAGTCAGTGCCACAACAGTGCCATGTCAGGTAGCAGTGGAACACAGCTGATACAGGATGGTGTGTGAGTAAACTATTCTGAGAAGCTTAGTACTGCTAGAGCAGTGATTCTCAGACTTTTTCATGAGGCTGCCAAGGATAAATCCTCTATCTCTTAGCTTCTTTGACACAGCCATTGGTAGCGTGGGTGAAGGATGACTAGAAGTACAGTGAAATACACTGTATACTAGGGAGCCACTGGCCACCTAATAGGAGATGACAGCAGGTAGCTAGGACAGGAGCAGTCTTCATAAGCTGTAGTAGCCTTGCTTTGCCTTTTGGCCATATGCAGTGAGAGACCAGAGAAAAGAAGCTACCAGCAGCCCTAACTGATCCCCCCCATTACATCTTCCTCCTTGTGGTCATGCTGGTTGCTGCCTGCTGGCCATATCACCTTCCCTCCTTTCCATGGCTTCGTGTTAATGTATTCCCCCAGCACCTGTATTAGCCACATGCTTTGGGAAGTGCTGCTGTTCTGAAAGGTGACATTTATTAAAACTTTATATTCCTTTCTATTTTGAGGCAAAAGTAAGAGTGATGCCCTGAAAGAACAAAATGTCAGCTCTTCCCACTGCTCTTTCTGCTGACTCCTGTCGTGCTCTCAAGAAATGCTGTGAATTACTTTAAATTCCTTTGAACTGGGGGGCCTGGCTGTCCACCACCCCTTGTTTCAGAGTTCAGAAGCCAGATGAGAACACAGAACAGGACACCAAACATCTGAGCTGTCTGGCCAAAGTGAAGGTGAAGAGAATAGTTGGGTTTGTCCCTAAGGTGTGTGGCAGGGTCAGGCAAATTGCAAAAGAAGTATAGAGATAGTGCAAGTAAGGTGCCTGTGTGTGGCCTTGAGAAAGTAAAGTGTGTGGAGACAACTTTGGGAAAGTGCCTAGTTCTGAGGGCTCATTGTGTGCAGAGGTTTGTTTCTTCATTGTTTGTCGCCCACTTTATTCTGAGAAGTGTAATGTGTACTTTGTTTGAAAAAATTAATAGTTGTATCCAAGAAACACCTGATTTTTCAGTTGTTCTCTTGGGAAGATCTACCACCGGATTTTAGCTATTCAGATTAAAAGCAGTAACTGTAAAGTGAATCTTCTGGAAAGCAAAACCAATGGCTTATAAGCATAGTTTCTGTTCTTGTTTTATTTTATTCCTAATAATTTTATTAGGAATTTTATTCCTAATAAATTTTATTTTTATTCCTAATAATCTGGTTTTTAAATCACAAGATAAGCTTCATTGCTCTGAATGATTTGTTGTGGGGGTTTTTGTTCCCCTGATGGCAGAAGGAGAATAACAGGATGCCAGTCTGCTTCTAGATGAAGATATGTTTATTCAATCACTGCCCATAGGCTATTTGCACTACCTCAATAGCATGATACTTTTTACATATGTTTTACAGCTTAACATTGCTTTGGTGGAAGAAACATCTGTGTCTAAAGCTTGGAAGCTTCAGCATCTGACTGTGTCTGCCCTGAAAGTGATAAAAATTTTATCCTGTGAAGGACGGACAAATGAAAATACGAAGTGTTGTAATAGTATTCTTTCTTGGCATTGCAGGTGCGGCCTTTGGTTCCGGGATCAGTGACTGTGATGATTCATGACTTGTGTTTGGCTTTCCCTGAACCAGCTAAAGCTGAAATTTATGTATCTGATATACAGGAACTGTATGTCCGAGTTGTTGACAAGGTTAGTGGCTTTGAATCCACCATCATTAGCTGCTCCGGATTGCCCTTATTCCCTGTGCTCATCATGAGCACGAGGGTGAGGCATGTACAGGATGATATGTTGTAGTGGTTAGGCCCCTCTGTTGCAGCAGGGTGACCTTAGAGAAATTGTTTGATCTTCCTGTGTTTCTGTTCCTCCCTCACAAGTTTATCCTTTAGATTATAAGCTTTTCAGAGTACCTGGTGTCTCTTACTTCGTGTTCTGTGTGACAGCAAGCTCAACTTTGGCATTTACACAGCATTAATTTATATGAACACGCTAATTTACAGTCCCTTTTGTGTGTGTATGAGAGCAAATCTTTTATCTTTTTCTTTTTTGAATGTTAGCAATTGGAGCTGTTAAGAGTTTTCATAGGAGTAGGTTTTGCCCCAAGGTCATTTTCTGTATGTCTTGTTTTAAAAACAAACAGAAAAAGTTCAACTCATTTTACTTGCCAGCTTGGGTGCATCTCAAAGAAAATAAGTGTTGGTATTTATGGATGTTTTAATTATGCCCTTGCCAGCTGAAAGACCCAAATTCATTTATTTAATTTGACACTAACCATTGCTGGCAGGGATTATTCTTTAAAATTAGTGCTAATCTAACCTTAGGGCTTTATCTCTAATACCATACTAAAAGTGTAATATAAAATGGAAATGTTTAGGCTAATAAATAAGAACAGTCTAAATGAAAAATGAGTGGATGTGACTGTGTTTCAGGTGGAGATTGGAAAAACGGTCAAAGCTTATGTCAGGGTTCTGGATGACTCTAAGAAACCTTTTCTGGCTAAATACTTCACTGTCATGGATCTGAAACTAAGGGCAGCATCTCAGATTGTTTCTCTTGTGTAAGTTAATTTTTTTTCATTAATCTGAAAATATGTTTATAGGTAGAATAAGAAAAAATATTAGTAAAGCTATTGTTTTGGAGGCATGGTAGTATGAATGAGGTTTCATTTATTTTTGTAACATAATTACCTGCTAAATGGTAAAAAATGGTTATTTCTTGGGAAATTGTGTAAGTTAATAGTCTAAATTTTGTTGACTGATGAATGAGACTGTATTTATATGCTCTAATACTTCATGGAGCCTTATGCATCTTGGAAGCAGTGACTTAGCAAATAATGTCAGGGGAAGAGCTCTAGTTGTCAAGACATACCTGTTAATCAAACTCATTCTGTCTGTTACTTAACCTTTCAGAAATGGGTAGGCTAAATCATCCTGCTGCCTCAGAGCTCCTTGTTTTCCAAGCTCTAAACACAGTGACTAAAATGACAGGAAAGGTTTTTTTGACTGTTGATTTTTAGTGTTGAGGTACTCAGTAAAAATCAGCCTGCACCATAGAGTAATGCTTGGCTGTATCCATCCCACTCCTGTAAATACTATTAAGGTGTATGATCAAGGCTTATGCCACTATTGTCTGGCAGAGTTTCAATCTGTACCAGCTAAGACTCTTGTTTCACTTTCATTTTGGGTATTTCATTTTGAGATAAAACACAAGATACAAAGAGCCATTTCATGAAGTTACATATAGAAATGTGATGACTTTCTTTTTGCTTAAGACGTAGTCACTTAGTCGTCTTGCTATGCAATAATTATGTCTTTGTATTTGTTATTTATATAATTTACCCAATTAACCTCTCTATTTTAATGTTTCTTTGCTGTAGCCCACTCAGTGAAGCACCTGATGACCATACTGCTGCTTTCCTAGTGCACGGGATGGCCATTGGCCAGACTAGTCTGATGGCAACTGTTGCTGACAAAAGAGGACAAAGAATCAACTCTGCTCCACAACAGATTGAGGTAAATAATTTTAGGTAGAATACATATGTAAACCATATCAATGTGGTGATAGCATAGGTACAGTATATTATCATTAGTTTATAGTATAGTAATTTATTTGCCAGAATAGCATGAACATGGGTGTTCCCATTTCTATTTTTAGGTCTTTCCTCCGTTTAGATTACTGCCAAGGAAAGTCACCCTAATTATTGGGGCTATGATTCAGGTAAGTCATCTTCTTACATATTTTCTTTATTTTGTAGTTTTTATTGAAAAATATATGTATATAACTTATTGGTTAGGAGTAGATAATCAACAGGTTGCCCAGAGAGGTGGTGGATGCCCCTTCCCTGGAGACGTTCAAGGCCAGGTTGGATGAGGCCCTGAGCAACCTGATCTAGTTGGGGGTGTCCCTGCTTCTTGCAGGGGGGTTGGACTAGATGACCTCTGGGAGTCCCTTCCAACTCTAGCTATTCTGTGATTCTATTCTGACTTAGCATTGTAGCTGCAAACACATTGGTTACTCCTCCTCTAGCAAGAATAATTTCTTTCTTGAGCCACCTTCCATTTTACCATGTTGCCAGATTAAAGGTTTTGTAAATATTTGTGTCAAGGGAGTGTCAGGTTTCCCAGTGATAAATACCAGCACAGCAATACTAAATCTGTCACCTGCATGAAATTAAGCACAGAGGGCTAGTTCTACAAACTGAAACGCAGAGCAGAGCTTATACTAAGGTGAAGAGAAAGTGAGGTATTTTTTTCTTACACTTTCTGGGCCTGATGTGGCATCAGTCTGACACAAAGTCACCGTCTGCTTTTGTGCTTGGCTGATGTATTTCCCAGTCTAATATCATGCAAGAACCAGTGTGCAGGAGAAATAAGGTCTGAGGTGCCCTGAGAAGAATCAGTCTTTTCTTACTGAAGATGTTGTAGTGCTGAGCAGGGAATGAGTATATCCTGTGACATTAACCAGAACAAATAACTGGATGGGTTAATTTTAGTTATTCTGTGTACTGTTAATTATAGATCACATCAGAAGGAGGCCCTCAACCTCAGTCCAACATCATTTTCTCCATCAGCAATGAGAAGATTGCATCAGTGAACAGCACTGGACTGGTCAGAGGAGTGGCGATTGGGAATGGCACAGTAACAGGAGTGGTGCATGCTGTTGATGCGGAGACAGGGAAGCTTGTCGTGGTGTCTCAGGTAATGTATGATGATGATGATGTTTGGGGCTGGAAGAAGCTCCCTTTAAGTCATGGCTTTGGCTCAAAATAGGCAAATGGGCTTTTTGCATTAGTAATGTTATCTTGTGCACTTGATTACTTGTTTCCTGAAGGAGATGAAAACCCCCCAGTGTTTCGTGTTCTCTGGCCTGTTAACTTAAGCATTTGCTAACATGGGCGTCACTTTCAACATATAGCTAAATCTTGTTTTACCTTAAAACACAGTTCTACTGATACCCAGGGAGATTTTATGAACAGTCTGATATTTTTAGAATTAATTAGTAAATCTATAAGAGCCCATCTGAAGAAACCTTTCTAAAACAGCAGAAGCTTGTCCTTGCCTGCATCACCTTATGGTTTAGCAGCATCCTATGTCAGTGGAAGTCACAAAGTAAATGTTGCCTAAGAAATGCTGCCTCAAGCTATAGGCAGACTGTATGGAAAGCTATTGGTTTGTGCTGTGCTCTGAAACCATCTATGATGTTGAAGCAATAAATCCCAGATATCCCTGATAGTTTCCTACCAGCTGAGCGAAGGGAGCTGCTGAGCAGGCCTTTAAGGGAGCACAAGCCCCTGGGGCTTGCATGAGCCTCATAACAGTACAACTTGGGCCATATCTCGTGGCTTTTCATTTGAGGTCAAGGCAGGACAACTGCTGTGCACCACAAAGGTCTGCTGTTGAAAGATGTCACCACAGGCCAAGAGGATAAAAAGTCACTTAATTTTTTTTTCTTATTTTTTTAAATATTTATATACTGTGCTTTGTTGTGTGGGGGCAGCCGTCTGCCCTGATGCTATGGCAGGAAGCACAATGAACTTGAAAGTGAAACCCACTGCCGGTGAAATCCAGGTCTGACCTTTTCTCCACAGTGTACAGTAGGAATAAAATCTATCAGGAATGTCAGGATATGTGTAAAGGAGACATCAGAATATTGTAGATATCCTTTTATTCTTTCTTGTCTCTTTTGACGCTTAACATTCTCACTTCCTTCTGATGCTCTCAATGTGTTTCTTTACCCTCTGGAATTATTCATCTCCTTCTCCTGGGGTCCCCTATGACCTGGTCCCTTGCTGTCTGTCACCTCTCATTGCCACTGTTCATGTCACCAGTAATTTTGATCAGAGCTTTTATTTTTAATTCAGGTGGCATTGTTAAATGCCTATCAATTTACAAAGTTAATGGTTTTGTAGTTTTTTACAGTCCTATTGAATTATGTCCATCTGTATTTTCTGTGATACGTCACATGCAAAACACATTGCAGTAGTGATTAAATAATGTCAAAACAATGAATAGATTCTGAAAGCAAAATCTAGTTCAGATTGTGCTTACAATGTCTTCCTTTCCTCCTTTCTAGGACAAAGTGGAAGTTGAAGTAGTACAGCTGACAGCTGTTAGAATTCGTGCACCGATTACACGAATGAAAACTGGCACCCAGGTTAGTTTATTTATGATTAGCTTTTATTGCCTTAAAATTTTGACCTGCAAACTGTGACAGTTCTGATTAGCTCATCTGATAAAACCACTGCCCTGGAAGTGGTGGCCTGCTCTGAGATGTGAATGTGCTCTCAGTGGAGATGCTCTGTAGTTGAACATATTAAAAGAGATATCAGGACAAGTTCACCTTGTACATCAGACTTAATTTCAGAAACTTTATCCTTGCTGAAGGAGCATCATTTAAGATGGAGAACAGTTGAAAATACCTGGGTTTGTGTTTATGTTATGTTGTCTTAATTTGGAGAGTTGGAAGGGGAAGGCTGATGTCCAGGACACAGCTGATCATCTAGACAAAGGCATAGAAAATATTAAGAATGGTGTCTTCTGCATGATACATCACAGAATCACAGAAAAGACCTTGAAGATCATTAAGTCCAACTGTACCTGTCCTCTCCTTGCAACATATACAGCAGCAAAATTGTGTTCTCCATAAGAAATATAATCTTTTGGTCATGGAATTTTGTGTTTAATTGTGTTTGCTCTGTGCAGGTTTGGCTAGCATCATAGAATTACCATGGAGTTGGTTTCTCTATTTCAGATGCCAGTTTATGTAATGGGCATCACCAGTAGTCAGACTCCTTTTTCATTTGGCAATGCAGTACCGGGGTTAACGTTCCATTGGTCTGTCACAAAGAGGGATATTCTGGATATCAAGACAAGACACAGTGAGGTAAATTGTGTATGTGTGCGTGTACTTGTATTTAAGTGTAAGGAAAAAGAAACTGCCACATAATGGGAACTGAGAAAATATTGTTCCTTCCTCTTAAAATCAAACAATTGTTAGTCTTCCATATTCTCTTTCTGCTGAATCTGTCAGCTCTTCTCCATGACTAAAATTTTAATCACTTTTTCTCCTGGCCAAGGCTTCTTTTCGGCTTCCTGCAAAATACAACTTTGCAATGGATGTTTATGGCAGAGTGAAGGGAAGAACAGGCCTGAAGGTTGTTGTGAAGGTCATTGATCCTGTAGCCAACCAATTTTATAACATGGCAAGAGAACTGTCTGATGAAATCCAAATTCAGGTATCATGATGTTACTCAGATTTAATGTTTTAATACATACTGAAGTGCTGAATTGAAGTCTGTGTTTGAAGTCAGGAATTTACAATGCATAGTAGTATTTCTGGCTTTGGTTAATCTTTGAGCCCTTCCTCTTGTTTGTATAATGTTCCACTATTTGGAAACATTGCAGTTGCCTGGGTTTTTTTGTAAGGTTTACACTGAACAGTCACATGCTGGCTTGATGCCTGAATGAAACTCAGGAATTAGATTTTGTTGTAGAGCACCTGAAACTGAAGGGTCTTGTGTCTAAGCAGTATTAGAGCTGTAAAAGAATTTAGGTGCTGTAGCTCCACTCTGCAGAATAACACTTCTCAGTTTTAGTGCCTACCTTACATGTTTGTGCAAGCATGTTAATCTGGGTCAAGAGTCAGTTTATGAAAGGAATCTCCTGCCATGCAATCACAGATTCCCAGACTGGTTTGGGTTAGAATGGTCTTCAGACTTCCCCAGTGTCACCCATGCCATAGGCAGGGGCACCCTCCACTAGCCCAGGTTGCCCCAACCCCCATCCAACCTGTCCCTGAACCCTGACAGGGATCCAAAGGCAGCCACAGCTTCTCTGGGAAACCTGTGCCAGTGTCCCCATCCTCTCTTGGAAGGATTTCTGCCTCCCAGCTCCTCTCCATCTACCCTCCTGCAGCTGAAGGCCATTGCCCTTGTCCTGTCCAGCCCTGTCCTTGTTATCAGTCCCTCTTCAGCTTTCCCAGAGCCCCTTGAGGGACTGGAAAGTTGCTTGAAGATTTCCCCAGAGCCTCCTCCTCTTCAGGCTGAACCACCCCAACTCTCTCAGCCTGCTCTCATTGGAGAGGTGCTCCAGCCCTCTGAGCATCTTTGTGGTTCATTGTTTTTTACTATATATATTCACAAGGGAAAAGGTGAAAAAAAATTATTTGGGACTCCTTTTGTTTTTGAAGGTGAAATAAATGACTCGCTGCACACAGCAGTAGACTAAAATGCCTTTTATTTTCTAGGTGTTTGAAAAACTTCATTTAGTCACTCCAGAAGTAGAAGCGGAGCACATCTTAATGTCACCAAACTCCTTTATTAAACTTCAGACAAACAGGTTAGTGATCAGTTTTCATACTGTTATTTGTGTCAGTAGTTTATGAAAAATGCAAAGCAATTCTGTTTGAAGTAAGCTGTTTCAGTCTTTTAAAAAGGATATAATACATAGCTGTTCTGGTGATTAATAGTATATTATCTGTACTCTTGGCTCTGTTGAATCTTATATTAGTTAGATTGTAGTTAGAAAATGAAATCAGTACATGGAACTTTTAGATCCTTATTTTAAAAGATGCTGAGCCAGTATCAGTAAGCAGTAGCCTGCTTCCACTATACTTTTTTATGACCTTCTATCAAGGTTTTATGGAATATACTCCTCTCTATTTCTTACACAGAGGCTATGACTAAATTTTGAGATTTAAATGTTCTTACAAATGAGACGTCCTTTCTACATAATCTGTTTTCAAAGACTGAGATTTCAGCCTCATTTCACGCCTGACATTGGGATTTTCTAGCATAAGAATGAGCAGCTACAGACAACAGGATGTATGTGGAGAGCGAGGCCTTAGGTGCACCTACTTTTTAAGAGGAGGGAGCTGTTAGCTTCACTGGAGCTCCAGTGACTGTACTCATTCAGCATTTGCCTTACAGGAAAGTCATAGGAGCTCTGACATTTTTAGTCACATAATAATGTGGTTTTACTATCTCTTCTGAGCAGCTTTCCAACTGATTAATTATTAAGTTACTAGATATCAGTTTGTACATTTCTTTGTTCCTTCGCTATCCAATGTTGGAGCCCATGTGTGAACTCTGCCACCAGAAGGGATTGCACCACTCCCAAGAAAAGTACAACTGAAACCCAGTTTTAATGCTCTTTCATAGTGTTTCTATGAAAATGGAGGAGCTTGGGAGGAAAAAAAGAAATAATTGACAGATCTCTTACAAGATGTGATAAGTGATACTTAGAAGTAGCTTATGTCTCAGAACACCCACTAATTAGTTTATGTATTTACATACTTTAATACGCAAATACCATGGTGAGAGCCATTACAAAAATTAACCTTGTCTACAAAGCCATTTCCTGGAAACTGATGAGATTCTCTTCATCACACCCCTGTCTCCTTCTAAAAAATGGCAGCAGAAGCTGCATGTTGTGTTGTCAGCTGGAATCACGTTTGCATCAGTGAACGGTGATGCTGCAGGGCAGTGGGTGGAAGATAGATTTCGATATATGCCTAAAGCCCAGATAAGGCTCCTTCCAAGAGCTTGAAGGAGAGCTTAAACTTCTCTTCCTTAGAATAAAACACAGGCTTTTATTGCAGAAACACACATATTCAATAGTACTATTTTAGATTTGCATAACATATTGGTGTAAATATGGTTTTACTCATTTATATCTTCGGTTTTATTTTGTTTGTTTTCTTAAGAGACCGAGTGGCTTCGCTGAGTTACCATGTCCTAGATGGACCAGATAAAATTCCTGTCGTAAAAATTGATGAGAGAGGTTTCCTTAACTCTGGATCTTTGACGGGATCATCAACAATTCAAGTGGTTTCACAAGAATCATTTGGAATCAACCAGACCATTATAGTTGCTGTTAAGGTAGTGTCGTCTCTCCCTTGTCGAAGTTTTCTGCTGGAAGTATATCTTTACTACTGCAACAGGGATGGTTCACTGCACAGTTTGTACCTCACTTAGGAAAAATGTGAAGTATACGAGTTAATAGTCAGATCTGAGGTTTTTTTAACAAAGTTTAGCGTACCAAACTAGATGAGTAAACATTAAATCCCAGCAAATGAGCTTTGGTACGTTTTACAGAAAGGCCTTTGTGTGCATGTGCCTTAGAACTTTTTAAAAAAAAATTGTCCAGAAATATCTCTTAGAAGGCTGATAAGTACAGAAGGTCAAAGATGTTGATATTTGCCTTTTTCACAAACTGCAGAATCTATATTTATGATATCATCTGAAGTAATGTCTATAAATGTAGCATCCGTTGCAAGGTACTGAAGCAGTACCTAGATTTTTAAGATATTAGAGCTGTAAATGTTTTGTGCCCCAACTTTTCATTTTCTCTGCTGTTTCCCAGCAGTTCAGCTTCTATGTGTAATGAGAATCTCTGTGGGAGAGGCCCTCTCATCAGATACAATAATTTAGCTGCCGTTGCCTGTATTTGGTGAGCTGGCAAGGAGCATATCCAAGGCTGCCCTGTGTGCCTAGGCCATGCTGAAGTGTGGATGCTTCAGGGAATGACAAACCTGTAGCAAAAACTCAGCAGTTTGTTTTCAGGCAAAATGAAACAACTTTTCCTTCACAAAACTTTGTTGATTGAATGCTGTTGTGTGAATTCTAATGTGTATCACCAGTTGGGTACTTAAGACATAAGGGACTGAATGCCCTTCATCTGTTCAGAAGTTCCTTGTGCCAAGAACTTTCTGTATCCCAGCAACATGAGCCTTGAGATACCCACTGCTCTGCTTCCTCTTGTACCTCTTTACTCAGTCAGCATCTTTCCTCTGTTCCAGCTGAAGGAGAAAGAAATACCACTGCATGCTGTCTTTAAATAATTTATAAGTTTAATGATTATGATCTCTGTGAAGTGGCTTGATGGTTTTTTGGGTTTTTTTTAAATTTAGTTTTGCTTTTTACCGTAATGTTCTGTAGGACAGCATTGTTGATCTGTGCTCCAGGGTGGAGAATGAAAAAAGAAACAGTGGATTCAAGTAACTAATTCCACTCTTGCTGTTAGGTGGTGGCAGCAAATTTTTACCACTCTGTTCTAGGTGACCTTGTTTCTTCCCTTCACTGCTGGATGCAGTGAGTGAAAGTTGTCTAATGAGTCTGGGGTTGGCTCAGATGACATTCAGTCAGCATCTAGTGGTACTGGAGTTCAGTCCCTTTTGTACATTCTTCCCGTACACAGTTAGGATATCACACAACTGTCGAGTCAGTGCACTATGATATTAAGCTTGTGAGCTCTTTGTTGTTGGGACCATCTCAGTTCAGGATCTTGTACAAATGATTTGTTTTCCTGTACTTATTAGGACCATACTGCTTTTATGAAAAAGATATTTTTAGCCTCTAGGTAACTTTGTGATGTAATGGTGCTGCTCCCAACTTTAATTTATGGATGAAGAATTGAGTGTGAGTGGCTTTGCTGAAGGTCATGTAGAAAGACTTGTGACAGAGCAGATGTGTTGTGTCATTCTAAGGCAGAGTGCTCTCCTTCACACTGTCCTTCCTTTCCTAAGTTCTTGTTTTGTTTGTTTATAGCCATACACAATTAAGACCCAAATTGCCGCAGCAGCATGACTTAACACCGAGACCTTCAACTTTGCTCAAAAAAAAGACTTATATAAGGCAAGGAGGACAGTGAAAGGAGGGGCAGTATACTTTGCATGGAAACAAGCTAAGCACTTGCCTGTACCAGTTGCGCTCAACTGGATTTTTTTTTAAAAAGAGATACTTTAACAGTAAATAACTGCATTCATCAATATTAAATTTAGCAGTTGTCCCTAGTGTAATGGTTTCTGAGATTTTAAAGTAAAGCAAGCTTGAAAATCTGTCAGGGAAATGGTGTTTTTCTCAGTTTATAACCTCAGCTAGTTGGGCAGATGACTCTATATGCTGCTATTTTAACTGATTATATCAGCCTATGGAGTAGACAGTTGTATATACTGATATTCTATGCACTTTTTTTGCCCAAACTCACCAAACATTATATGTGCTTGAGGCCAAATTTGTTGAAATTTAAAAAGGAAAGGACATGTATGTTTTCAGGTTGCAGAGTGCTACAATTTAGCATAGCCTCTTAGGTCAGAAAAAAAAAGATTTTCCTACAAGATAAGCTTGAGGGTTTCTTTTGAAGTAGTTTTCTGTATATATTAGGGGGTTTGCCTTTTCTATCCTTCCATTATTTATTTACCAACAGCTGCAACAAAAAGAACAGATATAGTTCTTTTTTTTGTTGGGTAATTTTGCTAGTTAACCTAGATAATAGTTAATCATAATAGCGATAGGTTATATAAAAACCCAACCAAAATGTCTGTGAAGTGTTTGTCTTTAGACAAACTTCCTTCATTGGAGTCTTACTTCAAAAATCATGGCTGGGGCTGTACACATGCAGACTTTTCTAAAGAGGTGGGAGCAGAAGTCCCTAACTGCTGTTTTGGAGGAGAAGCATATAGGCAACAAAATGCAGCTGCTGACCAGTCAGGATTTCAGACACCAGTCCTGTCTGCTTTTATCTGCTGCACTTGGCTTCTGTCAGCTCATGCCCTGGAGCAGCCAGCAGTACCAGGGTGAGCATGTCCAGTGTGGGTCAAAAAAGCCACCCCAGCACAGAGCTTGCAAGAGGCTTTGGGAGCTCTGTGGCCAAGATGCTGCAGGCCTGTTGGAGGGGAAGCAGTGTCTGTGATGATGTTTGACAAGGATCACTAGGGAACAGCTTTCAAACTATCATTAGTGTTGCCTCTCCTGGGAAAAGCTTTGCTCAGACTAAGGCTGTTAGCAACAGCCTGTATTGTCTTGGCTGTCACACCTAGCACAAGGGAACTGGGAAACAGTGACTGTCTCATCCCCTTAAGTACATCATGAGGTACTCCTGTTCCAGTAACTGGGGAATGAATTATGCTTTTATTTCAAGAATTACTGGGTGGAAGTCTAGAGGTAACTTGTTCTCTTCCATATCCAAGCATTCTTAAGCAGTTTTAATTTATGGGATAATAATGTAGTTTCTGAAGTCAGTGATGTGCATTGCTGCATCATTATTGTTTGCTTCAATTCCCAGTGCTGTTCAAGAATACCACTAAGAGATATCTGATGGGGAGACAGAGAAGAAGACAGAGCCAGGCTCATCTCAGTTGTGCTCAATGAGAGGGCATGAGGAACAGACACAAATTGAAAAACATGAAATTCTGTCTGAACATAGAACAGCACAGTTTTTACTGTGGTGGCTGCTGAACACTGTCACAGATTGCTTAGAAAGATTGTGGATCCTCCATGCTCAAGGCCTTAACACCACATCATCCAGGCAACCGGCTTGAGGGGAGATCTGGATGAGGCCTTCTCCAGAGGCTCCCTTCAACCTCAGCTCTCTGTGCTTCTGTGATATACATGTACCGATAACAAATGTGTCGTGTCTCAGCACTGTCGTATGGATAAATATATAGCCAGGTGTTCATAAAGGAAGCTTTCCATATCTGCATAAGAGCTCTTATTACACAGTAATAAGATTACTATTTCTATAGAGGCACTCGGAAAAAGTAATTTGATTTTGCTTTTCACTGCTGATGTCTTTACAGGTATACCCCATCTCATACCTAAGAATGTCCATGAGTCCTATTCTGCACACACAAAACAAAGAGGCATTACTGGCTCTTCCCCTGGGTGTGACACTGACGTTTACAGTCCATTTTCATGATAACTCTGGAGACACTTTTCATTCACATAATTCTGCACTCAACGTTGCAACAAACAGGTAGGTATCTGTCATGGGTGTTAATTGGAGAGAACACAATAGGCCAAATACACATAGCCCAGGCACAGCAAGGCACAGAGATTGCTCTGTAGATATCAAGTGAAGATACAGCTTGCACTGGGGTTAGCAAAGAAAGGATTTTGTCTCTGAGTTGTTCAGAGGCACCACAGCAGAAAGAAGAGTTGCAATCGATATTCTTTAGCAAATGGAAAGTTGTCCAGATAAGCATGATCCTTACTGGGGCCTGCTGGGGTGCATTTCTGCATTCAGACACTCTGAATCATCAGATGGCATACATCAGTGGCCTATATAAACAATTGATCTTATTAGTGCTTGCCTCATCTTGCTTCTTTTCTCCTAGTGGTTTGTTACGCTGACTCGCTTCAGTCTTACATAAGATGGTGAATGTTCTGGGTCATGGGCTGTCTCTTCAGATACACTCATACAGGCCTTGCACAGCAGCGCCAGGCCTCCAAAGGCCTTTTGGTCTCTGCCTCAAAGAGTACTCGATAGTGTAAAACAGCCTTCTCTGGTCATTAGTGGAATCACTAATTCCACTGTGTAACATTGCTTGTTTTCTGCAGAGCACCTTGTAGTTACAACACAGTGATCATGATTAAATGAGGGTGGAAACCAAGGAGGTTGAATGCAAGATTTTCCTCTTTCTCATGCCTAAACCATCAGCAGAATTTTCTGTATTTTGCAGAGGTCCCTGAGTTAACATTCCCTAGCTTCCAAACCAGATGTGATTGAGCTGCTTCTGCACAGGGCTAATTATAGGCTGGAGAGAGTGAAGTGCTGCGCATGAACCTCAGGTGCAGCACTGTGGTGACCCAGCTCTGCAGCTGTCAAGACTGTCTCTGTGTGGTGCTGCCAGGGTGGCAAGTCTCTGTGCTGGGTGCACTTAGAGCGCCCTGTGTCAGTGCATTTGGGAATGCTGTGTTTTAGGAAGTAGGAGGACATGGAATCAAACTTTAGCTTTGTAAAGCCATGTTTGGAAAGCTGCATATTGGTGTTTAAATTTCTTTGCTGCTTAACTCCCTGAGAAAAGATACAGATTGCTTCATTCTAATGTTCTACTGTTCTTAAAATCAGGGAATAGTTCCCATAGATAGTTATGATCTAAGTATTTCTTCAACATAACGATGTGAGAACTGAAATTTGCTTCAGTAGCACTTAAATCACTTTGATATTTTCCTTATTTTGTCAGACTGCATTAGAAGATAACCATTGCTGAAAACACCAAGTCAGCCATGTAGAAAGAGTTCAATGCCTACCTACGAAGTATGGTAGAGATAATGACATTAGCAAACTTACCTTGATATAAAAGCTTTTTTTGTTGTTGTTGTTTTTTTGGGTTTGTGGGTTTTTTTTTTTTGTTTTGTTTTTTTTTTAAATCTGCAGAGATGACTTTGTGCAAATTGGAAAAGGAGCCACAAACAACACATTTGTGATCCGGACTGTAAATGTAGGTTTGACCTTGCTGAAAGTCTGGGATGCGGGACACAGTGGGATTGCGGACTATGTCCCTCTCCCTGTGCAACACGCCATTTTTCCCGAACTCGTCGATGTGGTGATAGGCGATGTCCTCTGTTTGAGTACTTCACTGATAAACCAGGAAGGTGAGCGGCACTTCAGTTGCTGTGTTTTTTGCAGCTATATAATTTGACATCAGTATGACACTTTCTCATTCTCAGGAAAACTAAATGCATAATTTATGATGTTTGTTCAGAATCATATGTCACTGTTCTTGTTAATGATAAAAATAGGTTTGATCAACTCCTCTAATTTTAATTGTACCGTGCAATATGCTGCTTGTATTGAAATCATGTGTATCAGACTGCAGGCATTTCCATTCTGTTAGCTCGAAAGGCTTGTTTTATGGGAATGATCTAGAGTCAGAACTGTCCAACTTTCATTCACTGTATTTGATTCATAGTATTAATGGGCTTTTTTCAGAGCAACTGCAGTCAGGTTGGGGTTGGGCTGCCAGTCTTTTACCACGTGAGATCCTAGAATCAAGTTTCTGTAAACTAGGAAGTGTGTGTACAAAGTAATATTGTGCTGCCAAAGCTACCTAGATAGAGATGTCTGCGTGACAGCAAAATGTTTCCATTAGCATCAGTGTGTTGAACAGTGTCCAAATGGTGTATCTTCTCAGGCCTGCCAGGCGTGTGGAGCTCCTCAAGTAGTGTTCTTCAGGTTGACTCCAAGACTGGCGTAGCAGTAGCGAGGGATTCTGGCGTTGTCACTGTCTATTACGAGATTCCTGGGTTACTTAAAACATACAGAGAGGTGAGGCACAGTTAAATCCTACCAGAACTGCTGAATTTTGTTTGCTTCAGGAATGTATTCTGTGATTTTGGGGGGGTTGTTACAAATATTTTAAAATATGTTATTTTAAAAGGAAAAAGTGTTAGAAATGCAACTGCTCGAAACTTTTTGGTATGTGTCTAATCATTTATGCTAAATTATCCTCCTTAATGTCATAGTTTTACTTTTGGCCTGTGCTGTCCTTAGATTGTGCATTTTGGTTACTTTCCTTGACTAACTGGTTGCCAGAAGCTAAAAAATGTTGAGTATGTCTGCTTTTAGGGATGAATTCTCACTGCAGGATGAGAAGCCAGCAAGAAATTCCTAAAGTGTTGCACCGTATTACTATGCATCACAGATCGCAGCTACTCAATTAAATTATTTTGTTTATCTACAGTGCAGTCGTACTGTTGACACAATTCACTGTAGTAGCTAACATAAGCACTAAACACTCTTTTAAAATTAAACATAGAGCTTCATGTCTATGAACTTGAAAGGCAGTTTGCAAAATTAGAAAAGTGTAGGGTTTCTTAGAGAGCAACATAGCCTCCTGGAGCCTTCTGTTAGACATACGAGGATGTTCGCTTTTCACAGTCAGTCCAGTCTGGTTTTGCCTTAATTCTCGTTTGCTACCAAAAACTGTTTTAACACTGTGCTCCATCCTTTTTTCAGATACTGATTAATATACCTCTGAGAACTACAGCAATGTATGTAAGTGGAGTGAAAACAGGCTTACAAGGAGTTGCACCCTCAAAAGTAATAGTTTCAATTGGGGAAAGAAATACAAATTTGAAAGGTAAGATGTATAAAGATAATTTTTTTTCCCACATTGTTTATTGAATATTTGTATATTCATGATAGGTAGTTTTGGTTTGGGATTTGGATTTTTTATTAAAGGTCTGTGAAGCTGGAGTAGCAAGATCTCTATGAGCTTCTAGTGCCCTTCTGGAATCCCAAGAGCTCTGGAAAACTTGTAGGGCACTATTAAGATTTCACAACTAATAAAATTGATAGATAATTAAATTGCCTATTAAGTATTTTTGATACTATCAAAAATAAAAATCAGCTGATTGTTTGCTCATAGGTTTAATACCAACTGCCTTCTGAAGTTACTGGTTTTTCTTCCTGAGCTTGTCTAAAGTAGGTGCCATCCTTAAATATATTGCAGGAATTATAAGCAATTGGAGTCAATACAAAGATTAAGCACCGTATTGTGTATTCTGTTTAATAAGTTGCATTTTGGTTGACTGTAATTTCTTTGGTTTTTTAATTAATATTTGTTCAAAGAGTGGTTTATTGNCCCCGCTCAACATATAAAACATTCATTTGCTGTCTCTTTTGGGACTAGACCTGAGAAGACAGCTGTCTGTGATTTCCAGCTATTTTAAGATCATCCTAACCTAGTGAAACTGTTTCAGAAGGTGGCAGAGTAACCTGATATTTCAAGCCATGTTTTGGCTTTCAATTAATGAATTTTTTTTTTTCTAATCAATTAATTAGAGATTATATTTTCTTCCCTCAGGGGAGTGTTTGCCTGCTCAGATTGAAGCCATTGCTGATTTACAGCCGCAGTCCGTTATCAGTTGCCATCTAGATTTCAAAAACGAAGCGTTTGACTTCCTGACACGTGATATTTTTACAGCAGAACCTGGGTTCGATGTCGCTTCAGGTAAGATGAGGCAAGAAGCCACACTCCAGGGAGGCGTTCTCTGTTGCATTCTGCTGTGCTTTAACCCAAACATCCTTCAAGCCAGCAGATTTAACTCTGTTTAACAGATTTACTCTATTTAACTAGTGTTTTCTGGCTGTGACAAAAACATTTCAGAAGAAGACAGAAATCGGTGGCAGTCCCTTCAATATGTTTTTCAGAGCTGTAGCATAGTCACTTAAGAAGAAACTCAGAAGCTTTATTTTACTTGGCAAAGTGGGGGATGACATAACAAACTCTGCATCTTCTGACCAGAAAGTTAGGTCCTAGTTGTGTACATTAGTACTTGTTTATTTGTAGGAATGCAGGCAGCACAAAATAGTGTATGATGTCTACATTCTACAATACTATCACTTCAATCTCCAGGAACCAAGGTCACGTTTTCTAGAGCTAGCAGATGCTATCCTTTACTCCAGCTGAACTGTACAGTTTTAAATCTAGTAGAAAACTAGATTGCTTTGTGTGTATAACAATTTAGAGAAAAATATCAGTCCCTGTGTTTGTTAAACTATGGAAGCAAAACACTTCCTCCTTAAGCTGATCCAAATAAGCACTCAGGTGACAAATATGCCAAGCTTGGGTATCTCTGCAGCTGCATAAACATCTTGTGGATCTCTGGCGTTTTCTTGCCAAACAGCAGTGCCTTTACCCTACACTTAGTTGCAGTGGAATTTAAGATTGGGGATAAGAGAAACAATCATGATTTTTAACTTCTGTGTACTGAGGATCTCTTGATTTCACCAAATTATTCTCTAGAGAGAAATATTCTTTGTGTTTGATGCTGGTCTTTGAAAAGCACTGCCACAGTAGGTATTGTAGTATAACTGACCTCAGTGATAAAAATAAGGGAAACAGTGCACATATGACAATATAGTAAAAGTAATACATCTTGAATTCTTTGTTTTCTGCGATTTAAAAATTTCTGAAATTTATCAAGCTTTCAAATTTCCCTGGACACCTGCAGTGCTGTAATTTCTTAAGAAAGGTAGAGTTCTTGCATATCCCCAAAACAATGTGAACTGACATTTTCAGGGAGGGGAAACTACCAGGTACCATCAAAATGGAAATATAATTGTGGAAGTCTCCAAAATGTGCTTGTGTTTCATAGCTATAACATGATTTTAAAAAGAATGAGAACACCATGGACTGTATGAAAATAACATATCACTTAGGTTGGTCCCTGTACCCATTGTGTATACACTGTTATACTTTGCATAATAGTGGCTGCTTCTGTTATTCACAAGGGAAAGAAAATAACGAGAAAACACTTGCTAGGAGAAACCTAGCAAGTTCTGCATGTTATTTAGCTTTGTGTCTTCCATATGGGGGAAAACTTATTAGTATCTTTATTGCTAATAATAGACAAAGATACCACAAGAGGCTAGAAACGTGGTGAAAATCTAACCTCTAAACAAGTTTTTATAAATAATGAACCCTTTCTCCACAGAATTGAGGATGGTGATAATTACTGGCTAAAACTGTAACAACAGATGAAGAGAATAAATACGAAATAGGATGTTAAGTTTTGCTTTCAGTAAAGCCTTTCTGTCAATATTAGCATGTTGCATTCAAAGTGGAATTGAGTCTCACTGGCATATTGAAGTAAAATGTGACTTGAAACTGCTATTTTAATGTTTTTATCATGATATTTAGTTTGGGCTAAGAAGTAGCTTCCATAGGTGTAGTAGTCCTGTGATTCTGATGCTTGGATCCATTATGCTTGGGCACACCCTGTCCCATTCACCGATGCATTCATGATCCTGCTTTTGGTTGAATTTTACCATCATTTTTAGCTCTTCTCTAATGATGTCACAGAAATCTCACTTTGCATGGGGAAAAAAAACACCTAACATATGAAGATGAGCAATTAACAGTCAAACTGCTTTTGTTTCTGTAGGACATTACACCTGTTCCATCACAATGCACAGGCTCACTGACAAGCAGATGAAGCATGTCAGCGTGAGTAAAACTGCACTCAGAGTTACAGCTTCAATCCAAGGCAGCCACTTCTCTGGGGAGCAAATCAGCGCTGAGGTGCCATTCAACCCTGGGTTTTATGCTGACCAAACGGAAATGCTTTTAAGTAATCATTACTCAAGCTCTGATGTGAAAATATTTGGTGCTACTGAAATTCTTGATACCCTGGAGGTAAGTGTGGAAAGTAACACAGAGCAGTTGAAAACATTTTGAACGTGCAACTTTCTAATTGAAGGCACTCTGTGCTACCTTTTTCATGTCAAGATTTTTTTGAGATGACTTGGAAATTCTTTACCTTGGAATGTGTTCCTCCTCACTCTTCTTTTGGGGTGGTAGAAATGTGTTGGGCTCACCTAAGCACTAGGTGGGATGTGTTTAGCCAGCTCTACAGGGTGGGCAAGTGGAAAATGTGACAGATATCTAGTGGCAGGGATAGGCTAGCCCCTTGTTTGGCTGCCTGTGGTTCACACAGCCCTTCAAGGAATGCTTTGATTTTATTTTTTTTNTTTTTTTTTTTTTTTTGCCTGTACAGGGTCAGCCCAGATGCTCAGCAACAGCAGTTTCTAGGGCAACCTTAGCAGTAATCACAGGTGAAGTGCTGCTGGTGTCAGTGCATGTTACAGCCACAGCCAGCCTCTGCTGAGGGGAGGGTTGCTCTGTGTTTCTGTGGTGGAATAATGTGGTTCTGACATGTGGCCAGGCAGGAGGTGATGTGCTGTGCTTTCTCAAACACTATGTTTCAGGTTGGTTTTATTTTTCCTCGGCAGGTGAAATGTGGGTCACCAACAGTGAAGGTATTTGAGAAAGAGAAATTCTACGGGCTGCCTAGTTATGTAGTCTACAACGTTAGTCTGTCTGATCCAAGAGTTTCAAGTCAAGAAACCATATCAACCACTCTGACCATCTCAAGTCCCATGACTGACCAGTCAATTACTATTCCAGTAACAGTGATTTACTTGACTGACAAAACCAGCATGCCAGTGAGACGTAAGTTTCTCTCTCAACATCATATACCAGAATAAACTTCTAAATTCCATTAATTTTCATGAGGTTATAAAATTTGGTGTGCTAAAATGTGAGCTGGCAACTAGCGTTATCACTGACTTGACTGCGATTGCTCATTATGACTGAAGCTGAAGGTATTTTCCTCTTCGATCAGTCCAAAGTACTCTGAAGTTGGCATAAGGGTCCCAGTGCTGAAGTATCTGAAAGTAATTGGTTTGGCTCTGTTTTTATTTACTCTGTTGTTATTTTGAAAACACATTAGCATTTTGGGGCTGAGAAAGTAAAGAACATGCTTAAGATATTGTTTATCAGTCTCTTAGGTTGTTATTGGCAAAGTTAGATAGCGGCATTGGAAATCATCACTAGAACTGAAGTTGTATTGGCAGAGTTGATTACACATACTTGCTATAAATAAAAGACTTATTTTGGCTATTTCAGTTTGAGTTAAGAACTGTTAACTCTTAAAGCAGATTGGAGGAGATGCTCTTTTAATTCTGTATTGTTTCTTCTTAATCAATTCTGCAGATGGAGCCAGTCTATTCCAGAACTTCCTTGATTCTTTCCAAGTAATGATCTTCACGCTTTTTGCACTATTAACAGGAACAGCTGTTATCATTATAGGTAAGAGAATGAAAGATTGCAGGTGGGGTTTTTTCCATAACTTACTAGAATATATTAGCTATAACATATAAAGGAATAATTTCCATTTGAAATAATTTTCTTGTTTGTGTGGTGGTGTTTTTTATGATGTTTTGCAGCCTATTATGCAGCTTTCTCCTCGAAAGAACAGCACATTCACCCAGCGTTTATCCCAAGGACTCCTCCTCACCACAGCCATAACAGTAAGCAGCTGTTACCCGGTTATAAATGAATTAATTGATTAGCCCAGCTATTGCATGGGAGTTGAATGTGGGGAGATATGACTATGAGGCAGTCTGTGTACTGGATGATATTGCAACAAACACTGTGCTGGTTCCTAGGAAACCTGTTCCTCCCCCCCTGCTCCCCAGCCTCACCTTTTATCCATTGGTAATTCCTTTAAAACTCTTGGCCAGCTTCAGCCAAGTCTACAAACCACCAGATGGGAATGGGGACAGATCCACCATTTTTCTGCTACTGAGGGAGAAGAAGTAAAGTAGAGCTCAGCTGCTGATACACCATGTTTATGTGCCTTCAAATGAGGGGCAGCATGTCCTGCATCCCTTGTGCTGCCCACGTGCTGTGAGCTGCTGTCAGCTGTGGCTATTGTAAGGACAGGGAAGGACAAGGGTTAGGACACAAAGGACACAAGTCCATGGAAGACTCTGTTCTGTTGCTCAGGGAACAGTTTATTCCTTCACTGCAGGTGTGTTGCATTTTTGGACATTGTATTTATTCCCTGTTTTACCTGTTTGCATTGTTGCAGAATCAGACTCTCAGAAATAAGCAAAAAACGCTCATTTGCTTGGAAGGTCTGTAATCAACAGTGGCTAATAAAACAAAGTTCACCTTACCATAAACGTATTTATGGTGCTGCAGGCCTCTTCATAAACTGACAATAAGGCAAATTCAAACTGAAGTTATTTGCCAAGCTGAAATGTGTTGTGTCCCCATCAGAAGACTTAATTCTTTAATTGACAGTCCTTAATAGGAAGACCTGCAAAATTTTGATACTTAGAGGATGTCTTTTAAACACCAATAAGCTAAAAGAGCTATTTCACTTTGAATGGATCATTACACTAATTAGCCAGGTGTTTCAGCAGATGATCAACAGCAGTTATTTGTGTCTTACTTCTTTCTTCATGCCTGAGTATGATTGGTTGGTACTTATTTATCCTTTTCCCCTGTGTTTCAGGTTTCTCTGTGTCACCTGCGCTTTCCTTCAGTCCTCAGTCCTCAAGCAGGAAAACAAGCCCATCATCCAGGCTTTGGAGCACTGATTATAGCCCACGTTAGAGACAGGAGGACTGGACTCATCTTCATGCACTAGAAAAGAATTTTTAAAGAAACAAATCAGTGCCTTTAACAATAGCAAATTTAAGAACTTCCACAGCTTTGATGTAATTCAAGTCATCTCTTGAATGTAACTACATTCATAATTTATTTTTTTTTATTTAGAGACCTTTTAATTTTATTTTTTTTATATCAGCGCTTCAGTTCTCTCAAATTTATTTTATCTGCTGTTATATGCTTTGTTGACAAGGATGGCTGGACAAAAAGCAGTGTTTTGCTAAGCTACTTTCTTGCACTCTTCAAGCTACTAGAAGCTATGCCTAAGTGATAGCGATAAAATGCATTTACTTTTCATAAAAAAATTAACTTTCTTTTTAATGAACTTTTTTAAAAAAAGGGAAATTGAAAAACAGGTCAAATATGAGCCAAAAATATGATGGATTGTGTATTTCAAAGAACTAGTTTTTTATTTTGAGTTCTAAAGACTCAGGAATGTATTGCACTGATAAGCGTTCTTAAGTTTAGCCTTACAATGTGAAGCATCACCGCAGTTTGCTGTTTTAACATTAGGAATGTTGGAACAACTGTGAGTAATTTGGAAGGGTTTTACAACAACAACAAAGAAAAGTATAACTGTCTTAGTTCCTTTGGGTACAACTGCAGTATTCCTCTCTCGTTACTGTAAGCACTTTTTGGACAGGGAATGTGAAAGCATGTGCCTTCTAAGAAGACCTTTCTTCTGCTAGTAAATATTTTTAATTGAAGGCAATTTGTCTTACCTGTGTTCTGATATAATAAATTTAGGTAGGTCATTTCACTGTAGAATACCTCAGTAGAAACTGAGCCTCCTTGGATTACCAAAAGTCACCCAGTGCACTGAGAAGTGAGTGGCTTATGTCACACTTGGTTCAGTTTGTCTGTGATACAGTCAGGATCCGCGTTTAACTGTACAGTAAAATGTTACCACTCTGACCAGGCTCTGGAATATTTGCACCATAATATCTGACTAATAAAGTGCTTGTTTGTAAGTCTGTAAAATGCAGTGTAGCATTTAATTGCATAAGTATTAATGGTAGGGGAGGGGCTTCGTTGTCTTTCTGGTTTTCTTCTTGACAGGTGAAGACACACAGATATAAAATGCACAATTCTGGCCACATCAGAAAGCACTCTGCAAACCAGGCAGTCCATTGCTCTCTGCTCAGATGTATTTTGCTTTCTAAACAAGCTGGCACTAAGGTATGCTGTCTGGAACCTTTTTTCAAATTAGTTTTAGATGAGAAGAAACACTTGGTTCCAATTCTTAGTCCTAAAGTACTTCACTGAACATAGTGGGGGTGGGAAGTATCTCATCTGAAATCCTGTATTTTGAGGATTATAATCACAGTGTCTTGTAATCCATAAACATATCTTGCAGCCAATAGATAAGGGTTTTCCAGGCTCTTCACAGTGTTGGCCAGTGATAGGACAAGGGAGCAAGATGGAACATAGGAAGTTCCACGTGAATGTAAAGAAAAACTTTTTCACTGTGAGGGTGATAGATCACTGGAACAGACTGCCCAGAGAGGTTGTGGAATCTCCTGTGGAGACATTCAAGATCAATCTGGACATGTTCTTGTGTGTTTTAATATGGGTGATCCTGCTCTGGCACTGGAGTTGGACTAGGTGATCTTTCAAGGTCCCTTCCAACTCCTAACGTTCTGTCATTTGAGTAAGGCTTTTGATACTGTATCTCACAGTATCTTGCTGGATATTTTGTCCAGCTAACAACTAGACAAAGCCATAATTCATTGGGTGGACAATTGGCTGAAGAGTTAGGCCCATAAGATAGTCGTGAATGGGGTGACATCTGGTTGGCACCCAGTACCTAGTGGCATTCCTCAGGGCTCCATTTGAGTTTTCTTAACATTTTCACAAATGATGTGGAGACAAGACTAGAAGGTGTCTTCAGTAAGTTTTCAGATGACACCAAATTGGGACAAGTTGTTGACTCCAATAAGCCTGGAGAGGCCTTGCAGAGAGACATGGACAGACCAGAGAGCAGGACAATTACCAACAGTAAGAAGTTCAACAATGGCAAGTGATGGATTCTGCAACATGGAAGGGGCAACCCTGGCTACTCTACACAGACATGTGGGATCAGATTCTGGAGGCTGGCCAAGCTGAGAGATATTTGGGGGTTTTGGTCAAAAGCAAGTTAGACATGAGCCAGCAGTGTGCCCAGGCAGCCAGGAGAGCCAACTGTATCCTGGGGCGCATCAAGCACGGCACGGCCAGGCAGTCCAGGGAGGTGACTGTCTGGCTCTACACTGCACTTGGGGTGGCCTCACCTTGAGTTCTGTTTGCAGTTTTGGGCACAACAGTGCAAAAGGGACACAAAAATACTGGCGTGTCCAGAGGTGGACAAGGAGAATGGTGAAGGGTCTGGAGGGGAAGTCTCATGAGGAGAGCCTGAAGTCCCTTGTTTTGTTCAGCCTGAAGAAAAGGAGGCTGAGGGGAATCCTCATCATGGTCTGTGGCTTCCTGATGGGGGGGGAGCGAAGGGGCTGGTGGGGATCTCTTCTCTTTGGTGACCAGTGACACAACCCAAGGGAGCAGTATGAAGCTGTGATGAGGGAGGTTTGGGCTGGACATTAGGAAGAGGCTCTTTACTGAGAGGGTGGTTGGGCACTGGAACAGGCTCCCCAGGGAAGTGGTCACAGCACCGAGCTGGACTGAGGTCAAGAAGTGTCTGGACAATGCGCTCAGTCCCATGCTCTGACTTGGCTGGTCCTGTGTGGAGCCAGGAGTTGGACTTGATGGTCCTTATGGGTCCCTTCCAGCTCAGGAGAGTGTGATCCTTTGATAGCTGTGTGGGCAGATGGAGGGATGGAGTACAGACACAGGCTGTGACACGCTTTTCAGGCTGTATTGCAGCAAAGCAATACTGTTGTATGTTATTGTATTGAGTCCTGTGTAACTTACTGTCTGGGTTTGGAGCAGCTGTGCCTTATATGCTAGCACCACTTAAAACTGGCAATTTGGATGTAAATAATCACCCTTTGTTATCTTTATTATTTGATCAAGTTTTATAAGTTTCCTTTAATAGACTGTTGTTGAACTTTCTTGTATTTTGCCTGTTCTGAATCTAGCATTGTATTGGTTGTCCTTCACTTCCTGCAGCCCCTCAGTATTTGCAGTCATGATTTTCACATCGATAATTTTCACTTTGCCAGCAACATAATGGTTGTAAGTACTTTGACTACTTTTCATCCCATATTTGTTGTGAGAGGCTTTCCTTGGTTTTCATTAAGCACCTTTGGTTCCTGCTGAAGTCAGTGGTGGCTGAAGAAGCAGCTCCTTATTTTCCAGGTTTGTTCAGATTTCCCACTTTGTTCATTTGGGGTTTTAAGGCAAGATGTAACTTGTTTTTATCCACGTCCTTCCAGAGAGAAATGAAGGCTATGACTATCTCAGCACTTCAGAAATGCTTACAGGAAAGGTTTTACTCTCCTGTTCCTTCTCTCTCTTACTCAGCCTACCAGTCTGGCACTGAATGTTCTGAAAAATCAGCTGCTCCAAGTGGTGGGAAGGCTTTGGCAAATGCCTGCTGTTTATTTTGCCTCTTCAACAAGGTAGTTGCAGCGTCCTGGCATGTGTCTCCATGAACCATGATCTGCCACAAGCGAGAGGGGACTGAGTTAAAAAAGGAAATGTATGAAATAGAGTGGGATAAGCTCAGGAACCAAATTGCTGCAAGCCAGCAGGAGTTTGACTGGTCTGTCAGGTGGCTGCTGTGTGGGTGGGATTTGGGGAAGCACATTGTTCTGAGCATAGCACTACCAATATAAATATCAATTTATTTAATTGACAAAAACAAAGTTTAGGATTTTTGCAATGAATGCCTTTTTTTTTTTCTTTCTTTCTCTATTTACTTACTGCTTGTTCCAAAGTGTTTGCTCCCCAAGTGGGAGAAGGGCTGCTGGGAATGCTTGTAAGTTAGATGCTGTGTGTGAGTTGAACTTGCTTTGTAACCTGGTAACTTAAAAAGATAGCAGTGGTGTGCTCAGACCCAAACCTTGGTCCCTTTGCGTTCAGCAGAAGCTTTGCCTTTAGCTGAAGCAGGGTTTAGTGCTTGCCACAACAGCACGTTCATCACAGCACAGTGGTTCTTAGACATAAAAGGTTTTCTTGGTGAATGGGCTGACTGGGGCTCCAAAAGCTATGGAAAAAAATCAACCCCAAGCTGTGAGTGGTGAGTGAAATGGCTGTGGAAGCACTTTGGCTGTCCATGAGTTTCCTGTCTCGGGTGTTCCTGGAAGTGCCCCAGTCAGCTCAGTCCCATGGGATCAGCCTTCCCTTTTGCTATTGCTCATGCTTACAGTAAAACCCCAATTCCGAAGCTCTTTCAGTCAGAGCATGGAAGCAAACACTGAGGAGGTGGTCACTAGGCACAGCCATTCCTGCAGCAGGCCCTGGGGATGGCTGCAGCCATGACAGCTTTGCTCTGCAGGACTGGGGGAGGGGGGGGGTATGTCTGTGGTTAATCCATGTAAACTTAGGGTGTTGTGAACTTGAACAAGAAAAGTAATCCAGAAAGTACAGCTGTGTTCTGCAATTAGCATTAGGAAAGAGGAGGAAATGTTATCTTTTAAAGAAGTTACTGTGAAATCCCATGCCCAAGTTGTGGCAGCTGAGCAGAGGGAATTTGTCCCTGAAGGGAAAAGGGAGATTTCGGTCATGCTGCTGGTGTTGTCCGGATGGGGGTTGGCAGGATTCACGTACCTCTAAGGAGGGAAGCATTAGGGACATGGAGTTGTGTCATTATACTGTACAGTACTCAATAGTAACAACTTTATCATACTAAAACATGGTAGGGAAAAAAAAAGAATACTTGTTGGAGTTAAGAGTCCTATGCCCATTTCCAAAATGCCTTTCTTTGCTAATTAATGTTAGCCTCAGGTCCCCTGTGCCTCTCTGAGGCAGAGCTCTTCAAAGAAAATCTGGGTTAATCTCATGCTTTTTGGTGAAGTGGCCTGGATTGCTCTCCTGGTTACTGCCACCAGGTTGCCATTAGCAGGAGGAAGCTTCCTTGTGGCACTGGACACCAGTTCCCTGTGAAGATGGGATTGGTTTCCATCTGGTTCCCGCCTGTGTTTCCTGTGAGCTCGTGGGGGCAAGGGTTTCTTCCCTGAGAGTGAACAGGATTTATGTTGGAAGGGTTCCTGAGTGTGCACATGTGCATCTGCATACAGCAGGTGGGTGCTGCAGCAAGGGATGAATGGTGCCTCCAAGGGTGATGGGCTGAGGAGCCTTTTTTCCTCTTCTAGATTGTCCCCTGCATCCAGAAAAGGCCTGCCCAGCATCAGTTGCTTAACAGCCATGTTTCAAGGAAATATTTAATTAGATTAGGCAGACTAGGTTAATATTAGCCCTCAAGCCAATCTACTTTCTAATATAACATCCCCAACACAGCATAATCATTATGTCCCCATCTCTCCCTTTAAAAATCAGGGCAGATAATGAATAAATCATCGAGGCAACCTCTTCATTTAAGAGTTCCTCCTGATTAGAGCCAGGATTACTGTATGGTGCTTAAGGAGAGGGTTTTCTGAGCAGCATGTTTGCATACTTCTGTTCTAGGTGAAGAATTCAAGTTTTACAGGTGTTAATCTAGCATCTTTCCTAATCACCACAGCTACTCCAAGATAATGGCATGAGTCTCTTCCCTCTTTGGTTGAGAATAGATGCATTTGTAAAGTACCTACATGTCAGTCATTCATAAACATCTTCATGCAAGACTCCCCAGGAAGCATGGGCCTCCTCTTTCCAGTTAGAAACACAGGTGAAATAGAGTAAGGTTCAGTTGGGGCGTGCTGCTATAGCTCTTAGGCAGAGGGGAGCCAGGTAGTATCCACTGAAATCGCCTTTAGTGGGGTAGGCAGAATCAGCTTTACAGATAAATGTTGGCAATTTCCTTAGCCACTTTTTGTAATATGTATGCACATTTATCAGAACACTCTGGCCTATCACTGTGCTTGCAACAAGCTGAGCACAATAGAGGTTTGTGAATGAGTGCTGGGGAAGGAGCTTCAGGGAAGAGAAACGTTTTAGAAAAGTAAATCTTGAAGGTATTGTCTTGCTTTGTGTTCTGAGGAAGCAGTAACAGCACAGGAGCTCATGGTGCCTTCTACTACACCAGTGCAACAACCAGGTACTTGTAGGTACTCATAGCCCTTAGAAGTCTAATAGCTGCAACAGTTAAATGTGCATTTGCACAAATAACAGTTGATACAGCACATGGAGAGTTATGCTTTAAGTTGTTGCTAATGTTGATTAGCAACATAATGTTGATCAGCCCATCAACTGCTGCCACTCAGGTCTAGGCTGCTGACTTAGATCTGCATGGCACTGGTGCAGAGCACAGCCTGCAGCTTGCTCTGCCAGAGGGCACAACACAGAGGGCTCCTGCAGAAGCAGGAAGGGGTAGGTGGTGTAGCAGGGCATGTCTGCTCCTGTTTTTCCTAAACCTCTTGGCCTTTCCTTGCAGGACATCTTCACAGATCCTCTGCCAGTAGTAAATGCCTTCTGTGTGTAGCCATCTAGTCAAGAGAGAATTTGAAACTTTGTTGTGCAGCAGCATCTTCCCTGGCCATTTCCATGACGTGCTGTTTGTCCCGCTGTGTCTCATCATTTCCCTGTAGCTGCTATGAAACACCCTGACGTAGGAACGCTTCTTGGAGAAGCCCTGGAGATAGTGTTTGGTTGACAGGCAAGGTATGTGCTCTCAAATTAATTTCTCTTCTTTGAAATGCTTTTCCTGGTAAAGCTAATAGAGTTTTGTTCATGTATTTAGCTTTATGTAGTGATTTCAGTCTGTATAGTACTGATAATAGGATTCAAACCATTCCCTTTCATCTTCTTCTTCACTGTCTCAGTGACAAGTTTAAAGCCATAGCTGGCCTTGAAATCCAGTCTGATGTTCTCCAGGCCCTCTACTTTCCTCTCACAGGAAATGCATCAACCTTTAAGCTGGAAAAAAAGACATTTAAATAGTAATGAGTATCTGATAAGGTCTTCAGGTGATACTAAATCTTCCCTATGATACCTGTTTTAGTAGCAAAATGCAAAAATGTACACTTTACTTTTAGTTTTAATTAATCTGTGTCCAGTTTTCAGCTGAGGTAAGTTCAGTGAGACAACTTCTCTGTGGGAGTTAGGCACAAGATCTAGTGACAGTTTTTCAGGTGCTTTCCTCTAAGCTTGCACAACTAAAACAAGAATGGGAAACTGATTTTTTTCCTTGATTCATATTTATCATCATTGTACCTGAGCTATGACTTCACCAGCAGTAAGCCTCGTAGAGTTTTCTATTTTTTCCCTCAAACCACTTGTCCCTTTTATTCTCAGCACTGTTTTTATCACAGGTACTGTGTTTACCACTGCAGGTGGCCTGTTGCAGAGCTTTTTGTATTAATAAAGTATTTCCTGCAATTTATGATGTCTTCACAATTGAGCACAGTGTCTTGCTTCTCTGTTTAGTGTGCTAACTGTCTCTATTTCAGTGCTTTGAGGTCTGTTTTGCCATAATTACTAAATGGGTTGCAAGATGCAGTTGCTGTTTTCCATTTAGCAGATGCTGTGTACGTGTGTTTATAATTGAGCCAGTCATTCATTTTTTTCAGAGTGCTCTCCTCCTAGTTGCCATGTTGATGTTTTGAAGTGCTGTTTCTGTCCTCCTTAGTCCAAAGGACTATCATATGCATATTGCTTTTGTACTTAGCATAAATAAGTTTATTTTCAAGCTGTTTTGCTTATGAATAGGGCAGTGTCACTGTTGTGGCACATTTTTCATAACACAGTGTCTTCTTTTGAAGAAAATATGAGGCATTGTGAAGCTGTAGCTCTAGAGACTAACCTTTTGTGTTAGAACTGTTACTTTTAGTTGTTGTTCTCACTGGTGACAACCATCTCCCAGTGCTGACCATGGAAAATAATCTGCAACATTTTGAAGTGGGTATGGTGGTTGGGTGCTACCTGTATGTATCTCTGCATTCAGAACTCTTTATTGGCAAGTTTTGGTGTCAAATGAGCATCACATTATGGGCAGCACTGTGACTTCTAATGTTGTGGACACTGTACAGTGAGTTAGATTTTCTATGGAAAGAAGCAAAAGGAAAAAATAAACCAAATGGGCTGGAAGCAGCAGAAACAGAATATAGACAGTAAATTTGTAAACTGTTTGAATTCTAAGTTATTTCTACTTCCATTGAGGCTGAATTTTGACCAAAGAAGGGGAGGAAGGGGGAACAAAGAAACATGAAAACACATTCAGAGGAAATGTAATGAACAAATAAAAGAATTGACTCTTTTCTGTGAACACAAGAGTAGGTCAGAGGCAATAAGTTTGACGGATTTAAAGGAGGAAAGGCTTTAAAGCAAGGATTATGATGGGTATGGCAGAAAGAATAATAGTTCTCTGAATATTGCTTTTGGCAGACATTCCATGTGAGAAAAGACAGCATGTGGCTTAAACCTAGAGCTCAGTGATGAGGTCTGAAGTGCAGCAGTTTCAAAAGGCATATACCGATGTGAAAGATGTGTGTGCCAAGAAGCAGTTCATCTGCTTTCTAAAAATCTCCTGATCAATGTCTGGGTGCAATGCAGGGTCAGCTGGCAACACCTAGAAAACACAAGGCAGGACTCCTACTGGGATCTTTCCCTGTTGCCCAGGAAAGATCAGGATCACTGCATCTGCGTTTCTGAAAATCAGAGGATTAGGATGATGCTGACATGTGTCTTTTCCTCCCTCAGAAGAGATGTGCCTCTCCTAGGGATCAATGGCTGTTCACCTGTGGGAGGTGTGTACAGACTCAGAAGCTCCTCGGAACAGGAAACACTAACCCACATTGCAAACACTTCTCCAGCATTAGGGTGCCCATGTGTAGGCATCTTCAAGATCTTGTCATCATGGCAGTTGTTATCTATAAGGCCAAGGGTACAGAAGAAAGACCTTCTAGAGAGAGGTGTTTTGTTGTTTGGAGCTTTTCTTAAACTGCTCTTAGCAGCAGATAATTAGTTAGGATGTGATCTGCTAAGGGGGAAAGGAGAAGGCTAAAGGGAGATGGAATAGAATAGGACTTCTGAGCAAGGGGAAACACCATTTACTAAAAGGATACTCTGGTGATGATCTCAACACTGGAGTTAAATGGGCAGTAGCCAAACAACACTGGGCCTTGTCTGGGATAGTAATCAGAGGAAGTCATCAGAATGCAACAGCTTCCTCTCATGAAAGCAAGTCAGCTGGGCTTTCAGGACCTGTTTCAGGACTTCTGGAATCACCAGGCAGATCTACAATAACAAAACAGTGAGACACTACAGTATGTAAAGTAGCACAGAAATTATGCAGATGCTTTTGTGTGTTGAATGTTCTACGTTAATCATGGGGGAAAAAAAAAAAGGGCAGGAGGGAGAAAGCCAGAGGGACCATCTAAGCTATCAGAGACCAAAAAGCTTCTCAGTGTTCTCTGACCCAGGAAATGCTTTGTTCCCAACTCTGTGAGCTAGTTCCCACTTAGGGATGTCCTTTCACTTTTCTTATGTGGAAGTACCATGCAGCCTTACTGGAGAGGCAGACCAGAAATCACTACAGACTTGAGTCTTTGGTGTTACAACAGTGTATCTCGTGATTAATTTTAAGCCAATATGTGTTGTTAGATTATAGTGACCACCTTTAAAAAATAATAAGCAGAATTGTCTAGATAAAATTGATGTCTGAAGTACAATGCGGTGATAAACAACCTCTGAAGTTCTGGAACTAGTTTAAAATAATTATTCTGTATCAGAAGTATTCAACTTCGAAGAGACAAGAGGTGGGAGATGCTTTTGTCTTTTGTGGCATATGCTTTACTTAGAAAATAGAATTCTGAGAACCTTTTAAGTAGTGAGAAACTGCCCTTAGTAACAAAACAGTGAAAATAGTCATATTTTACCCAAAAGGAATGGAAAAAACTCATTTTCTAAAGTAATAACTTGTAATTTGACAGCATGAGTCACTTCTGTTGTTACAAGTGAGTCATAAATAGAAGAGGCACTAAAAGAGTTATTTTTCAAAATGCATTAAGGTAACAAAGAAACTACCTCCCACAAAATGCTGCTAATAAAGTAACAATCCATTGGGCAGTCTGAGGCAAAGCTTATTTGAAATATTTAACAAAATCAGTCGTTAAAGTATGAACTACATTTCTTATTGTAAAAATTGGTGGTAGAGGCTGTTTTCAGTTAGGCTTTTTTTTTCTTTCTGTAAAAGCCTAGTAACACGTACCTTTAATTACCTATAATTAGAAGTATGCTAAGAAACCTTTTGTTTCAGTATTACAATCTAGCTTTTACCAACAGAGATCCACACTTGAACTCTTTTGCCACATAGATTTTGATTCAAGTCACCATGAGCACAAACATTAGTGATAATTCGGTCTCATTACTTCACAATTGTTGAAAGGGTTATCAGGCACTGGAACAGGCTGCCCAGGGCAGTGGTGGAGTCACCATCCCTGGAGGGATGTAAAAGGTGTGTAGATGTGGTGCTTGAGGACATGATCTAGCGGTGGACTAGCAGGGTCAGGCTGTGGTCGGACTCAGTGATCTTAAAGGTCTCTTCCAATCAAGGGATTCTATAATTCTGTTATTCTATGATCGTTCCTGCACCCTGATGTGGAGATAAAATGAATCCAGAGAACTTCAGAATAACAGTTGTGATATGTTTTGCCTCTGAAAAAAAGGAAGCATTTTCAGCCACGCTGCTGCTGTCTGTCTGCTTCCACTTACTGTTTAAGTTTTGAGCCTGGTCCCAACCAATTTAGATAATAGACTGGGTAACTAAAGGATAGCTATATCGACATAATTTTTGCAAAACCTAATCCCTGTGTGATGAAATGTTATCATTCTCTGTTTAGTGCTGTGTAAGCTCATCCTTTGTTACTTCCTACATAACCTGAAAAGATTATGGCCTTTACAAATGTCCAATTTCTATGGAAATCTTTACTGGGAGCTTGCAACCTTCCACGAGAATCAAATCTGTAGGAGAACAGGCACCATTAGAGTTTCTTTTTGTCCCCAGCAGAGAAGATAGCATTAGAGTATAATGTAGTTTGTGATCAGGAAAAGTCAATGGAATAAAGTAGCAATATACCGTGCAGTACATAAATAGAATCAGTTGTGGAAAACTAGAGATTTAATGAGACAAAGCTTCATGAATGGTACAAGTTAAACCAGAAAGAATAAAGTCACCAATTTCCATCTTACCATTGTTCTGCATCACTGAATGGATTTAATTGTTACTTGGAGTATTTACTTATTAGTAACAATAAAATCTGCAACAACGGCAGCAAAATATCGAGTGGAAAAGAATGAACTTGAACAAAAGAAGCAGGAGAACAAAAAGGAATGAAATAAATTGAGAACAAGTTTGAGCTAGCGGTCAAAAAGTACAGTTCTTTGTGGAAGCAAACAGGGTGTTACAGAGGAGAAATCTGAATTGGTCTTGCTACTTAGCAATGAGTAACACAAGATAGCACTTCTCTGTGTTTCTGAACTTGTGAGTTTCTGGTCAATAGACTTTTCTATGGTCTCTTGGGCATACACATTTATCAAATGACAATTCCTTGGTTTTCTATGGCTAAAACAATACACCAGTACACTCCCCTCATGCTGCCCTGGCAGAACTTCGTGAGCTTCTCTTCCCTAAGGGTCTGGCATGGTAGAAGCAGCATGGCTCTAATTTATGAACTTGTTGAGGAACCATGACATTGGAGAACTGTGTCAATCTTCATTACAGATTTCCAGGCTGAAGAGTGTGCCACCACTCAATTGCTTGCCGTTCTTTATTTAGCCCACCGCTTACTTGACGTGATTCCTGTGTCTGGGAATCACTAAGCGATGGGGAAAGAAGCAGGAGGGAACAGGCTAGGCTCTGTGGAGGCTGCTGTGTGCTCTCATGAGACTGGTACCCTTAGAATTTCATTGATTGCTTCTGATACTCTCAGTATCTCAGAAGAATTCCTTCAGAATTCACGCACAGGCTCATCTAACATCTCTTTGATTGTAAATGTGTTTGTATTCTCTTCTGAAGAACACTTTGCAATGATTAAGCTTTGGTTCTGTAGTCAGTGGCTCCCTTTAGTGCAGGTATGTAGGAAAATTGTCAAAGACATCAGGGAAATGGTGCTGTTTTATGAGCCTCCTCTTGTTGTTAGACTCTGTGCAGTGACAGCAGGTTGACCTTAATGTGTAAAATATTTATGTATCAGCAATGTGACTGAAGACATGTTCCAGAGGGTTTTCGATTTAGCTCTCTTGGCTGAAGCAGGGGTATTACTGCAAGCAAGGTGTGTTTTTTGGGAGGGTTTTTTTCCTGTTCTTTGCATTTTGGAGGACAACAGAAAACTTGTAAAGTGCTATCAACCCCCATAAACAAGAGAGCTGGGGTGTGAATCCCAGCACTGTGAGGCAAAAGGCAACAGTCTAAGCTGTGACTGGCTGGATAAGTTCCCAAACGAATGCTGTAATTGTGGATGGGTATGTATACAAAACTCCTTACCTTTCAGCTGCAAAAAAGGCTGCAGTCTGCACATAGAGCTAGAATTCAAAATGCAGTGTGGGGGACTGAACATATGTTGCTCCCTCCATAGAATTTTCTCTTCGTAACTCTTTGCCTTTCACTTTTCTCAGCATTGAATTTGAAGCTCCTGGCCAGACTGTGGTGGTAATTCTGGTTTTGTTCCTCAGCCAGATTAATGTTTTATGTGGGTTTAAGATTGGCAGATAGAAATAAGTAGCCTTCAATTCTAGCTCAGTATCTCTTGGAGGAAAAAAAAAGAGAAATGATTGTCCTGCGAATCTGACCTCAGCTGGTTCATTCTCATTGCAAACTGTTTCTTGCATGAGAGGAAAATGACTAAGATTACCAAACGAAGAAATATTTTCAGCAAGTACCTAAACATCTAAGGCTAAACATCCTCCTTGGAATGCCAGGATTTGATTCCAAATAAGCATCTGAATTGAAGGATTATTTTGATAGTGTTGTAGAAACATTGGTCTACTGGAGATGATTCAAGGTCAACAAGAGTGTTTTGTGGGAGTTTTGTTTCAGTCGGGTTGGGCTTTTTCTTTTTAGTGTCTGACTCCTTAGTTCTGGGCATGCTGCCTTCATAAAAGCACCCACTATAACATGCTGGGGCTCACAGTAGATGTGTTCCACAGGTAATTACCATTGTGATAGTTTCCATATTCTTTCCCTACTATAAGTACAGGAATCTGTGTGATTTTTCTCTGCCTCTCTCAGATTCGATCTACTCCTTCAGCAGGAAGAGATCAATGAACTGAAATACTGAGAAGTAGATAGTAGTTGCTACCACTCTAATTTCAGTAATGTAAACCCAGAACTATGTTGGGGCAGGGGGATGTAGTTTAGGTGTAAAACATGATACAGAATTTAATTTTTCTTCTGGCTTTACTGAGCATGCTTTTAAAAACAGCCAGGTACAGCTCACTCTTTGGGGTTTTTTTGGTTGGGTTTTTTGTTTGTTTTTGTATGCGGTTTTGTTTGTTTACATTTTGGTTTTTTTTTTTAATGTGGTTTGTTTGTTTTTGTAGTTTCTTTTTAAATATAGGACTACAGTACTGTGGTAGAAAATTGCTAAGAACAATCTAAAGGTAGCATCAAGTGTGGCTCCAAGTTTTGAGGTCACAGAACACTGTAATGCACCATCCAGATTAAACCAAATAGTCTTTGTGGCCTCCACTGTGTGAAACAATGCCTTAGATATCAAAACTTCCCACGTTCTTCAGGTGAAATTGTAGCAGTTACTATTCAGAGGGGAAGATAGTCATGCAAAGCCTAGGATTTTTTTGTGGTAGGCTCATACATTCCCTCTACCACAGACCCCAAAGATCTATATGTGAATGGAGATTTAATTTTTTTCCTTCAAGAATGTATTGTAATTCTGTGAACATAAAGGCTTGGGGTTGTTTGGGGGTGGTTTTTTTGGCTTAGCAATGGTTCCTCTACTGAGGAACCCCATCCATCACCTAAGCCACTGGTTTGCTTGTGACTTCTGCAAGTGTTGCAGCATTTGGCTTTGCCAACCACATGCAGAATCAGTGGTTTGGGGTTTTTTAAATGTTGATGTAGCCTGTAGGACAATGCTGCTCACGTTTGCCCCTGCAGATCTCAGTAAAACTGGACAGAAGTCAAGACCTTCCTCTGCCTTTTCAGCTTGGTTAGGAGAATGGTGTACACACACAGTCCATGGATCTCAAAGCTCAGAATCTATTAAAAAGCCACTGTTCTCCTAGTGCTGAGAGCACTACATCACCTTTTGGGCAGAGAGATGATGGGTTTTACTGACGTGGTTTTTCCTCTAGGTTTGTTAAAGTAGTACTTGAGTAGGTTTTGGTATAGCATCAGTCCTCCCCTATTCCCAACATGCCTCATTCAACCTGACTAAGCAATTAGTGTTGAATTGAGTCAACGCCAGCAGCTTCCTGACAGTGCACAAAGAGCTTGTGATTGCTTGCCATTCATTCCACACGTAGGGCACATTCTGCAATAGAAATTATCTCTTGTGTCTGTAGCCAGATTAGTGTGTGGCATGGTGTTGGTGTTGCCCTAATCAAGTTCCATGACTTCTCAACAAAAGAAGTTGTTCTGCATGGTGGGTTCTGAATACTTTTTGTAGGACTAATGCTCCACAACCTGACTTAGATCACAAAAATAGGGAAATTGGCCTGTGCCACTTGCCTGAGCCTTCCCAAACTGTTCCCCAGTTGGGTTCCTTACAGAATGTGTATTATTCAAGGGCATGACCTAGAGAATTACAAGGCATCAGAAAAGGGTAGTTCAACCTTTCTATTGCTTAAGCATCACATGCCAAATGTACCAAAATGTGTGTGAATGAGGCTTTATTCCTACTAATGTTTTCTGTTCCCTGTGTCTAGTAAGTTCTATGTCTACTTAAAAAAAAACCCCAAACAAACTGATCAAAAAACTAAACAAACTAAATCACAACCAAAACCCAAGCAACAAAAACATAATAGAAACACAGCTGAAAGATTAGTGAGGTTTCCACTTAAAATGTTTGCATTTGCTGTTTTAGCAAGTAGCACTACTAATCATCTTAAATCCTTGTATGTCATCAACACTATAGTAAATGTGTTAAGCTTATGTAAGAAAATATATACTGCAGACTTGACTTGGAATCTAAAGGTTCAACCATGCTCTCTCCAGCTGGTGGTTTCTTTTTCTCAGCTTTAATGAGTAACCATATCTTTAATGTGCTTATTTCATAGTCCATCTATTTTTAAAGGAACTGTGGTTACTAGATGCTTAAAAATCATGTTAAAGTATTATGTAGTTCAAACATACTTACCATTCAGTTGATGATGCAGGAAGCAGAATCAAATGCCACTCACTTTACTGCATTTATATAGGCTCCAGAAATTAGCGGTGGTGATAATAATAGCAATATTAAGCAATAAATTACAATAGCCTCTATAGTAAAGTGAACAGAAATGCCAGTTCAGTATGGAAATTATTTTATTTTTTAAAATATTCGCTAAATAAATCTTATCTGCTTGGAATTGTGTGTTTCATTTTGGTAAATTTAGATTTTTCTTTTGTAATTTTAGGAAAGTGAACTCCATCTTAAGATCTTTTGATTGTAATACTGTCTGGAATGTTTTTCAGCACTTTATTTTTTTGGTAGAACATATGTTTGCAAGGAATATTCTGGTGAAAAGCTCACAGCACTTTCAGTCCTCCCTAGCACGATATAGTTTGCACTTAGGGAGAAGTTTTAATAAACAGACAGGCATGTCATTTCTTATGCCTGCCAAGGTAATTAAGCACAACTAAATGCTGTTACATTTAAGAGCCATTTTTGAGAAGGGGAGGGACAACAGAAGGCTTGGTGGTTTACCACCCAAGGCAGGTTTGTGTTTCATGGTTCCATGGTTGAGGTGCACGATGAAAACATGTGAAAGTACCTTCCTAGATGGATCATTGGGATTAAAGTAAGGGAGGAAACAACAGTGAAAAATAGCCATGAAAACTCCTGCAGTACTCCTTCAGAGTACAGTCTTGCCTCTCAGTAACACAGCACATGTTCTGCCTGTTCTTATCGAAGCTGCTGTGTCCCATGCTGTTCTGTGTCTATTTGGAAATACATCAGACAATCAAAATTTTTCTTCTGGCCATTACTTGGAATTAACTGTTTCACAACACTCTGCCTTTCCTCTTGCAATTCCTCAGTCAGACTCTTGGAAAGAGATGTTCTCTCTCATGATAAGCTTGGGCTGCTGGAATTTTATTTTTATTTTTATATCAAATAATACATATTATATGTTAATGCTAATAGAGGTTTGATCCTTTCCTGCAAATCAGTCCTTCAGTTTTCTTGTGGAAGTTGTGCATTTTAGCCAGAAGGCTTTTTTTTTTAAGGTTGCATAACAATTGTTAGTAATATGCTACTTAAAATCAATGCTGAGGCTCACAGCTTATATGTAATTATAACTCACAAGAGCTCCAGTTAGATAAGATGTTATAGCACATCATTTGAAGTACAACATTTTCCTTAATTTCTTAATTTTTTTTACAACACTGTTAAAATAGCAATCCTAGACAATAAGGTGAATTTCATATTTTCTGTCATCAAACCTTATTTCATTCATTAGGCAAAAGAAGACCCTACCATAAGACTGCCATAAACTTATTTTACTATGTCATAAAATTTTCTAAGCCAATCATAGTTTTGAGGTGATTATTACACTGCAGTGAAGTCTGTGATAATGTTTCTGCCCTGGGTTCAAGGGAAATACCATGTGCCAAGAAGGAATTTAGGGTCAGATGATATTGAACACACTACTTATAGAAAGAGGTTAAAATTATTGTGAAATCAGTTAAAATGTATATATTCTACTTTACACTGTCTTGTCTGTTATGTTGCTCTTATCTAAAAGATTATTCCAAGCTATGCACTTACTCCTCCAGTTACACAGACTAGGATCCTGCATGTTGTGTTCAGTTCCATGCCACGTAGTGTTAATAGTGTAGTATCTGTACAAGTCAGAACTCATCTCCTGACAGGGAGCTGGTAGATACCCCACCAGTCTGAGGTCTGTAGCTCCACTCTTCTGGTACAGCTGTCAGCACTGTCCAGACCATATCTGTGCTGGGTGATCTTTACCATGAATCATGGGACAAGTATTGTGTAGCTGTGCCTTTTTTTTTTTTTTTAACATAATCTGAAATAAATGTTTGGAATGCAACATCTTACTGACTAGTAGGGTTGGTGTAAGAGAAACTGCTCTTCCTCAAGGCACATTAAAAGTAGAGTAAAAATATATCAGGTGTCTTCCAACTAGTGTTTCCCAAGAGTCATTGGAAGAAACCCAGTTCCAGCAGGGTGTGATAGAAGAAAGCAGGAGGGAGAGGGTGTGAAGGGGCAGGAAGAGTGTGATTGAGTACGAGGAAAATAGACTAAGCCATAGTTTTGAATGAAGCTTTGGAATATGAGGTATTTGGAAGCTGTGAAGGTTAGACACATAAAGGTTAGATAAAAATTATGCTATTTCAGAAAACCTTTCAACTGAACTATTTTCTTTCAAAACTAAACTGTACAGTTGTTTTGGTTTTTTTTGTCTGCTACACCTATATTTGACCACCTGAAGTCAACATCACTGTATATGCAAATATGTGTCTTTATTTGTATTACTCTTAATATGTCCCGACAGGACAAGGGGTAATGGTTTTAAAATAGAGGGAGGTAGATTTAGATTGGATATTAGGAAAAAAGTTCTTTACTGTAAGAGTGGTGGAGCACTGGAACAGGTTGCCCAGGGAGGGGGTGGATGCCCCATCCCTGGAGAAGTTCAAGGCCAGGTTGGATGAGGCCCTGATCATCCTGACGTAGTTGGGGGGTGTCCCTGCTTCTTGCAGGGGGGTTGGACGAGATGACCTCTGGGAGTCGCTTCTAACCCTAATCATTCTGTGATTCTATGTGTGTCAGCAGCACTCGTGCCTCTGACTTAGCAGGTGAGCTGTCTAGTGATATATGAGATCCTGACTCACAGCCTCGAAGTTCCAGGGCTTCCTGGCAAATAGTATTTCATTTGGATAAAACAGACCACAAATAATGGCTTCATGTTCTTCAGGTTTATTTTAATATCTCTGCAGTCTTGTTCAACAACTACATCTTGTAATTTAAAAACCAGTAAATGAGCGTAACATTTTCCCAAAGGAAGTTTTCGTACAATTTGGCTGTTGTCTTTCTGCTGAATCACCCAGTAAGTACCAGTGTAGTTATTCTGATACAGTTGGACTCTGTGATGTGATGTACACATATTTTCATGAAATCTGTCAAATGTCATTTTAAAGTCATTCTGTGTTCTCTGCAACAAAGCAGGCAGGATTACAGAGCGGTATGCCTTTTGAGAACGCTATTGTAAACGTGTCAGAACTCATTCTGGCTTTTGCATGTAGGCTTATCTCTGAAGAGCATCCTGCTGTTATGATTAGCGATTGCTATCATGAATAAAATCTCTTTCAGCAATAAAATAAACCAGTTTATATATAGAACTCACTGTTGAATAGGACCTTAAATATTTATTTCCCACTCTTCTTGCCAAATAATCTTCAAGGTGAAGCCTTTCTTTTAATGAAACAATTCCAGGAGTAAAAGCCAGGTCTTCAGGCAGTCATGGTTTCAGAAATGAAAGTCAGGAGCAGAAAGTCAGCTATTATTGTAAAATAAACAACGTAAATGAAATGTCATTGAAATTCTGTGAGCTTGAAGTTATGTAGTTGTGTCATACCATGATGAGCTTTGTGGTGATTCCAGTGGAGATTGGCATCAACTACTGTTTCAGAGTACTTGGAAACCCCACAGTGAGTAAGACAGACCTCATGTGTTACGAATGCACCACATTTTCATGGGTTTTCATGGAACTTTTGTCGTGCCATTGTTAAAAACTGTAGTGTCCACTTTCAGGTGTTTGGTGTTGTGAGACCACTCACAGAGAACAGTTTCTTTGTAGGGTTTGGTAAACCATTATATAAAAATGTCTAGTTCTACAGTTCACATTTTTACAACTGAAATTCAGGAAGAGAAAGCAGAGCTTTTTGCCTCTTAGGCTTACCATATGAAGACTGTTAGGTTTCGAGAGGACTGGAATAGTTCCAGATAAAGACTAACAAGCCAAAATTTAGAAAGAGTTGGAATTAATCCTTGATGAGAAGGCGAGGAAACATTCTCTTGGAGAGAGTTCTTAAAGATTTGTTATTTAAGTAAAAGTAGTATATAATATAGCAAGAACCTTTGAAAATAAAAAAAATAAAATACACAGCTTCTTAGATGTAGCCTCATAAGCCCAGTAGAGGAGGTGTTGAGCAATGCATCCAGATGAAATACAGAGAAGTAGAAGACAGCTTTTACTTCCCAAGTAGGTTTATATAACATAGTGAGACTAGCAAAGGAAATCATGCTAACAGTCTTCATCTCCCATTTTTATGGAAGCCTGGATGTGTGGAATAAAACCCTGGGAAGGAAACGGTAAGGAGGGGGAGGAAGGTTTCCTCTAAGTAGTTTAACTTAAAAATTAGAAGTTGTCTTAAATTCTGAGTCATCTTCCTTTCAGATAAATATGTTATATCTGTGTGTGAGCCAAGAATATTTGTTTTGCTGCTGCAGTTTGACCATAAAGTTTCTTTGACACCAAAGAAGCATTGCCCTGCTCAGTTGTGCTTCAGGAGTTCTCTTAAGTTACCATTATAAATGTCTCTCATTCCATCTGCATGAATGGATAGGACTGTGCTGTCTCCTATTATTTTTTTAGGTAGTTTCGTTGCAGATAAATAAAATATTTAGTTAATATTTTTTCTAGCACCTGTATCTGCTCAAAAACACAGCACAGTGTATGCAGCTGAATTCAAGCAATAAAGAGAACTGCTAACTTGAAATATTTTCAGTGCCAGTGAGCTTTAGCAATTTTGGTTTTGTCTGAGAGCTGATTATTTTTACATCATTCTTTTTTGTGAGACTTTAGCTTCTGTGTATATATTTGTAAAGGGGTGCTTGTACCTCATACAAGTAACTTAAGTAATTATCCATTTCTATGAATTTGGTTTTGGTCTTGATTAGCATGTTTCTCAGGCTTCTAGCAAACCTTTCCATTGCCCTAAAGTGGGTAATGAGCCAGATAAGCTCTTAGCATGTATTGCTTGATCTCTACTTGCTGTTTTAAATGTAGCAGCAATTTTCCAGTGTTTTGGGGTGGTGGTTTCTTTTGCATTTTGGAATTCAGATGTTATGGTCCAGAACTAACAAAGCACATGCAGAAACCCATGCTTTCATTGTAAGTGATGCAATTATGGGAAGTCCCTTATCTAGTGTAGCTGATACACTTGTGGCTCCAACAGGAGTATGCCCCAACCACAGAGAAGGGTTCCTGTAGTTATGCCACTTGAGAACTGCTTATATTCAAATTCAAATTATTGTGAATAATAGTTATATTCTCTTTAGTCTCTTTTTTTTTTGATCAGCATGCCTTGATTAGTACAACTATGGAAATCTGTGGATACATTTGGTAACTTAGCTTCATTCTGTGGATTTTTGTGTGCAAACAGGGAAGTTTGTTCCTGTCATAGTGGTGCCCTGACTTCCCAAAGCCACTGAATTTGCATGTACCTTGGATTGCAGTAATTTGTGAAACTGCAGAAGAATTTATTGAAAGTTCATAAATAGCTTCTAATTTTTCACTTAATGGAAAGTGATTTGAACCTGATACCATAAGAAATGATAACAAGTGTCCAAAGCAAGCTAAGACCTATGCCTTAGGTGTTGTAGTGTGTTTCTTTTGCTTCTGTTATAATGTGGCCCTTGTCATTTCTTCCCTTGGCTTACCAGGCTGTAAAGCTGTGTGTGCTGTAGTACTCTATTTGATTAGGTTTCCAGAAAGTTATTCTCCAAGAAGGAGAACTAGACTTAACTCATGATCCATCATGGCATGGGTTATTTTTTCTCCCTCCTTTATCACTACGTTTTGCTTTACAGACTATCATTTCACTACTTATTTATAGTATTATTCCCTCACCCCTCCTCCCCTCCATGTAACCTTTAACATTTTTATATTCTGTAAATGACCTTGTGTGAAACATTATGACCTATCAAACTTGCCAACTGAGAACTATTTGTTGGGATTTTGGTCTGGAGAAGAAAGTAGAAGACAGGAGGGAAGGAGTGGTAGTTTCTGGAACCCACAGCCCTACTGCAGTGCTTGATATAGAACTGTAAAGTATTTTGAACTTTGTTGAGAATCCATGTGTGATGTGAATCAGAATTTTTACCTCCATCTCATAATTGAGAAGGTTGAAGTGCAGAGAGAATGATCCCCAAGGACCAGTGGCAGAGCTGAATACATAATATATGTTTGAGATAAGTTCGTTGCTCAGTCTGACATGGTCACACTGGAGAGAGTGTCAAGGGAAAATATGAGCACAGAGGTAGTAATCCTACAGTGATGTATTCTGTACATCAGTCTGTACATACAGATTTTCTCAAACTCCAGAGATACATTGCTAACTATCCATAGTAAATAATTTGACAATAACAGGAACCTAAAAAAAAATAAATAAAAATAACAAACTAAAAAGTGTAAAGGTATTGAGGAAACTCATTGCAAGTTAATGGTCAATGAACCAGTATCTGTTTTAAACTTTAAAATATTAAGACTACCTTCTTGCCAGCACATCTGAACATTTGAGTGCCCTTCTGAGAATCAGTCAAATCCCCTTTTCCTGATGATTAGGACCAGTGTAGGGCTCAGGAAGAGATGAAACGTGCTGGGTTTTGCCAATCTGCACTGACAAGCCTGAGTCTTGCAGAGGAAGAATGGCTTACTGCACCTCAGCTGGGCACACTTAGTAGGGCAGTGCTGTAAGTCCAGGGCTGGTGTTTCTGAAGCTGATATTTTTGGAGTTGAATGTGAAAGATGTTCTTACTTGCATCATACTCAGAAGGGTTTTACTGTTCATACAACCTCGTTCATTACACATGTAAATGGGAATCTGCTTCCACTGTGTGCATAGCATCATCAGCATTATGCACTTCAAATGAAAATCTGATGTATGACAGTCCTAACCAAAGTTATTTAAGGATTGAGCTATTTAAGTATCAAAATGTCTTATCTCTGATAAACTCCAGCTACATCTGTTTACTTTCTGTTTTCTTCCCCATTTACTTGGATTTTTTTTTCCAGTGGGGGAAGGAAAAAAACCCCCAAAAAAGAAATGGAAAATCTTGTGCCTGATTCATCAAAGAACTTAAAAATGTATCTAAAATTATGCCTAGCTAATTAGTTCCATTTAAAGTTGTCCTACTCAAATACATAAACTTTTTAGCATACTGCTGTTATATACTTGGGCTTTGAGAACAAGATCCATATGGAAATTATTTAACTGCATAAAATTTCAGTCTGTAATTCAAAAGCCTCCTGCTATGTTCAAAGCCCAAACAACAAAGTTTTTTTTTTTTCCCCCAAATAATTAGTTGGTATGTATGTATTCCTGAAAGATTTTGAGATGTTTAATCCAGCAGAAAATTGCTATCTGGTTGACAACAGAGAAAAAGCTTGACAAAATTTTACTATTATTATTTTTTTAAAATGTAGGCAATTATGACTAGATAAGAATAAAGCAATATAGTTAAGCAATGAGAGGAACAGAGCTAGTCAAAGCTTAGTGTGTAGGTAGTACTAATGTCCTTATCAAAACATTAGTATTTCTCCTTTTAGATTCAGGCAGTAAAATAACTTACTTAAATGGCAATCTTTTTGTCTTTCACACTGTAAGTAGTCAATGAAGTGGTGTTGCTTGGTCATGAGGTGATGGGCACATTCCTGAATTTGGCAGTGACCTGCAAAGTGGGACAGTAGCAGTTGACTTGAACAACATACGCAAGGGTTCACTGCCAGCACTGTTTCTGTGATGGTCCTGGAAGATGCCAGCTTAGATGATAAATATTCTAGTGCAGACTATTTGCAAATTTTCCCTCCTGATCTAATGCTATTGTTCATACCATGATGCATTCAGGTTGCATGTGTGCATGTACACATGCATTGGGAGAGTGAGGAAGCCTTCCAGATGGAGATTACTGCAGGCCACTCCATGGCCCAGAAAATCAAAACAAGCACTACAGTTACATAACAGCTTTTGACCTAATGTTATTTAGAAAGGAAGAGATGTGTAGATTTTTGTGTTTTGTCTGTGGATTTTTTTTCCAAGTTGCATGCAAGGACAACAATAGAGCAGTAAAAAAATAGAAAAGTTTACGAATGGTACTAACATAAAGATTTCCACAGTACTGTCTGCAGAGCAAAGTGTATGCCTAGAGGGGAGGGAGAGAATAAAAATGAGTCCAGAGTGTCTGCTGGGCTAGGTTAAATACTGTTAATATATTTAACGGGTTGTAATTGGAGTGTTTTCCCCAATTAGGCTTATTTTGAAAAGTAGATAACTTTTTAGTTATGTAAGATGTAGCACTCAGGCTGACTATGTACTCTCTGTTTCACATGTTAAGTGCTGAAAGTGCACAGCTTGCCCATCAGAACGGTGACAGAGGGGAGGAGGAGGAAGATTTACAGAAGTTTGGGTCTGAATTTACTGCTGAGAAAAGTGGTGTGTCCTGTCAGACAACAATCCCGTGTTAGATGTCCTTTGGTGAAATTCTTGTGGAGGTTATTCTGAATGGAAATGCAGAATTTTTCCCAGAACAGGGCAAACACATGTAGCATTATTCAAAATGGGTTGTTTACATTCCATCTGAACTATTTGCCAAAAGATAAGTAAGAGTTGCTTGATTAGACATCCCTCTTACCAAGAGCAGTCTCCCTTCCTCCTAGTACTTTCATTATGTGATGTTGTGGAAAGGTGACTCTGTATCAGGCTACACGAATTTATCAGCTTGGATGTCAGCATTATGTTCCAGTGACAGATACATGTCTGTCTGTGGGACACCTGGAGCTGGCCCAAAGTGACATAAGAATATATCTGGTGAACTCTTGTAATTCTCACAGACAACTCCCTAACAGAAATCTGGATGTCTGATTGTGCATCAAGTGTGACACATGAGACTTCTTACTTCCTCCACACACATAAATCCGTGTCATCTGAAGCCTTCTGCAGGCAGCAGAGGACATGGTGGGAAGACATGAACAAACCTGAGCTCTGAAGCATGACTTTCCTTTATGAGCAGTTCTACCTGGGATTGTTATTGTTATGCTGTTGAAATGATATCTCTGTTCAACTTAAAAATAATTCCAATGGTGGGGAGAGCTGCTGAAAAAGACTCTGACAGAAATTATTTGTAAAATAATAATGTTGTAAATACACATGCACAGATAAAGTAAACTTAAGCAAAGGGTGAAGTCTGGCTTGCTCTAAGTCAGTGATAAAACTTTCTGGTTGGAATCTTGCACTATAAGCTTCAGAGCACTGAATAGAAATGATAATAGGAGACATTATAAAAAATTACAAACTTCTGCAGCAGTTGATGAAAAGTGTTACAGACTAAGTGGTATGAGTTTGAGAGGTGAAACAGTTAAGTTTCCCATTTCCAGAAGTGTTTCTGGAAGGAAATATAGGAATATAGGCCATGTCCAATATGCTAGAAGGCACAGCATGTGTTTATGTTGGATTTGGCAAACTGGGGACGTGTAAGGCTGCACCACAGCAATGAAAAATTGAATCTGTGTACATGTGGATGTAGGTCTTGTAACACAGTGTCAGGCAGTAATGCGAGGCATCTAATCAGTCCACCCTCTTCCTCACATGGCAATAGTGCAGCTGGGAAGAGGGAAAACTGCTGTCAATCAGCTTTATTCTCAGGCATCATTTGAATAATGGCTAGAGAGAACTTTTCTTCAGGTGGTACCACCTTCTGGTAATCTCCAAGAAGATATCCCCCCTGCCCCTTCAGTCAGATTGGTGAAATAGCAAACAAATTGTTGGTAAATAATTTTACCTGAAGAGTTCTTGAATTGCAATTTAACTTTGTGCTTCTTTGCTCGGTGAGGAAATCTGAAATTGCTCTGGGGTAACTTGCTTCAGTGCTTGTAAGTTATTTGCAATGAGGCCGTTTCCCTGCATGCCAGCCAAACACACAATGACAATCCCCAGCTCAAGGAAGCATTCATTACTGCTGTGGTGTGGTCCAAGTCAATAAAATCTTGTGGCTGTGTTAATCATCCTTCCATATTATGCAGAAAGTATCCCCTGCCTTTTCCTGATTAGTTTTCAGATCAGCTGTATAAACATGCAGGGAACAAATCATCCTAATTACGAGGTATTTAGAAAGCTAGTAAGATGGATTGGTGTTTGTTGTTCTTTGAACTTGAGAATTATCCTGATAATCAGTATATTGTGTCTTTTTTAAGGTTTGGGAGAGTTCTGACTCTGCAGATGCATCTGGAGTGCAAATACCTACCCACATAGTGCCAGAACCCTTAGTGAGACTTGATGTGCTCTACTAAATGCTTTGAAACCTGGTGAAGAGCACTATGAAAGAACCAGGTGGTGTTTATTGTGTGAGGGCTCTATTTATATGATATCTTACTACATTTGAGGAAGGATTTGTTCCTGCTTCAGAATGTTAAAGCCAAAGTACGTGTCAGAAATCTCTGATCTCCACAGTGCTGCTACATCAAGTCTGCAGTTTGAACAGCTCTTCCTGTGCTTAATTTGGAGTAATAATATAACCTTGATTATTTTTCCTTCCCTATTTACCTTTATCTCCTTTTCATGAACCATGAATTTCTGCCAGGAGTTCCATAATCGTTTTAGGTAATGTAAGTTACATTGTATCTAAAAACTAGAACTATAGGGACTGCAAATGATCATTTAATCCTTCTTGCCATGCAAATGAGGATAAGGCAAACCTAGGCTGTTCTTGATAGATATTGACTCCTTTGCTGGGGCACTCCGAAGGCAGCCTGTGTGAGTACCTTAAATCCTAGTCTTTCGTTGGAAGACTGACCCCCAGATGTAGCTTCCTTCACTGGCCGTGCTCTTGCTCACACACACCCAGGGCACTGTAATGGGAGCGGTGAGGCACCTGGGCAGCAGCACATACAATGCTGCAGATTTCCTTCAGTCCTGAAGTATCCCTGGCTCTGCTTGTGTCATGGTTAGACGAGGGGTGTGGTGGCATGGGTTTGGAGAGGACTTTCTGCCTAGTACTGAACTTGTGTTTTCGCTTCAGCAGTGTAAAGCTGACCTTCTATTCTCTAGCTGTCATGTAGAACAATCATTATTGTCTTTGCTACAATCCTTGGAAGACTGAGTTTCTTGTTCTCTCTTCTAGCACAAACCAACCTATTTCCTTTGGTTAAGATTCTGAGCAGCGTGTGTTTTCAACCACATTCATTACTCCCTCTCTAATCTGTACTTACTTTCAAAGCATGCAGCCAAGAACTAGACATAGCACTCCAAACGATGTCTTACCTCCACAAAGTAAACATGGAATAATTACTTCCTATTTCTTCTAACACAGCCTACCGTCAGATGCTTTGCTCTGAGCTGCCAGAAACTCCAGTTATATTTTTACCCGCAGTATTCTGTGAACACTTACTCATAGTGTGGTATTTCCTATTTTTCATTCTTCTGGGGAGAGTTTTATTAAAACATCTATGATAGATGAAATAAAATGTTAAACCTTATTAATATCTCAGTGAAGCAATGAGGGTAGGGGACTAGAAATCAAGGGGTTTCTCAGGCAGGAAGAGCAGGTTTGTTTCCAGCACCACTGAGGGAACTCCTCAGCAATGTGGAGCTGCCAACTCCTGAGCTTTGTTCCCGTGCTCACTCCTACCCCTGTGCCCACACAGCTCCGGTGGGGGCCTTCAAAGGGCCTTCAAGCACCCTCATTATTTGCTCTAAATGTGTTAATTAAATGGCAGTACATTTATTAACCTGGATCTAGTACCTGCTTTGATTAGAAAACAGAGCTGTGTTGGTGTGTCAGTGAATTTTGTCTTTCCTTCTAGGCTGCAGCTCGGAGAGCTACAGTGATAAACGTGCCACACGTTCTAATTCTCACAGAATGTGTCCCCTGACATCTTAGTGAAAAGAGTGAGGAAAATAAATGTATTTAGCTGAGAGCCAATCTTACTCACAGGTTATTCTTATCTGTCCCTGTAGTTTCCATTTGTTCTAACCATTTTAAACAGCCAGGGGTTGAAACAAAGCTAATAAGTAGTGCTGCAGAGGATTGCTTTGTAACACTCACTGTTGTTTCAGCAGCTGGTTTCTCCAGAGTGACCGGCAAGCACAGAGTGATTTGTTTCCTTTATAGCACTGCAACTTTGGGGTTACAGCTCTGGGATGCAGTGCTGACCCCAGGCATTCTTCTGCTTTGTGTTTGGAAACACAGTCAAAACAAAATTAAGCAAAAACCAACCAACAAACTAAGGCCTTAATAGCAAACAGGAACAGCTAACGGCCTCTTGAGAAACACTGCAGGAAGATGGGGGACAGAGGGAAGAACAGCTGCAAACCTGTCCTGAAGCTGTGAGCCACCAGTTTGCCATTTCTGTTTCGTAGAACTAATAGACAAAATATTTGTAGCATCTGAGTGTAGATATACATACATATATACATTTCTGTGTGTAAACTTACATATGTTTTTCACATCTTTTGTGGTCTAGGACTAGAAGGTTCCCTGGGATCACTCTACTGTTACATACCATTTCTTTTCAGAAAATGAGGGGCAACCCTGGCTACTCACACAAACTGGAGGATCAGATCACAGATTCACAGAACATTAGAAATTGGAGAGGACCTTGAAAGATCATCTAGTCCAACTCCAGTGCCAGAGCAGGATCACCTAGATTAAATCACACAGGAATATGTCTAGATTGGTCTTGAATGTCTCCAGAGAAGGAGACTCCACAACCTCTCTGGGCAGCCTGTTCCTGTGCTCTGTCACCCTCACAGTGAAAAGGTTTTTCTTATGCTCACATGGAACCCCCTATGTTTCAGTTTACACCCTTTGTCCCTTTTCCTATCACTGACCATCACTGAGAAGATCCTGGCTCCATCCTCCTGACACTCACCCTTTACATATTTATAAACATTAATGAGGTCACCCCTCAGTCTCCTCCAAGCTAAAGAGACCCAGCCCCTTTGGCCTTTCTTCATAAGGAAGGTGTTCCTTTCATCATCTTGGTGGCCCTGCACTGGACTCTTCAAGCTGAGAGACATTTGGGGGTCTTGGTTGACAGCAAATTAGACATGAGCCAGCAGTGTGCCCAGAAAGCCAGGAGAGCCAACTGTATCCTGGGGCACATCAAGCAAGGCCAGCCAGTCCAGGAAGGTGATTGTCAAATACAGAAGTTATTGAATCATAACAAATCTAGAAACAAACTTGTTAATGCTAAGGGATTACTTAGCATTAAAACTACTAAAACTCTAGAAGATAACACAGGGCTACATATACTGTCTTTGTCTTTTGGTATAAAAAATAACAATAGCTAAGTGACAGTGCTAGGGTGCTGAAAGTCATCAGCAGTCTATTGGATGAGTTCTGTTTCCACAGGCTTAACCAATAACATGTTTTATTGTATCTGAGTAGGAAAATGAAATTGGGGTGGGGAGTGTAAATCTAGAAGATGATGTTTACATCCTCAGTATGGCACTGAAGGTCAAATCCTGGTTCTGCTCCTTTTTTCCACGGACGGCTGCAAAATGGCTAAATTACCTGTATTTAGACTAGGAATTCAATTTGCCTTCTTTCCCTTGCCTTTTTCACTTTTTCCTTTTCCTTTTCATAAAAGGAATCTTCATAGCAGTAAGAAAACCAAGAGCTGACTCTTGATTTGCTTCTTTTAACATCCCTTTATTAACGCTTCCTTCTCAGAATTTCCATTGTGTTGGGTTTCTTTTTTTCCCCTGCTGTCACTGTGCATCCCTGCTGTTTTCAGATGCCACCGAGGCATTTTGTTTATGGTTCTTGCTTCCATCTTTCAGAAAGCTCCCTTCAATTTATAAGCTTACTGTAGTTAATAACAGCACACACTGACATTTCTTTAACAGCAATGTCTTGCTTGTCACGTAGAAAAACCCCCATGTGTGAAAATCCTGGATGCCCCCTCCTTTCAGGTACAATAAGTATAGACACTGGTCATAAACTGAGACATTTCATATTGGTTATTAAACTTTCATGGCTCTTACCTTTCTATTTTTAGAGTGCAGTGTTTTGTGAGCTTTGGAACCAAGGGCCTGGAAGTTGGTTTTACAGATGAAATTTAGAAAATGAAAGAGCCGCACTTAACTTGCTCACTGTGCCTTTTAGAAGTAGAATAAAAATTTTTCTGAGCTGGAAGTGGGTTTCATGTTCTAATATTAAGCATATAATTATATATCTTTAGTATACATACAATATTTTTGTGATATATAATTCTATATGTTTCTGCATATAACATTGGCCTGAATGAGCTGTAGTCCTGTCAAAAGTTCTAATTCAGTTCTAATTCAGTTCTAATTCAGTTCTCAATAAGTTGCAATGTTTACACTGATTCCAGTATGGCTACTTGAAATGAAAGTATAATCCTGTCCATGGTCTTTCACAGATGTTTACCCAGACATTTCCTTAACATATTTTTGTGGGGTCTTATATTTCCTATGTTTTGATTTTGGGTGTAAAAGATGTGTTCTTTGGTTTTGATTCATTTGCGTGTGTGTGTCAGAATTGTGGAAGTTTCTTAGTAATCTTCACTTTCCTAATGATAAACATTGGAAGGGGATCAAAACAGCACTGTATCTTTTGAAATGTATGGCTTGCCTTGATAGCAGCATATCAGAGAATGTCAAGAATATAAAAAATTACAGCACTGTTGTTTTGCATGTCAAACAGCTTACTGTGAAATAAATAGCCCAAAGGAATTTAAATAAAATTCTTCAATGCAGCAGTTAAGACAGAAAGTACTGAGAGAAAGGGAAATCCATTCTGACTGGTAGGATCCTCCTTAATGAAAATTGCTGATTCCCATTCAGGGAGCAGACAGCTGCAAAGGTTTAATACATTAAGTCTCACCAGCTGTTAATCACTCCTCAGCTGGCACTCCTTGTCTGTGGAGTGGATAGAGCTGGCAAAACCAGTCTGTGCCTAGGCTTCAGGGACTCACAGGCTGACTTTTTCAGGCAAATGCACCATTGTCAGTGATCTGAATGAATATTCAGAAGATAGATGAGCATACCTTCCAATCTGTTGGGAGAGATCAGCACTAGCAAAAAAGCAAGGCAGATAAGCAGGGCTCAGTAGTATCTTAATGTGCTGCAGCAACAGCAGTGAAAACTCATCTCTGGAAAGGCTGCTTCTTTTTTTTTTTTCTTTATTTTAAATAGGAGTGAGTACATCGAAACCAGGGAGCCTGGGGTTGCAATCCCAAGGCTGGAGTTGTTCTCCTGTCATCCCCTCCCCAATACTGGGGTTGCCACTCAAGTATACAATTTTTCACTTCTGCCCTTGCTATAAATAGGTAGAAAATCAATGTTGGATGCCAGGAGGGAACTTCTATATTCTTTCACCATTTAATTTATTTTGTACCTAAAATTCAAACCAAACAACCCATGGGCACTTTTACTTCCTACTTTTTATTTGATTCCGTAATTCTTAGTTTCCTTTAGAAGAAGTAAAGAGATAGGGCAATGCCCCAAAAAGACAGTCATTTTGAGTATGAGAGCCAGTCATAGAGTGAAGAAAAGGTAAAAAGCTGGTCAAGTAATATTTCAAAAGCAAGGGCCAAATTCCACAGCATTTGCAAACTTGTAGTTCATTCCAACTGCCATTGAAGCTGTGCCTCTTGCTAGCTGATCAGCTGCCTCCCTGCACACACAGATGACTTCACTTACACTGACCTTAATGTTCATGCTGATTAACAAACTGTACTGGCTGTGTTGCATCTTTCCTGAATTCTGTGAGACCAAACAAGCCCTAAAGGGTTGAAGAATAGATTTAATTTTCAAAAGCACCAAACAGGATCTTGAGCCAAAGGCCAGGGTTTTTTTTTCAGGTGACTTACCCATATCAGAAATATCGAGGCCCAAAGAGCAAGCATCAATGAGTGCAGGGTCATGGCAGTGAAATCAAGGTGACAGGCAGGATTCTTTCAAACATCCATAAGCAGAAATAGAATAACCAAGAAAGGTGTGTTAAATTTTTCTGCCTTCAAATGAGAGTCTTAGTAGAAGTTTTTAAAACAAGTTTACTGTGAGACATTCAAGTTCTTTAGGCATAGAGTCTTCAAGAGCAAGTTGAAGAAAAGATTCCTGTGACGAAGGAGAATACACAGCAAAGACTATATTGCAGGGAAATAGAGAGTATAGCCCTTCTGACCTGCTCTGCAGTCCTGCCAACATCAGAAGGTCCAAGGGTACTGGAAAATGATGGTAGAAACTATAAATATACCTGCTTCCCCAAGTGTTCTAAAAGTATAGTTACTGTCTTGGGCTGCTCATTTGCTAGTTGCTTCAGAAAATAGGAGTCAGCACCAAACACCAGGCACTTGCCAGAAAGCTGCTTGAATGGGGTAAAGACAAACTCTAAAAATGAGGACAAAATAGAGACCCAAATTTTAGCAGCTATTGTCTCTACTTTTGTGTGTCTGTGACTGACACCTGATTTGCAGCTTGGGAACTTTGCTGTGGTGACAAAAGCCTGCCTGTAACGAGGTAGGGTTCAGAGTTTTTCATATGTTGCTCTCTGCTGAGAGAATGGGCAGCTGGCCACGCTGCCTTCTTCCTGTGAAGAGCCAAGATGGAAAGCTGGAATTAGGCCAGTTCTTCTGTTTGGTTTGTGGGTTTTTTTCCCAGCAAAGGCTGTGCTAAGCTCATTTTAAGCTATCTTTTGCACTGTACTAACAATACACTGGAGTTGTGGAGATGATCATGGGTGCCTGCTGCTTTCAGCATAGTCATGTTCTTATGTAGAAAAGCATTTTACAAACCAGACACCTGGCCCCGAATCCAGTCACATTCAGTGTGGAACCTGCTCTTCCCTGTTCCCCAATCCTTGCTCTGTTGCACATTTGCTAGGGCAAGTCTTCCTTCTCAGGAATCCCTCCACTCACACCTAAGACAAGCTACCTATGGTCCTGAGAACAGCCCGCATGTGGGGTAGTTCACAACACTGTGGATACAACAGTGTGGATACAACAGAGAGCACATTACGTCAGGCTGTGGTTCCTGTTGGTGCTGAATGACAACAAACATATGTGCATGTAGGATGCCCTTCTATCCTGTAGGAAAATGAAATTGTATTTATCCTTCTTAGGTTACTTCAAAGTGAGGTACAGAGCGACCTCATTAGTACCTTCGTAGTATTGAGGGCTAAGTAGACAATTCTCAGTTTGAGGGTTTGCCCCTGGGTTGGTTTTTTTAATGTTGTTTCTCTGTAAATAACACTAGTTTGCTTTCAAAAAGCTGCACATGCTAATAGGAATTTAAATTTGAGGTAAACATTGCAGTCCTACAGAGGAAAATGTTGATGGATTGTATAAACTATATATTGGCTCTATGTGGAAGTTGTGGTAAGGCAGATGGGGGTGTTTTGGAGGTCAGATTGCAGGATGAGTATTTCAGAGCTTTATTGAAAATTGCTTTTCCCACCAGTACATTAAGAATTTTTAAGAAGTGTTCATACTTGTGATACTCCTAAAATTCTGTGATTATAGAATGTAGGCATTGTGGTTTACCCCAGCCAGCAGCTGAGCCCCACACAGCTCCTTGCTCACCCCTTTCACCGCACGCAGGGAAGGAAAGGACAGTCGAAAGAAGCACCTGTGAGTTGAGATGAAGACACTTTAAAGGATAACAAAGGAAGGGAATAATAGTAATAACAGTAACAGTATTAATGATGATGATAATTGTAATAAACCAAGTCATGCACAGAAGCAATTGCTAACCACTTGCAGAAGGAAAAAAACAACGCGATGCCCAGTCTGATTCTAAGCAGTGATTCTGCCTCCTGACTGGCTTCCACAGAGCACAACGTGACAAACATGATGTGATCTGAAACATCCCTTTGGTCAGCCTGGCTCAGCCATCCTGGCTGTGCTCACCCAGCTTCTTGTGCCTGAGACACTGAAAAGCCCTTGACTACAACTACACAGCAACAACTAAAACATCAGTGTGTTACCAACATGATCCTCATCCTATATCCAAAGCACAGCACTACATCAGCTACTAGAAAGAAAATCAACTTTATCCCAGACAAAACCAGGACAGTATGAACTAAGGATTTCAGTGTTGCTTCATCTGTCACAGCTGGTTTTTGCAGAGGTTACAGTGCCTAAAACCAGCCTACATTACACTGATGTGATTGCTGGCTTTCAGAGAGTGGTGTCAGGGGAGAAGTGGGTTGTTTAAACAATACTGTACATAACAAGTGGAGCTAGAAATGGATCCAGGCATTGTGATACACAGCATTGCACTGTAAAATTCCTTTTTGGCTCTGCAGACCAAAATGCTGGCAGCTCTGTTTGTATATAGCTGTGCCTCACAGTACCGAGAGCGGGACTTGTCTCATCTGAACAACAGGAGATGGCAATGATGTCAAATCCTGCTTATCACTAGGATTTAGTGTCAGAAACTTCTGTGTCCACCCAGGTCCCACAGTTCTTCCTTCTCAAAAGGAAATAGGTCTGATTGTAGCACAAGAGGCAGTAGACCTCAGGAAATACTTAGGATAATTCAGGCTGAAAGGAGCCGCAGCAGGCCAGCTCATCCAAGAGAGAGACAGCATAACCCTTCTAGATAACCTTGTCCAAGCCTTGACTGTCCTTGTGGTGAAACATCTTGTCCAGTCTGAATCTCTCTTGCTTTAGCTTCTGCTCATTGCCTCTCCTCTCCCCACCATGCACTGCTGTGCAGTCTGGCTTCATCTTGTCAATAACCTCCTCACAGGTATTGGAAAGCTGGTCCTGAGGGCCTCAAATCCCTTCTCCTTAAGGCTAAGTCCATTCCCTCAGCCTCTCGTTGCAGGGAAGTGCTTCAGCTCCCAACCACCTCAGTTTCCTCCCTGTTAACCTCCCATTTTGAGTGCCTTTCCTGTGCCGAAGAGCCAGCCTGGAGCTGTTATTCAGGAATGGTGAGTAGGGGTGAATAACCACCCCTTCAGTCTCTACTGGCTTTGCTCCCACTAGCAGAGCCCAGGCTGCTGTCCTGCTCCGCTGCCAAGGCATGCTGCTGGCCCTCGGAAACTGAACAGCCGGGGCCTTTTCTGCAGAGCTGCTCCCCAGCCTGTGCCAGGGGGTTCTTCCTTCCCTCAAGAGGACTTTCACGTTTCCAATCAAGGACTTCTGTAAGCTTCCTTAGGATGACTCTTTCAGCTAGTCTAGGTGATAATCCTGCCTCTGGGCATACCAGCAGGTTTCCCCATTTGGTGTCACCTGCAACCGGACACAAGCATACCCTATCCCTTCTCTCACAACTTGAAAAGGAGATGAGAGGACAGATATTAACACAGAGCCCTGAGGAGCAATGCCTGTGATAGGCCTCCAGGCACACTGTGACCTGGTAAGCACTATCTTGGCCTGGTCACCCAAACAGCTTTCCATTCATCTGGTAGTCCAGCCAGCCAGTCCTTACTGTCTCAAATAGGAAACAAGACTAGTGTGGGTGAGAGTGCTGAAAGCTTTGCAAGTCAAGGTAAATGGCACTTACTGCTCTTCTCATGCCCATTAAATACTTATGAAGTATACAGTGTATTAATTGTTTCACAGAATTAGAATTTTAATCATTTTTAATTACAAGTATTTCAATGAATCACAGCTCCTGACAGGCGGGTTTTGGCTGTACTTATCAGTGGGCACTAACCAAGGAAAGGGAAAAATGTTACATTATTAAAAAAAAAAAGCAGCCATCTTCTAGATGATTGTATAGAATATTATGAACCATAGCATGAGTAATGCTGGCACAAGGCCAAGATTTGACTTGAGACAGTCTAAGGTTTGAGAAAAACTTGGGTTTTTTGGTCTGTCATCTGTTCATAGAAATGCTACTCCTCCGTAAAGAAATGTAAGCTCAATCAGCTGAAAAAGAGAATGATGTTGAATCCGTGGTGTAGGGGTCAGGCTGGTGACTTGGGTTCTGGTCCCTGCCTCAAGGACAGATGAAACAGCTTGAATATAATGCAGTACTCACTCTGCAATACTGACTTGTGCATCAGATGTTTGAGTTGTATAGTGCTGTCAAATCAGGTTATATCTGGGTCTGCAGTGGAGGCAGATGTTTGACAGAATGGTATTGTCAGAAGGAAAAAGAATAGTTCCCTGGGTGAAACAAAGTTTGAGGATCATATTCTTAGAATTATACATTTACATTAAGCCTCTTTTTTTTTCTCTCTTTTTTTTTTTCCTCTTGACCAAAGGTTTTTTTGCTCTAGACCCAAAGTTAATTTCTGAATTTCTTTCACCCCCTTGGACTTTTTCCAGGGATGGGAAAAAGCAGAACCTTGTCAAGAAATTATGATGAGGAACCTGGATCTACAGGGGCCGTGTAATTTCATAATGTCTTGCAGAACCTATAGAAGGTTAAGATGTATAAAGATATTATAGGCAGAAATTCTGTTGTCTTGTGGTTTGACTCATTATGGAAGAAATAAGATGGCAGGATGGAAATGAGAGACCAAAAACCTTGTCTGACACTCATGTTGGATTTTCAACGGTGCCCTTAAGCACACCTTGGAGCCCTGACATGTGTTCTCTTCTTCCACTCGGAGTTTCGGTCAGATAGCAGCTCTGTGGATGCAGTCTAACACAACCTATTATGAATGAAAAACAAGCTACCTTGTCAGATGGCCCTATGGCTACTTGTTAGCATTCAGCTCGAAGGAGTGCATTTCCATTGCTTCCTAGCTTTGGGAGAGACCTCACACCACTGTGTAAAGACTGTGCTGACCTCTGGTAACTACTTCACAGTCCTTAAATATGCGACTATGAAACGGAGAACCTTTGTGAGCACCTATCAGCAATTTATCAACTTACACGTAGCAACAAGCCATAGTTGTTGCAATTTCGTAGCAAAGCAGCTTCAAAATTTTTATTTTAATGAGTATGGGAATCAGTTGGGATTCAGGATGTATAAGCATAAACTCCTTTACTATCAATGATTATATAGGAAATAGACAATAGTTTAACTATTTTAAAGTTCAGGAAGTTGTTAAATAGAGGAAAAGGAAAGTTCCCTCCCCTCTTTAGAGTTATTTTATGAGATGAGAGGACAAGTGTGTAAATACAAATTTGGTTTTACACAAAATTGCTAGTCAGATGCTCTGCCTTAAACTGAATTGCATTTAATAACTTCAGATATATAAAGGAATTTAAAATTTAAAGGAGATATTAATTTAACAGGCTTTTATCTCCAGGGGCCATAAAAAGTGCAAAGGTTAATGGTATGAGAAACAAAGGTCTTCACATCCTGATTAAACCAAATCTTCTCCCAGTCTGTTTCCTGTTCTCTGTGGGGCATCATCACTTTTACTGTGATCCGCCAAGGTCAATTTCTTTTGTTCTTTATTACCCTCTGTGATAAAAACATTACGCCATCCATGTATATCCAAAGCTTTTGATGAATGCTCTGTGATTGTGTGGAACACAAGGAATGGAGAATTGAGGTGTCAGTCCTAAAAGTCACAGATAGTGACACCTGGCATTGTTCCAAGGGAAATTGGCTGATACATCACTATTGCCTTGTGTATGGATCTCGCATACATGTCATAATCCATGATAAAAATCGTCAGAAAGAGAGGTGTGCTGAACCATTTTACAACTGTCAATCTCAAAATAGAGACTTACTCTGCCTTTCTTGATCCAAGCTTGAGTGGGATGATTTTTGCTCTGCGTTCGGTTTGATGACAAACTGTGGCCAGTGTATAACTATAGTAGGTTTTACACCACATTCTCCTCATCCCATTACAATACATTGACAATACAATGATAATGCATCCCATTACAATTCATTGATAATACCTTCTACTTCTCCCACCATTGCCTGTTTTCAAGTCCTATTTTAGTTGTTCACTGTATTCTTTTAGACAAGAACTAAAAATCCAAAATATCTGAAGCCAACTCTAGTGGACTTATACCACAAGTGGTCTAATCTCACGTTAGAGAACCATAACACAGGTGGTAATGGCAGGCTAAGCACAGACTGCACACTTTTGGTTTAAATCACCATGTTCTTAAGGATGTTCTACTTGACTGCAAAAGCAGGGAGATTAGCCTGCGTAGTAGAAGAGGTATTTATTTGACTATGGGAATTTTGTTATTGGAGTTCTTACATGAATGAAGACTGGATAACATAAGCTTCTTGCTTTTCTCCTATAATTCAGCAAGCAGTAGAAACTAAGTGTATTTTTTTGAAGTAATAGCTTTTGTAGGGCAATTTCTCTCAAAGAATTTACAATTTCCCAGAAGGAATTGAGTCAGAGAAGCAAAGCATGTCAGAATTCTCAATCACTGAATGACAAATTCAAAGCATCCATTAGCATGTAATAGCTGAAAGTAGGGCAGCAGATCATTATGAATACATTGATAAGTTGTTAAAATGACCTTTTAACTATTACACTTGACTACTCAAGCATATTTTATTAATCATGTATAAAACAGGAATGAATGGACCCTTCTTTGCTACTTTTTCAAGATATTCCAGTTATTTAAAGTACCCTGGGATTTCTGAAGTGCCTATTGGTAATCCTTTCATTTGCCTGAGACGAAATCTGAGTGCTGATAAGTGTTTGTGTGCTAGAGCCCCACATGATTTGTGAGACAACTCGAAATACAGGGTTGTCTTTGTACTTTTGTACTTTTGAAAGACTTTCCAAATTAGTTTCTGCTGCAGCGATGAATGAACACATTCTCTCAGTTTTTCTGCATTACAAAAATCAGTTGTCAGTTTTTCACAATCTTATATACAAAGCATATAGAGAAAAGTACAAAACTCCACGTATTAGGTGTTTCCACAAGATGACAGTGAGAAAAATAGAAAGAGGATTACTTTTCTTATTGGAGCAAAGGACCCTTGGAGTCTGCAGCTACTTAATCCAAAAGAAAGGATTTGAAATTACTTCCCTGCACACTTTTTAACTGTGTTTTTGTTTTGGTAGTTTTTTTGCAATAATGCTCTCTTCCAGATTTCTTTCCAGAGGGCATCACTCTATCTCTTCAGTTTTATTTGCTGTTTTCCGTGATAGAAAATCTTCCGTTAGTAGTTTGAGTTGCACAGTATGTTGTATAGTGGCTTCTGGTCTGCAGGGAAGATTCCTAGGCACATGGTAATGTGAATAAGGAAATCTAACTGAGAGTAAAGCTGTCTGAACTGAATAAAGATAGCTGCCACAGGCCAGTGCCTGGTATCTTTGCCAGTGTCCTGGGGTAAGACTTGAGGAGTCATGCTCAACAAGCGGGTGGTATGAGGTGGCAGGCATTAGCCCACAAAGGCATGAAGTCTGTACCACATACAACTAGGAAGATGTCTGTGAAATGCTGCTCATAATTGCAAACAGATCTTTGAAATGTTACTTCAAGGCTTACAGAAAAATAAGATGATATACTGAGATAACAGGTGTAACAGATGCTTGTGGCACGTAGGAACTGGGGCAGTACTGAACATGTGTAAGAACACTCCATTAGCACAGATCATTTCCCACCATAGCTCTGTAGCACTTCCCCTGCCTTAGATTGCTCTGCTCTTTCACATGCCACATTTCTGCATCGAAGTCAGAACAAGTCAGGAGAGAGAATCTGTCTTCTCCAGAATGGAGAAGACAGATTTGTTCTACAAGCTTTTTCACCTGAAAAAAAATGCAGTTTTCTTTGATAACAAATAATACATAAAGCAACAGAAAATCTGCCAACCGTGGCAGAGACTATTATTACTAACACGGGCAGTTTATCAGTGACAAGTTACAAAGAGAACTACACACAACTGCTGTGGCCCACCACATATGAACTCAAAACTTGAGAAGATATCTAAAACCCCCTAATTCATAAAGATTGAAAGCAGTGTATTAAAACCAACGACAATACAGAATTATTCATTCCAGGCTTTATTCACATGCAGGGCACAAGGCAGAGTGAACCAGAATGGGCCAGGTGAGAACGACTCGGGGGTATCACTACCATAGTTTGTATAAATGTTTCACAGTGCTTGTCAATACATCATTTTATGCCATTAGAACCACGTTTTCTTTGCATATAATGTTTGTGGAAAGGAAGCTGATGAAATGGACAGAGCAAAAGGCATTTTTCGTTAAGAATTCCATTCCTAAAAAGCATACTTGGCTCGGAATGGGAATGGCTAAGTGCAGGGAAACAGCTCTGTGGAGAGTGTGCTGTCTAGACTACTAAAAGCTTGATTTCACAAAGCACTTGCTCAGGGCACTAGGAAACTTGCACCAGGGTGAAGGTAGCACCTCCAAAATTTTGCCCCATAGCATCAATAATAAAAAAGTACATGGATAAATACATTAAATATGTATTGTGCTTCACAGGGAAGATGCACTGAATGTTCTTTTCTGTTCTCAGGTGCAAAACTTCTTTTAGTAGTTATAATTGTTCCATAACAGTTATGAGTGAGACAGAGAGTACTGGGAAATGTAGGTAATGACCAGAAGGGATATCTCATCATAACTCTAAGAGAGGACCCAAGCTTAGAGGGAGTGGAATAGTACAAGTGTGACAGTGAAGGAATTTCAGGACAGGTTGGGAACATTGATCCCTACTTGTTTGTCCTTGCTAAGCCTCCCTACTCGTGACAGGAACCCAATTTACCTTTACCCAGTGGCCTCTAGCCAACCAGTTTGCAGCCTGGCATTGTTGTTCTGTGAACACATCTTTGCACGCCTGGCAGCAGAACATGGTTATACTGTTATATATAGCATTTCAGTAAGGTGGCCTTGAACTGCATGTTGCAGAAGGAGCCTCTGATATAGAGGAAGGAAAACCATGTGTATGCTGGGATGAAAAGCTGTAGCAGCATTTTTTTGGTGCTTTGGTCAGTGAGGTTATTAAAAGTCCAAGAAAGAAATGCCTTAAACAAGAAATCCCTGTGGATTTCTTGACCCCGCCTTGCAGCAAGGAGAAGAGTTGTCCAGTCATTGGTGTTGAAAGCATAGCATTGATATCAGAATGTAGTTGCTTCATTAGACCCATTTAGAACAAGTCACTAGACAGTTCTTTAAGCTGGAAAGAACATGAAATTAATTCTTGGTTTGGTGTTATCCAGAAGTGTAGTGTATTTAATTCTTTCCCAGTACCTGACCACACGGTTAGTAATTATACTAATACGGTTATTGCCTTTATTAAACAACGTCTCATCTAACTGATATTATTAATTTTTATGTATCTGGTATAATTTGGGCTTTCAGGACTTTTAATAATCATACTTATGGTTTTGTCTTTTCTTTGATCTTCCCTGACTCCTTATACATAACATCTTTCTTGGTAGGCAAAATGCCATTTTTAGCTCTAGGCTTGAATTGTTTTCACTGTTTTTTAGCAACAGTGCCAAGCTGTAATTGATGTGAGTCTGTCTAGTTCTTAACCTCCCACCGATCTCTGCTAGCAAGAGTGAGGCTGTTCGAGCTGTAAAATACCGCAGTGCATTACATGGTGCTCCCAGTAGTCCACTTTGGGCATAAAAGCAAGCAGTGGTTTTCATATAAACTACTGCAGCTTTCTTAGAATCTTCATTTCTCTGCAATGTTTTGTTTGGTTTTTTTTTTTTAAATAAAGGGATTGTTATGATAGCTGGTTTTCAAAGCATTATTAAACTGTTAAACTAGCTAGGAAAAAGCAACTTCCCTTTCACTTGAGTTTTCATGGATTTTCTTGTCTAGCCAATTTGCAACAAGTTTGGATTTAATGATGATACCTATCATGAACTTGTCACCTTTTGTCCAAGAGTTTTTCCTTTGTAGCTACCCAAGCATTTTGAGAGCATTTGCTGAAATATGAGATTGGAATTCAAGTTACTTGGATGCCTTTTATAGCCCCTGTAAATATTAATTATGTTTCTTTAATTTTCTCTTTCCATATGTAGATTGGGAAAATCAAAAATATTTCAAGACCTTTCTCTTGTTTATACCATATAGTTTGTAGAGAGATGGAAAAGTTTCTGTCCTCATGGGAATTTCATTTAGTTGAAGTCATTAGCAACATTAAATTTTGGTTGACAAAGCTACCCCTAGATATTTCAGTTCTGACATGCTACCAGCATGTTTTCTGGGAATTTCAGATCACGCCTCTCATTTGCCTGTTCTCCCAAAGGGGCTGGCTGCCCTCTGGGTACCAGGAGACACTGTCACCCTGCAATCCCAATGCCCATTCTTTTAAGTTGATAGTAATCAACAATTCTCTTATCCATTAAAAATTCCTCTTATTCCAGCCTGTTCCTGTACATAAGTGAAGCTATGTAGTAAAAATGCTATCCTATCTCCCTTTCTCTGGTAGCCAGCATGCTCTCTGTCTCAATTATTGTTTACATATCACTTCCAGAAAAGTGGGTTACAGCTGAGCAAATACTTTCCAAGTTCAACAACCAGACTAGTAACATTTTCTTCTCGCAGTGTGAGGTTTGATTTTATTGTTCTACAGGCTGACTGTATTTATTCCAAGCAGAATTTGTTTCTTTTAATAAATCTCATGTTTTCCAACTGAAAGAATGCACAAACATTTTGGTCTCAACTGAAACTCTCTTGCTTTCTCAACTTTCATTTCTGTGAAGAGTTGTGTTAGTAAATAAGACTATTCATTCAGACTCAAGTAGTCCTCTTCAGAGATCTCAGAAGATGGTCTCAAGGGCCATCAATGACTCTTCTAAGTCTACTACACTTAGAAGAGGCTACAGGAACAAAGATTAAGGAGTCAAGGTTATGCCTATCAGAATCCAAGGAGCTGGATCAGGATTTTACTGAATACAATTGTCTAATGATGTCGTCAGTAGAGCAGGGATCTACTCAAATATCACCTAGGAAGGAAGCAAAAATTAAAATCAGGAAAGAGGAAATAGCAAAATAAGGATCACTAAAAACAATACAGAGGAGAGGAATCCGAGATCTTATGAAAGTTTCTGATTCTGAATCAAACAATTTTAGAATTATATATCTAATGTTCAATGAGGGCGGGGTTTGATCTTAGGCACAATTAATTATCACGTGCATATTATATGCAAGATAAGGTACATTGACTTCAGCAATACACATAGATATTGTCTACTTCTTTTGTGGCAATATTCAAGTTTCCTCTCCCATACTTGGCACATGTAAGTTTATCCTTCTTGCAGTAATTTATATGGCGAGAGTGTCTGAGTGCCTACCCTCAATATTCTGCTAGTTTTAAATCCACAAAAAGGAACAGAAGTACTTCTAATTAGAAAGCTTTTATGGACAAACACAAGTTTTCATACTGTCATATGAAAGAAATATGTATTTCAAGGCAGTATGCCTGATGTTTGGACCTAAAGGACCAAAACATAAATCTCATGGCATGTATTAATGTTGATCTGAGAGCCTGTTATGATATTTTATTATGATTTCTTTTATGATTTTTTAACACCCTGCTGTTACTTGGGTGTTCTACATGATAAAGTAGCAAATCTTTTATTGAAAATAAACGATATCAAGGGAGTGAAAATATCTCTAGCAGGAAGTGTTGTTTTTGTTAGTTCCAAAACTAAATATGTCAAATGAAATCTGCTGGACTGTGAAGAACCAGCTAGAGCTTTAAATTCAGTATCTCAGAAAGTCCTGGTAGTAGGGAAGAATACTACTTGTAGTGCTAATATTAATCTGACAAGAGCAATGTTATGTAGTGTATTTACATTCACAGCTAAATCAAGGTCAGACTTTAAAATAGTATTACTGTGTTTATTGCATTTTCACCCTTTGTGCTCCACAATCTTCAGTCCTGGTAGCTCTCACTACCTACCTTCTCGTTGTGCTATAGCTGAAAACCTTTCACAGAGAAAACCTTGTCTAATGAACACTTCACAATTTTCAGTGGAGCTGAGGAACTGCATTTAGACATAAATATTCTGTACTTAGCAGCATGTGCAAGATCCTGATTCAAATCAGAGTGTAAATTAAAATGGCTTCTTTTTTTCTTTAAAAAGAATGACCACAATTCTATGGCATTCCTTGGCAATGCTCCCTTTCCCTCCCACTCCATTCACTGTGAAAAATATGAAAGTTTCTGCTTTGTCCTGCTATGAAGAAGGGAAATGTTTAGGGTTAGGGTGTGAGGGATATTTGCCATCAGCTCTAGGTGAAATTCAGGTAGCAGTCACTTAAATAAAAAGTTTAACTGACCTTTGGTGAAAGCCAAGACAGTGAATAGGGTAACAAGTATAGTACCATAGACCTGGTAAGTTTTCAGAATTTCTAATCATGTCATTGTTCAAATGCATTTTATGAAAAATTTATGTGTGGAGCCCCACCCCCCCCAGGGAGAGCTATCCAGGAACTTCCCTCTTGTCCATCAGGGAGCATGACACAGTTTGGTATTAAAGCAACCATGGAGACTTGACCCTACCTGATCACCTCTATTTAGTTATAACTTCCATGTCTCCAAGTGCCCGTCTCCAGAAAGGAAATAACAGTGTTGTTCATTTGCTCATCATTCAGGAAGCTGTGGAGACTTGAACCCAGTCACCCTCAGCCTCTGAGCATCCTTCCTCTCCAGATAGTGTGGTTCAAACGTGGTGCCAAAGACAGCCAAGAAAGCAAATTTCCACCTCCTCCTTTAAAAACAGGAAAAGTGGGCTTTGCTACATCATACTGTGCATTGCTTGTCTTGCTGGAGAGTGAATTAGCTTTTCTGTCTTGCTTTTGCTTTGCCTCTTCATGTTACTACTGGAAATCTTGGAAAGGCTGACCTAAATCCATGGTGAAACAACCGAGAACACGTGGGTTTACTTTTAACTGATATGAGTAGTTCCCCTGATATAGCCTGTCGGTGGGAAATGTATGCCTTGACAGTTTGGATATAATTTATCTTCACATAAAACCTGGCATGAATTTCCAAAATACTTGTAGTCTATGATAACACACTTTTTGTTTTACTTCCTTCCATTGTTATACAGAAAACATCTTTCGATGAGTGGCTACACAACATGGCATTCAAAATTCTCAAATATATTTTTTGGTTATGCATAACTCAAAAGGGAGTTTTATAAGTTGCCAAATGTTGGAAACACTCCTTTTGCTGATGCTCATATTCATCAAATAAAGTGCAGTGATGCCACAAACTACGCCTTGTTCCCTTCAGCCATGGAGTGTATGTTTATCAGTGGTCAGAAATCACCCAGTCTTCTTTCAGCTCCTCACTTTGAGAGCTGAATAGTTTAAAATAAGAGAATAATAAACAGTGAAGAATCAATTAATTCCATTTTAATTAAGAGAACACTACTGTATTTTAACTCCCCCCACACCCCAAGTATCTGAAGTCTCAGCATTTTTGTTGCCACAGGGATGTTTATGATGACCCAGAAGCTTTAAACATTTGAGGATGGGGCTCGAGGTTTCCCTAAGAAACACGTCCCACTCGCTGTGTGGTGGGAGCTGCTTCAGCTGCTTCAGAACCTCAGGAAACATTTTCCAGTAAGTACATAAACAAAAGAAATATGAGAGAATATGTATAAAGGTCTTTGTAATGAAAAAAAACCTCATCCATCCCAAGTACTTGGGTGTAACAGAACATTTGTCCCACATTTACAAGGCTCAAAACGTCTTTTATTTAGCTTTTTCTCAGACAAGCAGACAGCTTGGGATGACACAAGGAAATAGTGTACAAGCAACCTGGAAGCCAGGGATTCTCTGTGCTAACAGTTGTGACATTCTGACTGAAATGGACTGCAGAACCAGTGTATGGTACTATCTTAGCAAAGGAAGTTGGTTTTGGCAGCAGCCTTTTAACTACATGGAGCCTGATGATGCTATTCTGCTCCTGAAGGGGAAAAGCCATACAGAATCAGTAGGTCAAGGTGCCAGATTGCTGTTAGAAGGAAGGTTACAGAAATACTCCTGTTACAGCGTTTTCACCGGACGCCTCTGTAAGAAGGAAACAAAGCTAGCTTCACAGTTAATAGATGAAAAGAGCTGAGAAAACAATAGCAGCTCTAACAACTGACTGTGATAAATGAAAAGACATAGAATGTCCAATCACTGAGTCCTACCTCCAGCAAAATTCTTTTTGAAGCCATGGGCACTGGTGTTTGGTAAAAATGGATAATTGTAATGCCAGGTCCAATAGTGCTTGTTATATTATCTACTACATTAAATCCCTGACAAATATTTAATGGGATTATATCTGTCTTCTGCTCTAGATTTATATAGCACTGTGAGGGCATAAACTTTATTAAAGCTCCATGTAATAGGTATTTGAATCCTGACTGGAAAAATCTCATTTTAAAACGTCACATCAGTTTTACATTCTCCATTTTATTCCCATTTGATCATCACTTCCCAAAACCTGTTCCCACTAATTTAATATTTTTATTCACTTCGCTTAGTTTCAGCAACTTCTACAGTACTAATTTCAGCAACTCTGCACTCACTCTCATCACGTGCTTTATACAGGTTTTTACAAAGACTATTCTATGCCTAGCAAGGAACTGTACATCCTCAATAACACTTAAAATCAGCAAGTTGCAACATATTTGGTGCAAATGGGGACCCTGTTTCTTATGGGCTTATATCTGTACAACTCCTCTCTCTGTGTATGGGTTTATGTATGGGCAAGTATACTTACAGATCTTCCTCCGAAAGTCAGAAATAGGAAGGAAAACTTATCTCCACCTATTTTCTGTGTTAGTCAGCAAACTACAGCATTTCTGGAAAGACACACAGTTCCCTTCTCTTTATTCTGCTGTACAGAACGAATACATGCATCTGTTACCATTCTGGTGTAACTGCAGCCAGGCAAGGCATCTTCTCTCCCTCAGGCCCCTCTCTAACCAGTCGCGCTTTGCAGGGTACAGTGTGATCGTGTGGCCTTTTGCAAGCAGATGTTAACTTCTCTGCCCATGCATCAAGCCAAAAAGAAGCAAATGAGCTTGTGTTCAGAAACTGGATGTAAATATTCAATAGATGCTTTAGAACTCGGGGGCCAAATTCACAGTTGTGCACTATTTGAGCAAACATGCATGGTAAAATCAATGATTTATTATAAAATCCAATTGATTTGCTGACTCAAGACCAAAGTGCTGATTTGAATAGCCCACAGTTATGCAGATTTTTTTGCTGCCAGTTGTGGCTGTAAATGAAATTAGTTCAGCACATACTAATACCTGTTATTTATAGTTGGGTCAGGTGCTGTACAATGCACTCATCATCTGTAAACCATTAGTAACCTTTGTGCTGTCTTCACTTCTAAACTAAAAGAGATGGGAACTTTGGTTTTCTTTTTTTTCCCACAGCCCTCTCAGCTCCTTATAAGTATCTTCCTACTGTCCCACTTACCAGAAGATAAATGCTGGTACTGTTTTAGTGGATGGGACATATACTAACCCTGTAGTATAAGCATAGTAGAGACTTCAGTGATTATACTGAAATATGGACAAATAGGAAACCACTAAATAACTACTCTGTAATCGCTGTAACTCAGTATATCAGCAGGTGAATAGGACATTGCCATCTTTTTCTGTGGTTCACAGCATCTTTTTTTTTAAATTTAGAAGCAAAGCATAAGGTTCAAACACACCAGGATTCACAACATCTGCAGTAATGCTGTCACACCACCCTCTAAACTGTTTTATGAACCATGAGGACACGTTCATCTGCTGGCATTTCCTTAGCTAAGACAATACTACTGCTGTCTGAAATGGAGGTGGCTCATAAGCTGAGGACCTTTGTGATGTATATATTATGGCATCTGTCTTGTAAATAGAAGTTTGCGCTGTGCATTGATGAATGAACTTGTGTACATTTAATTTAAGTGGATGATCAGAATTTTTTTTAAATTTGAAATTGGAAATTTCCATGTAGGAAATTTTTAAGAAAAATCTAAGTTAAATTGCACTTAGTAATATCAGTAGGTATCAATTCATAAAATCAGCATTTACTGTCACTGTGGAGCCCTTGAGAACATCAGCTGAAAAAACACAGATGGTTTAAGATTTACTGCTTTGTTGAAATTCTGAGAAAGGCAGTTTAGGTGATAATAGTTTTTACCTTACTGTATCAAATGGCACAATGCAACAAATTCTTCTGCTGTGATTTCATATGCTGGCGCTGACACAGATCGAATTATTCAAACATACCATAGAGATAAAATTTAATTAATTTCAAAATCTTCCAATTTTTCCTACAGACACAGTCAAACAGTATGTATTCCCACCCTAAGATATTTCCTGCTTACAGCAGGGAGAGGAACTACTCTGCAGACAGCCAAAGTTTCATGCTTTTAAAAAGCTAAATGAGCTCTTATATATATAAGTTTAAAATAAGAATGAAGAGCTAAATCAAAATACACTTCCAGCTTCTGTGGACATAGCAGCTCGTCCATACATCACATACTGGGGGTGGAGGGTAAGGTCAGCTCTTCACCTTTTTATAGCAGAACTGAGAAATCACACTTTGGCCTCATAGTTGAAAGGCAGTTTATAAAGGCAGTTGCTGCCTGCAGAGCAACAATTGCAGCCTGTGGTCAAGCCTGTGATCGAGTATTATTCTAGAACTGCTGTAAGTGTATATGTGTCTTGAAGCAACTACTGCACGACAAGATCACTGACTCTTTTTGGGATCAACAGCTTCAAGGGATGAAGGTAAAAGACAATAACATTGTATTAAAAAGCAGCTCTTTTCATTACAGTAAAGATCAGTGTTACTTTATGAGGGTTTGGAGATCTTAAGATACTGAAGATAAACAGAGGCAGCAGAGGGGAAAGTAACTTCGATCCTTAGACTTTAATCAGTCTTAAATGTGCTCTGGAGGTACCTAAACAGATGTGGTTGTTAAGCTCTCTGTATCAACAGTTCTGCTCTGTAGTTAAAATACTCCCAGGGAACTACTTCAGAGTTAAGTGATGCAGTATCCCACCTAATAGTAGAGGAGAGCTGGAAAACAATAGCAATTGTGAATTCTTTACTCGGGTGCTTGAAGGAGGCAGTTCTTTAGCTCCCTGCCCTCCCGCATCAGGGGCAGGTTTAGGCTACTTGTGTCTCCAAGCTGGGCTGGCTCAAGGTCTCTGTGGCGTGTGTAGCTTCTGGCTCTTGGTGTGAGAGCTTGGGGGTTGCTTCCCAAGAGCTTGGGGCTTACTGCTGAAGCAAAGCAGCAGTAATTATCTGTCCATGAGAAGCTCCAGAGCACAGCACCAGACACAAGTATCCCAATTGTGTGTTTGTGTCCAGGTGTGGGAACGGAACAAAACTGAACAGAAAGGGTGGAGGCAGAGAACTCTCCCAGGATAGGATCATGCCCCAACCACGAGGCATGTAGGAATTCAGATCTGAAGCTCCTGGTTCTTATCTGGGGGTGTGTTTAGTATGGAGAAGAGGAGACTGAGGGGAGACCTTATCCCTTCCTAGAATGACCTGAAAGGAGGGTGTACAGAGGTGGGTGGTGGTCTCTTCAGCCAAGTGACAGGTGATAGGACAAGGGGAAATGGCCTCAAGCTGCACCAGGGCAGGTTCAGATGAGATGTCAGGAAAAAGTTCTTCACAGAAAGAGTTGTTGGGGTGTGGAACAGGCTGTCCAGGGAGATGGTGGAGTCCCCAACCCTGCGTGTATTTGACAGATGAGTAGATGAGGTGCTCAGGGATATGGTGTAGGAGAGGACAGGTACAGTTGGACTCAGTGATCTTAATGGTCTTTTCCATCCCAGTCATTCTGAGTGTGAATCTGTGTGTGACTGTAGTTTTACTTTATTGGTATCCTGCATGGAATATATGTTTTATGCTTGAATTGCAGGGAGATGTTTTTGCAGCCATGCCACTAAAAGCTCTCTGACAGCTCCCTGCTCCATGGTCCTGGTTTCCTCTCACAGCACAACAGACTTTTCTGCTCAGCCCCCTATCATAGAAATGCAGGCAGTGATGGGAGCCTTTGTGGATTTTTCCTCATCCTACCAAAGTAAGGAGGTTGACAATGTTTTCCCACCTTTTTATGCTTCTCTCTCAAGTTCTGGCCACCTCTCTATTCAGTCCTTTTGGTCAGTGGCCAAGCTGAAAAGGCTCCGTGTGCCACTGCTGACTCCTGGATCAGAGTTTCAGAGCTATGGTGATGCAGCCAGTTTTAGCATGCCCAAGCCTGCCTCCATGCCAGTCTCCTCAGCCACAACCCCCATGAGTGCTTACACATGGCAAAGCTACATGGCTATAGAAATGATGGCAGTACGATCTGAATGAAGCTGTAGCCAGGCACCAAGGCTGTTTGAGCTTCACAGATGCAGCAGTTAGAGTTGATGGATTACAGCGCCACGTGTCACCCCTCCACTCCCTCCCTGACTCAGACTGCATTTTAACACTCTGATGGTGGCCTTCGAGCGGATGGCTCGCCAGCCTGATTGCCCTCTAACAGTTTTGACTCAGTCAGCGGTGCCAAGTGACAGCAAGTGGAGCTGGGAGGGCTGTGGGTTGTTTGCTCTACTGGGTATTCTACAAGACCCTCCTCAAAAACAGCACTGCTGTATGGTTGACTCATGTTCTTTTTGCTTGTCAGTACCTGTTGACACTTACGTATGCAAATGATTCAGCTAAACGCTCTCCTCCCTCTCACTTATCACTGCATTGAAATTGGACATTCTGCATATGGAAATTACAGGTTACCGTGAGCCCCGTTCAAAAGGGTGATTCACACAACAGCATAACAGGCAATTGTTGCTGGCATCTAGTGATGACTTCATCCCTTGCTGTTGTTTCAGCAACAGAAAGCAGCTTTATCTAGGATGGGCTTCTGACCCTTCACAGAGATATTTTTTCTATCCTTTGCTTCCTAGTTGCCCGTGATCGATTCTTTTTTTGTTGTTTGAATTTTTTAAAGCATGAGAAATGGGTTGCACCTGCAGCTTTGCGCCAAGTGCTGGAGGTCACTTTACTCTTATTTCCTTTGAAGTCCTTGGGGCAGACATCAGTGTACCTACTGAGCCACATCTGCTGACAGCTTTGTGTCACACTGTGGAAAAGTCAGGAGATAATATCACCTTAGGAATGGGGTCAGCCTCACAGCTGAAAGACGTGTATCTAAGCTGCACATTATCTTAAGTCAGCAACCAGAGGGAGGCAAACAGCACTGGTGCGTCTGTGGGGTGGGATGATTCTCTCTGTTGTGGCTCAAGAGCAGCAAAAGTTGCACATGTTGAGTCAGCACTGGATAGGCAGGTGGCTTAAGCCGTTGGCTTCCACCCATCTTCACAGCAGGGCTGGAAACACAGTAGATGATACACTCAGCTAGGTGCACCCATCGGCAGTCGCTTGTCCTGAAAAAAAGATCTGCTTGATGAGATCTGCTTAATGGTGATTCTTAAGGCTGAAATGTTTCCAGCTAGACCAGACTTTCCCAATTCAAAAGCAGGTTATCTTCTTAGTGGGGCATTCATGACCTGAAGTTACACACTTTGAAGGGATTATTTCTATGGGTGTTTAGGTATCGACTGAGTTTTTCCTAGGTATTTAAGCAGCTCCTCAGAACCCAATGCCAGGCACTGTTTCTTAGTCAGCAACTCTGACGTCTACGGACAAGGACAGAAAACAAATCCACCTTATTATTCAGTTCTCTCTACTCGAAAGGATTTCGTAACAGATGTAACACTGCCACACAGCATATGTCCTCTCACATCTGAACAGTTCCTTGCATGCTCAGAAAAGAACATGCAACCTGTGTTTCAGATCCATACGGATGATACTGGCCAAAATATACATTTTGTAGAAATCTGTATTTGTATATGCATTTAATTCTGTCAGAGGCCAAAGTACCACAAGAAACCCTTCCCATGAAAAGAAGTTGTAAACGTACCTCGAGAGGCTGAATCTCAAACAGCGTGCCCAAAGGATTTGTCACCTTTTCAGAAATGTCACAGTAATAATAGTTCAGGCATGAAATCTATTAAAGTCTTGACTACAAACCCGAAAGGTTTAGTGTGTCTGTACTAAGTCAGGTATAGTAAAACAGCCAGTACACCGAGTTGGCGGCTGTGATGCAGTACTGCGTATTTCCCCTTAGTGAGGAAAAATGTTTCTCTCTAAAAGAGGGCATGGAGCAGTCCATTAGCCAAAATCCCTGCATGAGGGCAGCTCACGTACGTGGCCAGGAAGTGAAACAAGTTTAAACCTTTATTGTCTTTTTCTCTGTGGGAATTTTTCCCACCTAGAGTGATCCGCGTGCTGTAAGGCAGTCCCAGTAACACGCATCTCCTCGTGAGCGCTGCACGGTTAAATCCTTTGCGTTCCGCTGGAAATGTACCCCTTACTACTGCCGTGAAACACCCTGTGCGGATTTCATCTACGTCTGCCACCAGGTGGCACTTGTAGTGGCTTCGTGTTGGGAAGTGTGCAAGCTCCGAAGCATCAAAATCAATTTGAAGGCAGAACAGTGTTTACAAACAAGGATTCTGCATAACAAGGGACTGCTTTCTTCGCCAGTTGGGGTCTGTAAGAACTGATATGCAGTGTTTCAGCTGGCACCGTATTGACTTTCTTCTTTGTAGGAGGAATGATACGTTATTTGCAGACCTTGTCAAGAATTTTTCACGATTTTGCACTGAAACATTGTAAGATGAAGAGTAAGAGTATCTGAATTACAGCCTTGCTGACCTTGAGTTCCCAATGTGATGCTATAACTGCTCTGAAGTGGGATGTGGCGGATGAATAATGTCATCAGCACCTTTGATGAAAAAGGGAAAAAAATAAAAATAAAAAATAAAGGGGGAAGGAGGCACAGAAGGGAAAGAAGGTTGAAAGAAGAAAGAAGAAAGTCCCTTGTCAGATGACAGCTGTGGTTGCAGCAAGCAGAACAAGGGCTTTGGTTACTTCAATTTTGATTATTATAGAGATAAATCCCTTTTTGTCAGATATTCTCTGCAATGAAAATGAGTAACAGAGTAAAAGCCTGCATGGTTTCATAAGCTGTGCTTTTCTTTGAGTGGGACCTACTTCAAGGAGAATGATCATGGTGGGTAAATGTGCCACACTTGCCCTTCTATCATGGATGGAAGATGTAGTAGCAGAGATGTAGTTGGGGTTTAAAATGTGGGGGGAGAAACCTAACAGACAATTACAGAACCCAAAAAGGAATCTGTTGAAAACTGCTCACAGTTGTAGCTACACCTTTTTGAAAGCCCTTTTTGTCCCAAGGACAGAATTTATTTCATTCTATATCAGAAATTCCTGGAGATCTTTTTTTAAATGTCAATTTACAGCTAGCACCAAACAAAGAAATGACACAACAATGACTTTCTGACAACTGTTTTTTTTTTAAAAACCTTAGCTGGAAAGTGAATTTTTTTGCAGTGTGAAAGAGAAAGGCAGAATCTTCCCAGGCCGTACATTAAAGTAATGGAAGAACAGTGTTCCTCAATGGATCTGAGTAATACAAATATGAGATACATTCTTTGCATTGCTTTCTGGAAAATACATTTTCCAGATGAAAAGAAGACCCAAACATTAATAATGCATCTTTTTGCTGTAGTAATTCAGCAAGTAGATGCAGTAAGAGACTTTTAAATGCCTGGATCACTGACAGGCAAGACAAAGCTCTCTGTTAAATGTACTGTCATAGTAGTCCTCAAAGACAGGTTTCAACATCACTCACCCCAAAGTATTTGATTAGTGCCACTTCCACGCTTCAGTAAAGAGCTACTCACATGAATTAATTTAGGATACAGGGGTGGTTCTTGATTACATGGGGCTATGAAATATAAAGCTCAGTACAATATAAAGCTTTGTACGGAGATCAGGATTAGCTTTTCCATGTGGGAAATGGATCAGATTTCTCACATCATTTAAAGTGTGCCTTCTCTACAAAGGCAGCAGCAGCATTTCCAAAAGCAGTAATTAACTTAGTTGCCAATACAGAGAAAATAAAATCTCCTGAACAGGTTGTGGGTCAAAACAATTCCAGAGAAAACTGAATTCAACCCTATGCCTGTTCCAGGTGAGTGGGGGGAGAGGTTTAAAAAGCTAACACACTTCTTCAGCCCAAGTTCTTCCTTTATGATTGAACCCTGAAGTGCATGTGAACAACAAGGTCAACACAGATGAAGGGAAGGATCTACCAGATGTCATATCCTACAGATTTTGCTGGAGTTTGGACCTAGCTACGTGCATAAATTAAGTACCATTTTCTTCTTTCTTGTTGTTTGGGCCCTTATAAATCTTTGTGACTACATTAGCTGCCTTGGATTTTGTAAACATTTTTTTTTTTGTTCATAGTTTTTGCCTGACTTGGATGAAGGACAATTTCAAGGAGACTCTCTTGCCTTTCTACATATTCTTCTCCCTGCGTGTGGCATCTCTGTAAATCTCCCCAAGGCTGCCAAAGGGTAAAAAGAGGGCATACACACTGTCCACACAAGCCTCACAGAACCTGCCAGCTGAGGAGTAATTTATCTTTGTGCTATTCTTTAGGAAATCTTGTGAAGCAAGTTCCTTCAGAGGGCTCCTGAGTTCAGAACACACAGCAGTTTGTCACAAGCTCCCAATAAGTCCATTACATACAGATTTCAGTTCCTATGGAGGGACTGAGCATAAACTAGATTTGTGATTCCTACTAAGAACTGGTTTTGGCACAGTGCTTCTCCTCATGTTCTAAGAGCCTAGCCAAGGGGAAACTTCCAAACATCTGATTAACACTTTGCTGGATCTCAAAGGTGATTCAGATCATTATTCTCCTCTGGATAAACAATCCACTTCTTTATTTTTGACAAAGTGATACACACAAAGCAGATGAAGAAAAACAAATTAAATAGTTCTTTTTGCGTTACATTTCCAGAATTTACACTTCCACCTCTTCTTTGTAGAAGCAGCCCATTTCTTTTTTGCTTCTCCTTTTGTGTGGAAACCCAATTCATCTGCAGAGTGAATCAAGTTACTTTTGCCTTGAGACACTCACTGACAGGGTCAGTTCTGGAATTTCCTTTGTCTTAGAAAAACCGTTCCCTCTGCCAGTCTGTAATCCCCCACATAAGTGTTCACTGAACATTCTGCTGCCACAATATTTTGTCATTCCATCTGACAGATTTTCAGTCTGTGACACAGCCTACTTTGAGAGATGGTTCAGTTATGAAGAGGAGGAAAAAATAATCCTTTCCAAAACCAAGTACATCTCTTTAAAAAAAATAAATTTCAACCGGAAAGAACATAGCTGGAAAAGCTTCCAGAAGCTACTGCACTTTTCTCAGCTCTCTAAAAGACAGAGCAGGATCAAAGCCTTTTAGGAGTCCTGATCCAAGTGGGGGCTTTACTGACCACTCATACTCACCAGCACATGAAGAGCCCTGTTTGAATGAACACCAAAGAGACAGGGTGATGCACAGCTTTCACCTGAAGCATTTTAACTGTGAGTTTTTAACAGTAACAGGAAGCACACAAAAAAAGCCACATACCTTTGGACACCATACCCTTGAGACTCAGTGCCCCAAGCATTCACAATGTTCTGCAGCCCTTATGCAAGACTTGGTTCTGACTGCAACAGTAGAAAAAAGGAAAACATAATAATAAAAAGCTCTTTTTTTTGCCACTATTGGCAATTATGAAATAGCAAATATATTTTTTCATGTTAGCTTTGACAGAAATAACTCCCTTATCTTCAAACCTTCATAGAGTTCAATAGAGCTTAACTACACTGCTTTAGGGCTTCTCAATGCAGTACCAGTACAAATGCTCATAAAATGGAGAGAGGCTGATGAGTTACAAATACTAGTTTGAAGATCAAGTGATAAAGTACTTTTCAAGGCATCTAGGCTGAAATTGTAAATAACAAACTGTTACTAATGATACAGTCCAGGGTCAGCACATTTCATCCCTTCCTATATACTCAACAGTATGAAAGAGAAGGGATAAGAAAAGGTTGATCCTTCCTGACCTTAGTGTTTTCTTGTCCAAGTTTTTCATTTCCTGATTCTGAATCTTTACTTAAGATATCTTGAGGTTTAGCACTGTTTATTTGGACAAGAAGCAATTTCAACTGTTTTTTCCATATTGTGCTGTATTTTCTGGTTTGGGAAAGGATAGAGCAGTTTCCAGTCTGAATTTGCAAATCTGTTTTATATACTGGTGCTAATAAAATGAAAGGATTGAAACTTCCCTCAGCTATTGTCAGTGATAAAGCTGGGCTAAGATTTTTACTCCTTGTTTACAAATGAAAGATAATTTGTCCTTCTCCTTATATATGTGGAGATATACATACATATATATATACACACACAGATACTACGCTATATTACCAGTTTCTCCCTGGGAAAAAGTAAACGGTACAAAAATCTGAACAACTGCAGACCAGTAAGAATAAAAATACAGTGACTCAGAGCAAGCACAGACTCTTCTAATTGCATTAGAAGAATTAGAATAAAGATATCAGGACATCTTAATGACCATAGAATCAAAAATGTATTGATTCTCTCATAGAAACAACTGATAGGCAGAGACAGTTTCCTATTTGTATATGTCTCATCAGAAATCTCTGTGTCACCTTTCCATTCAGGGTGGGGACAGAGTAACATACACTGTAAGTAAACAGACTGTAGTCAGAGTAAGCAATATACCTCTAACCCACCAGGTAAAATTGTCACTTCTCCTACTGCCATTAATATGTAACGATGAAAATCTATCCTATGTGTGCTAGAGGTCCAGTTTTAGAGACCCCTTTTCTCCCTGGTATGTCCACAGCTAATTTTCACCAGGGAAGCCTATGTTGTATCTCACTATACAGGACACCGTGGAGATCTGGGCACTACCTGCACCTCAGGTTGCTCCAGAGCTACGAGTGCTGCAGCTGCCTGCGCAGTACTGTACTTGCACACTCAGCAGTACTGACCACCAGGCTCAAACTCAAGATGACCTTGTTGCCTGTTGTAACAAAGTTTGGAGATGGATTTGAAATTAGTGGTTCTTAGAAGTAACCTACAATTATTTGCTAGTGATCTGGTTTAGTTGGTTTAGCTACTGACTGCCTGAATGAACAGTGCCCATATCCAGCTGATAACATGCAATAAAGACTAAAATGTAATGTTTATGTATGTTGATCTTGAGAGCAAATAGTCTAGATGTCCAAGGGATGCTGTACAATTAGAAAAAGGCAGGGGAAATGTCCACATCACTACTGAAACTGGTCAGCTGTGGTAATAGTACACTCAGTAGTGAAAGGCCAGGTAATCCAAGACTTCATGATTTATATGACGCCACAATTCATATGAAAAGAGTAAACAGGGGGTTCTCCTCCAAGTGTTTTTGATGACAAGGATTCAGTCAACCATCCAAACACAAACCTAAAAACCATTACAGTTGGCAATGACAGATTAAGCCTCCATCATAAACTTCATTTTCATTCAGATGAAGTGTTTGTTGATTGATCTGTCCATCTCACTTTGGATACTCTGTGGGTTAACCCACCTGTAGGGATACAGGACTCCATGTGAGCTGGGTGGTGTGGAGATGTATACTACACAACAGCATAGGCAAGGCAGAATTTTCGAGCATTCCAAAGTTATTAAGTGCTGAAATTAGGATCACCCTCTCTTTGATTCATCTCTTTGATCATTAGGATATGCCCTGCTTTCAAATTCTTTATGATTTTATCCATTGGACTCAGACAGAACAGACAGAATACATACTGGAAATACCATTTAATACTGATTTTTCAGGATGTTTCCTCTTTTTTTTTTTCTATTTCAACTGCTCTTTGATGACAGAATTATTTTCTCAATGAAAATATATTACATGCCATCTGAGTCTCCTCCTTCATAGCATCCTAGTAAGCAACATGCTAATTACAGATGTGAAATGAGAACAAGAAATTAATGATAAAAATCATTAGTGTTCATCAATTTGGGTGTCCAATTTACAATGCCTGTAGCAAAAGCAATACATATTTCTGAGGACTTAATTTATTAATTTATTAATTAATTAATGAAAGTTATTGTCTCTTCTGATTTTTTCCCTAATTTCTATGGATGTTTACAACAGAAAAGAATATTAGCCAATTTTCATATTTTCTCATAACCTTATTCTGAAAAGCATCATCTGTGGAAACACTCCAAGATAACTCAGCCTGAGGAATATTACAAGCACAGAAAATCTGACTCCAACCAATTAAAGTACAGGAAACTATTAAAACGAAACTTACAGAATTGAAATAGAAAACAACATCTTAAAATGGAAAATAGTGGGTGAATTTAACTCTGGCAGCCTAGGTAATTATTCCTTTAAGTGATATTTTATAAAAAAACACACAAAAAAGCCCTCAACGTGTTCATGTAAGCAAGTTCACTTATTTTTTATCCAGAACAGACTTCAAGAAAACTTTGGGGTTTGTTTTTATTACTTGTTTGGGTTTTTTTAATCAAATGCTAGTATTTAACATTGTATATGTTATTGTATTGCTTTATAAGTTTGATAAAGCAGCATGTTGCAATGAAATCATGTGAGCACAAGAAATGGTGAGGAAACACTAAAATAGGTATTTTAGTATTTCATATTTCTCCTTGCTTTCAGTGAACTTAGGAAGTTGTAATTTTTGGAAGGTTTTTTGTGGTTAATTTTCCTTTTAGCATTCAGCTTCCTAATCTGAGGTTTTGTCCCTGCCAATAAGCTTGTGCTGTTCACCTTTATTTATTATCTGCTCTTGACACTACATATTTGAGTTGTAGTATGTATTTTTCTCCCTCAGTCAGAGTTTATCGTACAATTTAAAATATTAATTTTTAATGGAAGGTGTCTTTCATTCCAACTCTGATTTGGCTTCAGTCTCAAGTACCAAGAATTTATTTTCTCCACCATTTCTAAAATATCTTATTTAATTAACAGTGCAATAATTACAGCTTTACTCAAAACTTCATCATATTTATTGCTAAATTAGATTTATAAGTTCAATTTAGTCCTGTTTTTCAAACTACTTACCGCTTTCCCAGCTAAATCCTTTCTGGATTGAAATTGTCTTTTTTGGTTTCACTCTGAAAGATTAATCTGAGTAGAGAGTTGTGAAACTATTCCAAAGCTGTTCTTACACCCCATTCTCAATACAAAGTATCATAAATTCAATTTTAAACAACTGTCTTCTGAGCTTGTTTGCTATTATAACTTGGTCATGAAAATCCCCATCATCACCACGATCAGGAAGTTTAAGTAGATGAAGGTAGATTTATACCCTCAGGAAAAGTACTACAATTAGGAATCATGTTTGTCTGACCACCTGTCAGAAGTAAATCTATCTGTGAAAGTTCCTATTTCTCCCCAGCTAAACTGGAAACCACTCATCTCTGGCTACGGTGCAGCAGAAGCTGACCACAGACTCTCACAGACATTGAGCAGAAGCACACATGCTCTTTTCTTGTGCTGATCCACCGCCACCGTGCTTCCCAAGGCCCCTGCACTGCTGGTGCTCACAGGCTCATGGGGTGGTGTGCAGCTCCTCCACGGACCAGGTGCCGTGCTTGCAAGTGCTCTGTGGGGCTTTAGTCCCCTTCCTCCCACCCTGCATCTGTCCCACATCCCAGGCGATCGGCACACACATCCTCCAGTGAAGAGTGAGCCCCACTGCCGCATCACGCTCCCCAAGAACAACTGTGGGCCTCAGACAGTGGAATCTTTCCTTTGTAAGAATTGATTTTTTCCTCTTTCCCTAAAGCAACAAAATATTCCTTGCTAACCTATCCACCACTTCTATATTAGAGTTGTTTGATACCTTACATGCACAGTGCTTTTTATTTTACAGGACACGAGGACAGCCAGGGTCCTTCCCAAGGAGTTTGTAAAGGAGGATACATTTTTTTTTTTTTTGCCTACTAACACTCCCCAATATTGCTTACCAAACCGAGATAGAGAGAGGGAATTCACAGAAACTAACAAAAATACAGAAGAAATACTTTTATGAAAGGCTCATTATAGAGTTAAAGACATGGTTAAAATGATGTGCTTGGATGGATTAGCTCTGGACCAAAATTATGCAGGCAAGCTTCCAGATTAAGCTACATAACCTGGAAGAGCCAATTTATCACTTCTGTCATAAATCAAAAGGCAATTCAGCCAGCCAGTCACGATGGGTACACTCCAGATCAGAACTCATACAATTAAGACTGAGCTTTCTACTGCCTTGTATACATACCTTCAAGCATGGTCTGTAATTTTGTCATGCTGAGCTTGCAATATTTCAACTGGTTTATAAGCTGGTCAGGGTAAAAACACAGCCTAAGCATTCAAGTGCCATAACAGCCATACAGGCACCAGGTGCTGACGCAAGCAGCGCTCTAGAATAAAGTGCAGACAGCTCAAGGGTTGACCCCAAAGCTGGTCAAGTGTCCTTCCCTTTTAGAAGAGGGGCTGAGGTATGTACAGTGAGTCTTGATATGTTCCATTTATCAAAGAAAAAATAAATGGATTACATTCATATTTTACAAGAGATTATTGTGAAAGAGATTTGTGGTTGGAAAAAGCATAGGGATGTTTTGTGCTTGTAAACAGAACTCAGATATACTGGTAAGAGAAACACAATGCCCGCTGTTAAATGTGTGTTGTGCATAACCAAGAGAGGGGGAAAGAACCAGCCAGAAACACAAGAGTTTCACACACCTTGGGGCTCTCAGGTTGTGCTGCCTTTTTGGTTTTTGGTTTTGTTTTTGTTTTTTAAATACCTTAGAGTCAGGGATCAGTCTCGTGGACAGTACGTGGTCTACTGAAGCAGCAGTCCTGCTCTGCCCTGGGATCTCTATTGCCTTCCCTCTCCAGGGCATCCCAAACACGTGCAACAAATGAGCTGCAAAGAACATTCTTCCTCTGGTATTACTCAGCCGAGGCTCAACCCTCTGCCCACCAGAGATGGACAAGCACTTCTGAGTGCACAGTGAGTATGTAGTTGTGAGATATGGAACATGTATGTCGTGCATCAGGACATATGACAGGGGGCACATACCTGTTAGGCACATGGCGCAAAAGAGGTTGGCATCCATGTGCAAGCTCTAATAACAGGATAAATTCTTACAGCAGGATAACATTTCCTGATGTCTAAACACAACACAGCCAAACCAGGAAGAGAATTCCAGGGGGAGGAGAGTAGAAGTGTAAGAGAATTCAACAGACTTTTAAGAGACTGAAGGCAGAGTTAAGATTGAGCACGAATCACTGCATGATTTCTGGGTCCTAGTTTTTTTACATTACACTGACCTAATTAATTTTATTTGGAAAACATGTATCAGAGGCATCTCCCCACTCTTGTTTTTGAAAAAAAATACTTCAGCTGTTTGCTCGCTTGTGGCATCATTAGCCCCTCCAAAACATTTCTGAAACAGCAATGCTCTACTCTTAGTTTTTCTGCAGTACAATAAACTTCAAATGGACAGAACATCCAAGTTCATCAAGACTGTGGTGAATATATGAGCTAGGCTGGCAGCACCAGGCAGGCAAACACACCCATCTCTAGTGGGCATCAAACACCACCCTTCAAACAGAGATGTCTCCCAGAACCCCAATCAGAATTTGGGCCCAGCATCAGAACCAATACTCCTCCACTCACAAACAGCACTCTGCAGGGTACCAATTCACCAGAAAATACCAAGACTTGAGACAGTCTAAAATGAAAGCCATCCTAAGGTTTTTCCAAAGTGGGCTGGGATATATATGTATTGCTAATAATAAATTAGCGAGAGAATCCTGCTTACTGAATGAGCAACACTTCCTTTCATACCCGAACTTTCCTCAGCACTTTCCCAGGCAAGAATTAACTATGTGCTTCTTCCCTTGTAAAAACAGACAGCCTGAGAAACGCTGGAAAGCAAGAACACCATTCTGGTAATTTTCATATTTAAAAGGGTTAGGCTTGATGTCACTTAATTTTCTGACTGAGCAACTCTGAACAAGCTGGATCTGCTTCTACAATCTGTTTTATACACAGAGAGTTTGAATATCTCATTGATTTCATGAATATGCTTATCTTCCAAGTTTATCTCTTCTTGTTAATTTATGGAAAGTAACGTGGTCCTTGAAGCCCAGTGCCAAGCCAGGAGCATTTCTGAGGATTCACGATGTTTCCATCTAACTTACAGCTTCCAGAAGGTTTGATATTCTCCATGGGAAAACACAAGCAGGTGGGCTTCTGACTGGAAAGTCGAGTTCATTGCCCTCTTACCAGTGTCCTCTCAACAAACCCCTCTAAGATCAGCCAGACAGAATATAGAGAAGACAGTCCTTTCACTAGCTATTCCTCCTCACTTCACTTACCCAACACAACTGTCAGCCACTGAACAAGACACAGCTCTGCTGTTTGGGAACCGAGGCATTTGCTTGTGATCTGTAAGAGAGGGAAAGCTTTCAGAGTTAAAAATGCTCGTGCCTCTTCAGCAGTGTTGTATGGCTCCAAGTACGGTGACCAAGTGGAAACTTGGTTGTTTCTACCTAGCAACATATCTTCCAGACAGATACAAGTCATACTAACTGCTGCTCCAGCTGTCCTTCCTGCCAAACGCTTAATTAGCTTTTATTGTCAGCAGGTACATTAACTGGAGTTTTGAGTGTCTTTATTTTGCATATAAGAAGCAAGTTCACTTGCTTTATCGGATTGACCCTCACAAATATTCTGTCTCAAATAATACCTGGTAGGTTGCTTCAGTCAGATATGGTGATAAGCAATTCCTCCACAATGAGCAGAGGAAGCGCACTTCAGCAGGCAGACTCTGAACAAACAGTATTGTGAAGAAGAGCTATTGTCAGCAGTTGTAATGAGAAATTCTCATCAGGTCTCAGTAAGAGAAGCTTGGCCTCTTCAGAGGCCAGCTAACGATTTTGTGGGAGCTTGTAATCTCCCACCAGCACTGGAAATGAGATTTCTGTGCTTCAGTCACAAAAACCCTTCACTGTACCTGTGCCTAGAACAAAAGTAACTGTTTTGTCAGGAACTTCTTCCTACCTACAATCAGATGTGTATGCAAATTGCCAGGTGAATCTCTACATCTGTAGGCTTTACCATCCCCTCCTGTCCCCTGCACGGGAGAGGCTGGGACGGGCACCCTCGGAGCTCCATTCCAAAAGCCTCAGCAGCTCCTCACTCCAAGGACACACGGGGAGAGCCCGGAGACTGCAACCTCTCGGGCAGCCATGGCCACTGTTGGTCCCCCACTTCCTCGCTCTGCTCAATCGGCTGCGCTCCAAAAGCGACACATCCCGGCAAACACTAATAAAAGCTGACTGCAAGGAAAGGGCTTGTGCTTTAGTGACAGCTGAAACAGCGAGTGGAAGAAGGTTCTACTAATTGAAAACTTCCAAAGTTTAAAAGTGGAGATTAGACGTAGAAAAATGGGGGGAGGGAAACAAGGAGCCATTGAAAGGAAGGGAGGAGAAAAGCACATCCTCACCTTCCTATCTTCTTCCTGCAGTATCTCCCTGCTTCCCTTTCCTATTCCTGGCTGCCACAAGCACCCCCAACACGGGCTGATGCAGGACCCAAATCTCAGCAACTTTTCTTGGCTGGCCTTGACGGGAACCAGTGCTTCGCCAGCGGAGGTCTGAAACGTCAAGGCTGCCGACGGGAAAGGCAGAGGTCTCTGCTACCTCCCGTTAGCACAGGGCCGACCTCGGCTCTGCGCCGGAGCTCCCACCCCGCAGGGAGCCGGCACCCCGGTGCTCCTCAGACGATGAGCGCCCGCTCCCCAGGCGCGCCGGGGAAACGCTCTGCTCTTGCGCCAGGTCTCGCCGAGCGGGGACCCCCGCTCGGCCGCCCTACCCCGCA